>JAEQBH010000343.1:0-462237 GCA_016808115.1 Tetrastigma voinierianum
TGGAATAGAAGTGTTACGCTTCTTTCCCGAACTATACAGAAGATTGATTCTTCTTCCTCTTAGTACTAGCACCCGTATCACGGATGCTCAGGTGTGTGAAATCTACTTCTCTTCAATGGCGCTGAGATGTCGACCATCGAGTCCCTATACATGTATGTCGGAGGATGATGTTACTGAAACACACAGATTTTTCGTCCCCCTGTTACCAGTTTGCACTAGTCAGGTGCGGTGGTGGCGACCCTGGCCTTCGCTACAATGATGGCAATTCTGATGCCTATGGCCTACATGTACTTTATGGGTCGAACATAGGTGGTGGTTGACTATTTTCCCGTGGACAACCTCTACGTCCTCTTCCTCGATTTGCCATCTACACAAGTTAAGATAGCAATTTGAGATTCTCTTCATTCTCATGGTGATGCTGTATATTTCAAAACACAAGCTCTACCAAATCGCGTATGGATTTGAACTACAAGGCCGGATTCCCTTCTTACGACGTTCTCAGACTCACATTGCCATCCATACTTGCTGCCTCTTAACATCTCCACATGCCCTATTGAACAAACATCATGCTGATGATGTGTCTACCCACCCCTATCCCAAAATCTTCAAACTATCTGACCTATCATGACAGGCTATTATCGAGAAATAGCTGAGTTGGATGCCGCTGGGGCTTCGTGTCGTTAGCCTAGGCTCGTGCAATTTGTGACACCCCAAACCCGGGGGGTCGGGTTGACGGCGAGTCAGCGGGAATTCCTCTAGATTTCGAGTGACCCGATACCATACTAATGTGTCCCGTTTATCGGAATCCATATTTTCACAAAAAATTGAGTAGAGTCTCCTTTGTTCGGGGAGCTATACCCAACATACAACCTGTATAACAGTATAACCATAACCCATTCAGGGTCTCGACATAAGTAGTAATGAGCACACAAGGTCCATCACGTCCATATCCCCGATATACAACTATCCTGACGCTACGTGGACGCGAGTTACTCGGCACCACCTCGATACATCCACTTTGCAGGGATCATTCGATTCGCATTTAAATCTAAAATATGAAAGTAAAACGCCAATTATATAGCTCATAAGAGTCGATCGTGGCCCTCTTACCCATGAGTACATATCCGACTATTTAAACAATAGTCCCAAAAGAATTTAATTACAATTCTTTTATACAAAATACTTTTTACAAAAGTAATATCAAGGCCACACATTGGCCTCCTTCATAATCACGGCCTCGTCGAAGCATTGTCTCCCTGTACACTCCATGTACCTGAAAGGGGGTCCCACGACGGGGTGAACAATGCCCAGTAGAGAATAATTCCTACAAGGGCTACTCCCCACCTAAGTGCACATGCAATACCATTTCACACATTCATGTAAAAACATATGCATTCTACTTTCGAATGTCTCGTGCAGCTAGTTGAGAGTCTTGACTCACCTTGTCTATGTCAGAGGTCCTGCATGCGACTACCTCACACATGCATATGCCAAGTGTGAAAACTGTCATTAGTGTTTCAACCAATGACTTAACCCATTAGACAATCCTCGATATTTGTTAATTTCATCAAATCCCGTATTTATGTGGATCGCAAATTTTGGTCTCACGCGGGCCCCACGCCTTAACCAGACACTCGCGAACTTTCATCGCTTGATCCATATGTCTAACCAAGAATAGTATTTGGGTCTTTCACCCTGGGGGGGGATCTACCTCATTCACTCAAACACACGAAATTTATTATTATTATTTAATGTACCCGTGAGTCTCAATTTTGGATGTTGTCTCAATTTCCGAGCTTACTACACATTCACCAAGAATGGTGAATAACCAATACCATGCGCTATACCCGACTTGATGCGATGTCCCCGTGCATATGAAATGCAATTATGCCATTGCTCATTCATACCATGCTACATATATGATGAATGCTATATGTGCATGACTACTCTTCTGTATTATAAAGTACATCATTTGGACATTTATAATCAAAAAGCATACAAATTCAAATATATCATAAATTCATGCCATCATATCAATGCATGCATACATTGACATATGAAGTCACTACTACTCGAGTAGGGACATCCATGTTCCTCACAAGCGAATTATGACAAGACATGTCCTGACTAGCCTCTGACAAGCCATGTAATGGCATTATTCACTCTAAGCACATCCACCAAGCCAAACCATTAGAATACACCAATTTAAAAATTTCACACAATTTCAACCAAGTATATCTTTGATTCAGCAATGATATACTACAATCATATACCAATTGTGGCAAAAATCTGGACACAAATCATTAAACAGCCTAAGCTGTAGCAGTCCCGAAAAACAGACCATAACTTGATTTAAAGAGGTCCGATTTAGGTGATTCAAAAGTCTAACATCAAGTTCTCGGATAGGGCTAAAGGTTCCTTGAAGAATGCTAGTCCAAATTCTTACTTTGTCCCAATCAAAAATCAGCCCCAAAGCACAGACGGTAGGTTTCGGCCAAAAGCAGGGGCTTCGGAGTAGTCGGGAAGCGAGGACCATAGCAGGTTATAGAGAGGTCCGGTTTGGGTGATTCAAAAAGCCTAACGTAATTTCTTAGTTAGAGTACAATTTCGTCGAAGGATACTAGTCCCGAAATTCTCCTTTTTCTACTTGAAATCAGCCCTGAAAACTAGACATCATATAGGTCAAAATAGGGCACTATTCCCATAACCCGTTAATTTTCTAAACAGCCCCTTAGGGCAAAAACAGCCAAACAACCCCTTAGGGCATTAAAACTCAACCAAACAACCCCTATAATGGAAAATAAACCAAAGTTTGGAAGAATCCCTACCTCTTGGAGCGTAGAAGAAAATCTAGGAAGTCCCATGGACATTTCTGAAACGAACTTCCTTTGACTTTCGAACTGCATCTTTCAGATCTCCAACAAAAACTCCTGATTTGAAGTCCGCAGCGTTGCCCTCGACAGTACTCGACTTTAAGTCTTGGCTAGACGAGGCGACTTCACGAACTCAGTAGATCTTACGAATCGGGCTCTCTTTACACTCTCTCTTTCTCCTCTCCTCTCCCATACTCCCGAGTGTTTCTTTTTTTCCCTTTATTTTTTTTTCCTTTTTAACTTAGCAAGTTTATTAAGTGGCCGTTGGCTGATACATGTCCACTACGGTCTCGAGTTCGTTTACGTCACGAAACAATTCACTTCTTTCGAGTTCAATTTATTTTAATTGAACTTAGCTCAACCGTTTTGACTTAGAGTTTTGGCAAAAATCTTGTCGCGGAATCCTTGGCGACTCACCAGTCATAAAATAGAAAAAAATTCCAACTATCTCTCAAAATTTGTGAAACTTTTAAGGTCACTGGAATTTGCGAGACAAATCAATGGCCTTGATCAGTTTCTTAATCGAAATCTAGAAATTTTTTGGCTTCCTGAATCATTATGACAATTTGACTATTTTTGCCATTTTTTAGAAAAATTAAAATTTTCCCAGGTTTTACATTTTCGCTTCTATCAACGACCCAAATTCGGTTGTTCGCAATGCAATCCTCAGAAACCTTTCAAAGTTTAGTGAATCCAAGAAAGCCCTTTTGGTGTGCCAAGAAATGGTTATGAAATGTATGTATCGAGAAAATGCCAGAAAGAGACTGTGTTGTGTGGAATATCATGATATCCTAAGGAATCCATGGAACTTTTAATCCCGGATGAGGAGGTGTGGAGTTAAAGTAGGTTGTTTTACTTCAATTCCATTTATTTCTTGAAAAGGGTTTTGAGGCGCTTTCGAAAAAAGAATGATTCATTGTATCGATCCTATAACATATGTTTTGCAACTTCTTATTATTATTATTATTATTGAAAGAAAATTAATTTCATTTATTATTTAAACTAGCAATATATATAGATAGAAACATAAAAAATCAAAGGAAGTAAACTAAAACCGTAAGATGAAAAGCAAACATCAGTTAATAGCATAATGAATCAACTCAAAGGCTATATATTTGATAGTTGAGTCTACACATTTGATTTACTATTGTGACTAAAAATACTTATTGATGACCATTGATTTGATTTCTTGTCTTTAATTAGATATACTTTGCTCATCTAAATCTTCAAAACATAAATAAACATCGTACCACGATAGTGAAACAAAATGTTGTATTGGGACGATCTGACGCTCTTCTGCAAAGGCGACAATTAAATCACGAAAAAAAAACATATAAAAACCTAGATCTATATGGAAGAAGATCACTTTGTTATTGAAAAGAAAAATATCAAAGAGAGATGTAGAGAGGTGGTTTTTAGACTAAAATTACCAAAAAAATTACCACTTTTCTTGCTTAAAGAAAAGAATTGTAGAGAAAAGTGAGGAAAGCTATCTTTTATGGTTTAGAGTGGAAGCTCAAAAAAAATAGATTATGATTATTATTATAGAAAAGTTATCACAACTCTAGTTATAAAACCCTTCATTGGAATGGATTGAGGTCACCACCAACTCGAAGTAAAATCTAAATTTTACATCCAATACATACTTATTATTTTATAATAAAATAGTTAGGCTTGGATTGGCTTCCAATGTAATTCACTTGTACATAGTGGATGAATGGGCCTCAAACTTGTAGGCCCATTGGACCAACGACAAGAACACACAAGCCCTTTTAATGCCACAGTCATGGGCCTGGGAAAAGTCAATAGGGACATGAATTAAAACGTCTAACCTGGTTTGTTAAACCCAAGGAAATGTTAGCTGCGTTAAAGACATTGAAAAGTATCTCATTAATGACCTATAAGGACGTAACTGTGAAAATGTGGTTGGTGTGAGAAAACACAAGGTGGAACACGAGAGTGGGATCCTTATACCATGTCCTCCCGGACCAACACAAATTAAATAAATTCATTCAACATTGGCCTTACTTAGATGAATCCTTAGGCATCAATGACAATAACCAGCCACTAATTCCTACATAAATAGTTTTCTCTCTATTTTTATTCAATTGCTGGTTTTCACAAAGCATCCTTGTTTTAGCTTAGTTTAGTTTTATTGGTTTATAATTTCACCTCAACTCACTTAGATACTCAAATAGTGAACTAGCTAGTAGTCGAGTGCTCGATCCACCATATAACCTACAGTCCTTGTGGTAACGATCTTGGTTCATAATTGAAAACCTTGTATTACTTGTGCAACCCGTGCACTTGCAATTAGCTAACAAGTTTTTGACGTCGTTGTCGAGGACTTAACAAAAGTCTTTGGTAAAATTCATTGAGGTATAGATCAAGTAGTAAAGAGGTCATGAGTGTCTATCAAGATGGTGATCATTGTTGCGAGTTAGGATTAAAGTTAGGTGGGGAGGGGAGAGTTTAAGTTTTTGAAACTATTTTCCATTCTTAAAAACAAGAACAAGAAAAAACATAAAGAACACAAAACAATAAATTCAAAGAACAAGTAAAGTTTTGAGAGAACACCAAAATTGTGTTTTTTGTGTTTTCAAAAACTATTCTCAATAACATTTTTCAAAAATAGAAACCAGCAGGCAGGCTCTTGTTTTGTTACGGAAAGTACTAGAAAAGAAAATATAGAAAAAAAAAAGGTTTAAACTTATAAAGGCCTAAGAAATTTTAAAATATATAAAATTTTGATTCTATTTGATTTTTTATATATTTTCCATGATAAAAGAAAATCATTTCCTTCTTATTTTTCCTTATAACTTTATGGGTTCCAAGTGGAGTTTTGTAGGAAAGAACATATAGAGGAAAATATAAAAGAAAAAGGGAGGGAAATAATATTTAGAGGAAAATAAAAAATAGGGTTTTAAATTTTAAAAAATTAATTTTATATGTTTATTGTTCATTTTATTTGTTTCTCTATTATCTAAAGGCTAAGAAATTTAAAAATATATAAATTTTGTGAATTTTAATTATGTCTTATTTTCTTTAATATTTTAAACGGTGAAATCAAATTAGAGAAGAAAATCATTGTTCGTATTATTTTCTTTCCTTGAGTAGCACTAGGTTCAAACAAAGCCTAAGTAAAAAAGTTTTGCACAAATCAACAATTAAAAGCTTTAATCCAATGTCTTAGTAATTGTACATTTCGGGGGCATGGTATAAGACTTGGGTTTGATTGCAATACGAAAAAATTTCAATTTCTTTTTTTTTTTTTTTGACGTAAAGCATTTGGATCAGGTGCTTGCTAATAGTAAAAAATTTTGTGTTGACTTTCAATGACATTCTTTTAGAAAGATGTTCAGCTTTTAGATGAATAAAGGTCGATACTTGAGTTATAGTCTTCAATCAACATTGTAGAGGTGTCAATTTAAGTCCAACCCACCTTAAATTAGGGTGTGGTTAGGTTGTTAATTTATTAACTTGAAAAAATCAGGCCAAATTTGGCCCGGCCCAATTCGCCATTTTTTCTTCTTTATAAGGCATTGGCCGGACCCGATGTCGATCCGGCCCAGCTCAACCCGTCCGTCCAAATTACCACCTCTTAATGACTGTGCGATAAGGACATGTAGAATACTTGACATAAAACATCTAAAAACCCAATCTAATGGATGATATTTTCTAAGCATCATGTTTGTCTGAAAGATCATTCACATGCAGGCTTTGTTTTTGGTTTAATTTATTTTATTTTAATGAGAAATCAACATCGTTTATTGTAGTTGTCACTTTCCATCCTTGTTGAATATTACACTATCAAAGTTTTTTTTTACAAACTGTTGCATATTATTACCAATTGCATTTACGGTGCAACATATGAGTTATTTATTTCATTGTTAATCTTTTAATTAAGATTATTTATAAAAATAATGTCACAACCTTTTTATTTTTTCTATTTTAATGTCTTAATTATTATTTTTGTTCATTGATGTGAAACCCCGAGAAAATCCAATTTTCTCAAAAAGGGCAAAATCGTAATTTCGGTAAAAATCCGGAATTTTTCTAGATCTCGGATGGCCAACGGACTTCTGGGTTGAAATCGTCTCGTAAATTTATCGACCACGTCGTTAGTTGTAGTTAGGGTGGTGGGATTTCCGTTTTTCGGCGTGGGGTGTGGTGTTATAGCGAGAGTTGAGGAGATGCCACATGGCACCTCGAGAATGACACTTGGCATAAAAGATTGTTCACCGGTAGCCATGTATGGAAAGGAATCCCATGGCTCCTGATAGGCAACTTGAGTGCATAGATGTCATAAAGGGGAGTTATGAAATAAAAAGAAAAAAAATGGAAAAAGGAAAAGCGTTTCATTTGGTTTGAGAAGGAGATGAGGAAATTTCATATTTTGTCTCATACGTATAATGCTCCAAAGGAGGAGAAAAACGAGAGGAGAAAATGGGGAGAAATGGAGAGAAAATGAAGAGAAATGAGAGAGGAATGAGAAAAAGAAAGAAAGAAAAAGCAAAGGAAGGAATAAGCAAAGCGAAAGAGCGTAGAAAGGAAGAAAGAGAAGATGCGGGAGGTCTTGGATGCCGTTTTAAGAGAAAGAGTCTCTTCCTTCTCTACAGAATCATTGGGAGATCAGGCCCAGTCAGTTCCTTCGAAACAAGGAGAGTTGTTACACTCGGAGAGAACCCAGCCCAGCGTAGGCAGGTTTGGGAGTTTTTGACAAACCCGAATAAGTGGGGTTTCATCCTACTTGTTTTACACTTTATTTAAGTGTTTTGTGATGTTTGAGTTGATTGAGGCCGTGGTGGCGTTGGTCGTTCCAGATCTTGGGCAGAAGTGTTGGAATTTTGAGACCCATTTGTGCGGTCAGTGGCGGTTTTAAAATTTATTTAGGTGTTGGGTGATAATTATAGATCAGTGTATGTTAGTAAAGTATGAGGCCCAGGGAAGAAGTATGGAGTCGGTTCTGAAGACGATGTAGGAGTCATTGCCGTGGACACCACTTGCTACATTTTGGGGCCTTAAAAACGGACCAGGTTCTGTGAAATGGACCATAAATATCCATGTGTTTTAGCGTGGAATTGTGGATGTGAATAGCTTGGTATGTGAAATAGATAGGTTAAGACATGATTTAATGTGTTAACAAAATGGCTTACAGTATAGATTAAATTGTGTTTGTAAGCCATTGGAGATAGAGATTATATGATTTGCTTTCAGAGTATTTAGGTAGGTGATGATTGATGTGTTGAATTACATGTGTGTAATTGTAGTTGATTGAAAATGTACATATTGACATATTGTATAAATGATTTGAAAATGGCATAATACATTTTCATATGCCTTTCAGGTAACCTAGAAGTTAGGTGTGAGTGCATGACATGGTATTTTGTAAGCGGACATGGATTACAGATTTCACAGGATATTAGGAGAGTGGGTTGGGAGATGGGCAGCCAGATCACTTTAGGATGAGGACCATGTTTGTTTCGGAGAAAACTCACCAACCAATTCACCTCGAAGGGTAGTCCCGTATTTTCTGAGCAAGTTCGGTAGTATATTTTCAAGAACACGGGTTTGTTTGAAAATGATTATTTTCTCATACGGGGCTTAGGCAGGAGTGTGAGTGAGTCGGTGGGGACTCGTGACATGGGGTGATCATGTAGACATTCAAGTAGGATCCACGTATTTACTTAGGTGTGTGTTTACTTTGGGCATTGCATATGCACTTAGGTGGAGTAACCCGTTTAGGGTGATTCCCTTCTTGGGCGATAGCTCACCACATCGAGGAATATCATTTGGTACGAGGCATTCTTGAAGGCAGACTCGGTTAGAGGCTGATTTTTTTGAAGCGGGTTGTGGCTTTGATGCTTTTGGATATAACATGTATTAGAATTTCAGTTTAATATATGTTTGTATAAAGATGTAATCGACTATTGAATTATTGGGAGATAATTGGAGAATAGTTGTGATAATTGTTTTGCCGATATTGGTTTATGAGCCCAGAGGCATTTTTACTCGGGTATGAGTCTCGTGATCTGAGACGTATAGGATTTTTCGCCGGGTTGTGAGGTCAGTCAGCAGGGCCGGGATCGGGGCTGCAATTGAGAAGTGTGTGAACTCTTAATTTTTGTTTAATTAATTAAGTGATTTGCCATATCATTTTCTTTTGACATTTATTAACTTTCAATATCATATTATAGTGCCTGTTTTTATAGGAATTCAATCTTAGGTTCTCGTAATAACCATATCATAATAACGACCGATTTCGTTTGGTTTTGAATCAAAGTTAAAGTTGGACCTTCGACAACTCATTATGCTGACCCACCAATTTGAAATGGAGCTGCGGTAAACAATATTTGAATTTTATGATTATTTATCCCCATGATTAGAATATATTTCCTTTTATAAGAAAAATCAATTATCTTTTTTTTTTTATAAAGATTAATATAAGCTCATTTTAAAAATTATAAATTGATGATGCTTTAATGGAGCTGGGCTTGAGCGTCTTGGATTCTTCAGGCCCGGTCTGTGGCGACTAGTACGTTGAACTCCTCTACAAAAGCGATAAACAAAGATCGCGGGGGCTCTCAAGTTTTGTCTCCTCCATCACTAAGTCAGGTTCTTTTCGAGGAAGAAGATCAAATGCTTAGGGAATGAATTTTCTGTCTTTTTTACCTTTCACTTGGAGTAAGGGTGGCTGGTATTTATAATGGATGATCATGATAACTTTCCTAGTTAGATGATGATATGGATGTTTCTCCATTAGGTGAGAGATTTTCTTTCCTTATTGTTCTAGATTAATAAGGATAATTGATAACTTTCTAGTTGGATGATGATACGATATTATCGTTGGGTGAGAGATTTTCTTTCCTTATTGTTAACCGATTAATAAGAAATAATTGATAACTTTCCTAGTTGGATGATGATAGGATATTCCTCACATTGGGTGAGTTATTTTCTTTCCTTATCATCATCGATTAATAAAGGGATAATTGATGTAGAGGCGATAATTAGGAAATATTTATTTCCTAATTGGTGGAGATGGAGTATTTTCCTTTAATAAATTCTTTGATTACATTACCCGGCCTTTTGGAAGGGTGAATTAGCCCATGTTTTGGGCTATATTTGGGGATGTCATTAAGGGCCCGACACTAGTACTAAGGCACGCTATAGAAAATCCCTTCTTAAGCGACATTTGGACTTGTGTTGGGCACCAACGCACTGTTTTAAACCACAATCAGTTTGCCCCTCGGGCGCTAGCTAAGGGGCGTGGCGAGGCGTAACCAACCCAGCACATTGACGTTTTCTTGATATACCCGGGGTATTGATTAATATTGTTTTCATTAGAATTGGATCTTGGTTCCTAGTGCATACGAGCTGGTGGTGAGTAAGCTCTGGCTCAAGGCTATTAATGCCTTTGGCCATTTGAGAAGAAACCAATCTTTGGGGTGGCGACCAGGGTTTGTCTGTTAAACTCTGCAAGGCGAAGACTCACAGGCTCATGGGCGTTAAGGCCTTCTGAGTTAAATCTACAAGCGAGTTCTTTGGGCTCTTGGATGCTAAGGCCTTTACGAGATGTTAAACTCGCAAGTACTTTATGGAGCTCTGGGCGTGAGGTCTTTCACTGTTTATTAAAGCGCTCTGCCGGTATTCTTGGGCTCTGGGCGCTAAGGCCTTCTGTTGTTAAGCTACGCGCCCGAGCTGCGTGCGTTGAGGCCTTCACGGTTGTTGAGCTCTGCAAACTAAGCTGAGAACTCTGGGTCTTGGGGGCCTTCCTAATGCGTTAAGCTTTGCAGGCCCGAGTTGCAGTGGCTCACAGGCGGCGGGCACTTCTACGAAATTGTCGCTCACATAAGTTGTCTTGGGCTCTTGGCGACTAAGACCTTCTGTCCCCCATTAAGCTCTGGCGAGTGCTTGGGCTCTGAGGCGAGGCCTTCCTAAATTTGTTGAGCTTCTGAAATGAGCTATAAGAGCTCTGAGTCTTTAGGCCTTCTGATTTGTTGGCTATGAGTGAGCTACTCGGCTCTTGGGCATTTGAGGCTTTCTGGCTGTTAGCTCTGGCGAGCTGCGAGCTCAGGGCGGCTAAAAACCCTCCCTGCGCGAGGGCGGAGCTCTTTGGGCTCCTGGCGGTTAAGACTGCTCTGGCTGTTAAGATCTGTGGCCCGAGGCTACATGGCTCACGTGGGCGCTGGGAGCTGCTGGTGTTAGCCCCTACTGTTGAAGCTGTGGGCTCACACAGGCCTTCCAGGCCTTCCCGAGTTGTTAAGCTGCGCAAACTGAGTTATGGGATACGGCGTTGGGGGCCTTCTGAGTTATTAAGCTCACGCAAGCGGAGCTCTTGGAGCTTGAGTAAGGCCTTCTAGGCTGTTAAGGTTTGCAAGCTGGTTGTGGGCTCCTGAGGCGGCGAGACAGCCTACGGTGAGACTCTGGCCCCGGTATAAGAGATGCAGGTCTTTGAGGGCCTTCACGATACGTTAGCTGCAAGGCGGGCTATGGGGCTCTGGGCGGCGAGGCCTTCTGAGGCTATTAGCTGCGCAAGGCGAGCTGCGGGCTCTTTGGGAGCTAAGGCCTTCACGAGGTTGTTAGCTGCGTAGGCGATTTCTGCTTGGGCTCTGGCGGCGGGGCCTTCTACGTTGAGCTGAAATGGTATAAGGCCACAGGTCTTTGAGGCCTTCACGATTTGTTAAGCTCTGAAGCTAAACTCTTTGGGCTCCACAGGCATAGGCTCTGAATTTTGTTATGCTCTGGCCCAGGCCTCACCTGGGCTCTGGGCGTCAGACCCTCTCTTGCGGCCCGAGTCTCTTGGGCTCCTGGGTGCTAAGACTCTCTGAGGCTGTTAAGCTCTACGGTGAGCTGCGGGCTCAGGCGGCCCAAGACCCTCCTCTGTGGCCGAGCTCTGGGCTCTGGCGTAAGACCCTCTGGGTGCTAAACTCACGTAATTTGAGCTCTTGGGCTCGGGTGCTATGCCTCTGTGAACTAAATTTCTTTCCTTACTTGACTCTTGGGCTCTAGACGCCACGGCTGTTAAGCACGGTGAGCTATTGGGCTCAGGGTGCTGAACCCTCCTGCCAGGCCAGGCGCTCTTGGGCTCTGGCGCGCTAGGCCTCCACATTTGCCCACAGATCTGAGGGGGCGAGCCCCTCTGCCCGGGCTCCAGGCGGCCCAAGACCTCCTGGAGTGGGCCCGAGCTCTTGGGCTCTTGGGTCTTTAAGACCCTCTGAGGTACATTCGCTCCTGGTGACCTCTTGGGCTCAGGGGCGCTAAGACCCTCTGCGACGAGATACTGGGCTCTGGGCGCCAGACCTCTAGCTCTTAAGCTGAGGGTTTGAGCTGGTGGGCTCAAGGCCTTCCAGGACCTCCTGCAGACCCGGCTCGCCCAGGCTCACTTGGCGGCTGAGACCCTCCACTGGTACCATTCAGCTCTACCGGGTTGAGGCTCTTTGGGCTCCGGGGCAGCAGACCACTCTGCTCGAGCTAAGCTCACCCGGGCTCTTGGGTCTTGCAGGTTGTTAAGCTGCGCGGAGGTTGAGCTATTGGGCTCAGGGGCCTAAGACCTGCAGGCGGGCTAAGCTGCGAGCTCTGGGCTCCTGGGGCGCTAGACCCTCCCTGGTGGCCCAGCTGCGCCCAGGGCATTTCTTGAGCTCCCGGCTAGGAGACCCTCTGCGCGGCCAGTGTGGGCTCCTTTGGCCCAGACCTTCCGAGTTGTTAAGCTCTACGAGGTTGGTATTGGGCTCCGTGGCCCAAGACCTCTGCGTGGCCATTCGCCGGGCTCTGGGCGCTAAGACCCTCTGGTTGTTAGCTTTACCGCCATTATGGGGTCTTGATATCTATGTAGTTCCATCTGATTTTTGTACGCATTGAGGTGGTATATGGGATCTTTTGTTCCGTCGAACGTCTCAATATGTAGCATTCTAAACTTTCTTGGGAAGAGGCTGGCGCCCAGGCGGTGAATGGAGACCGGTTTGTTGTACCCGGGCGTCCATGTGTGGTGGGCTGGCCCTTTACGCTTCCTTTATGTGGCTGATTTCTTGCCGGATGTCCCTGAACCTCTGCTCCTGACCTCTCTCTGTCTCCTATGTGCGATAAAGTAGGGGCTCCTCTTTGTTGTCTGCCATGCCTGCTCCTCGTTGCGATCCTCTCGGGGTTGTGGATCATGCTCCACTGGTGTGGCTAATTTCTCCTTCCTCTATCGGCTTCTCGGCGGTCGAGGTGTTGCTATTCTCGGGTAACGGGGTTTTGGTCTTTTCGGGCTGTCGTGTCTCACAGGGGCGTGCGTACTTGCACAGTGAGTTGTTCGACTCTTTCGGTAAGTGTTGGTTGGTGGGCTCTCACGCCTCGTCTGTCATTGACTGCAGTCACATGCCTCCCCAGGAGGTCATTTGTCCCGCGTCGCCTAGCTGGATGCTTGCATCCTTGGAGGATTGAATTATTTGCTCAGTACTTGTATTCAGGAGTTGATGCCATCGGTCATTGAGAGGTCGGTTTATTTGTAAGAAGGTATCGTTCCCGGGCGGTGCCCAATTGATGATGCTTTCAGCGAAGCGGGCTTAAGAGTCTTTGGATTTCTTGAGTGGAGTCCACGACTCTGTACGTTAGACTCTCACTGCAAACAGAAACAAAAGGATCGGCGGGGCTCGCGGGTTACCTCTCTCCCAATGCTAAGTCATTCTTCAGGAAGAGAATATCAATTGCTTAGGGAATGAATTTTCTGTGCGTACCTTCACCGATGGGGTGACCTGGTATTTATAATGGATGATCATGATAACGTTCCTAGTTAGATGATGATACGGATATTTCTCCCATTGGGTGAAAGATTTTCTTTCCTTATTATTAGCAGGTGGCAAGGATGGTGTGCTTTCTAGTTGGATGATGATCTGATATTCCTCTATTTGGTGAGAGATTTTCTTTCACTTATCATTAAATGGAATTAATAAGGGATAATTGATGGGCAATAATTAGGAAACATTCTATTTTCCTTATTGGTGGAGATTGGGTATTTTCCTTTAATACGAATTCTTTGATTACATTACCAGCCTTTTGAAGGGGTGAATTGGGCCCTTGTTTTGGGCCTATATTTGGGGATGTCATCAGGGGTCCGATAGCGGTACTAGGCACAGCACACCCAATCCTTAAGCGGCATTTTGGGCTCGTGTTATGGGCTGCTTTCTATTATTTTAAACCCCATCATAAATTAAAAGAAATAATTAATTTAAATTATTAAAATAATAAAAAATTCTTTATTAACAAGAAGCGTAAAAGTAGAAAATTAAGATAGATGGGATGAATCCCTTTCATAGAAAGAAGATGCATGGATGGGATTGAAAAAATTCTCCTTAATCATAAAGTATTAGTTTGATAATGTATATTCTGAATACATATAATATTTATATATTAATCCATTATTATCTATTTATATGATATTTTCATATTATTTAATATTTTAAGATAGGTAAAAAAAGTGACTTATATTGCCTATCTCAAAGGTAGAACGTTCACCATTAAAACAAGCAAAGAGATTAGGAAGTAGGGGATATTTCTTAGGAAACAGTTTTTCTATCAAACACATTACCTATTTTACATATTATCCCTCCAATTCAAAGTAATTGGGTATCGTTCAAAGTAAGTATGTTTAATATACCCTTACTTGAGTATGTTCAAAGTAACATATTCAAGGTTACAAAGTTAACTAATAAATTTGACTAAAATACACTTTAGTAAAAATGATTTAATATTTAATTTACCTTTTCAATTATATTTAAAATTGGTGAGTAATGACAGTAAATTGGAAATGCAGTAAACTGAGTTGAGCCCAGTTTACTGGCTTGTGGCCTCAGCCTCATCACTTTTATTTTAGTAGCCTTCTAACAAACACATTACCTTTATTCAAAATTATAACGCGAGCAAGAGAGTTTTCATCTGAGAGCAAATAGATTATTACATCGAACATCGCACAATAAAAACTGCCACGCAAATAAAATGTATAACGAATGGCCAAAGCCGACATCGTATCATAACAAGTGATTTAAAATCAAGCGATGTAATAAGGCGTTAATGACGCAAAAAAAGCGAGATAACGCTGCAATCTTTTATGGAAATAAAACATTGAGCGATAAAATAAAACTAAGTTTAAATAGGAGGACGTGGTTGATCCTCTTGTGTTGCTTCTTCCATATTGTTGGTGTTGTTTTGATGATATTTGAACATGTCAAAATAAAAAGCCGATTGATCCCGATAGCATTACTATCTTGTGAGACGAATCTAAATCTGCAGCATAAAAATATGGCGTCGAATTTGGAAACAAACATGCATACCTTTAGTGTTCCACTCAAAAATATAATGTGCTCCAAAATTATAAGGATGAGGACATAGTTTTCATCTTCAATTTCAACATGAGTTACATCATGAAGTAAGATTTCATAAATAGAAAGTACCTTGAACATTATAAATGTTGCAAACAAGTAGATTTGCATAGAAATATTGTATCGAATGCTTAGGAGAGATATCATCGATAATTAAATACATCGATGACAATTGGAATCAGAATCACATGGGTAGAGATGAAAATTTGTGCTAATTTCCTGTCATAAAAGAACAATCAATTAAATAAATTAATCCAAAACTGAATTAGCTAGATTTATGAAAATAAGGCACTAGTCTAGTAGCAATATTGATTCTATCCTAATTTTAGAGAATACTATACACACAGTTACAACTAAAAGTAATTTTATTTTTAGAATGTTAGAAGTACTACGTACGTGAGAAATAAATTTTAAGGAATATGAAGAATGGTTTCTCAAAATGCTTTTAAATTATTGCGAAAAATTTGTAAAAAATGAAGAAAATACTGTTTCATTTTAACTCCAACCTCACAACGAAGTTGAAGTTGGACCACGTCCTACATGGGCATGTAAAAACAAAGAACTTTATGATCTATTGGTTAACCATCAGCCGAAACGACATCGTACCAAACCCATCGATGTCCACGTATGCTTGCTTCAAACAGCTCTTCACCTAGGATGGCCTGCTCAGTTACTCCGGCCACTACAAGCCTTTTTGGCCGCTGTTCAAGTCACGAAACCACTCCGTCACTGACGGCATCTCTTTCTGGCACTTCTTGAACACCTTCTCGTACATCACTAAAGGAGCGAAGAAGATTACCAAGTTACCGAATTTGATCGTATTGAATCTTTTACGCGGTGATGATGATGATGATGATGATCCTCCACCTGTTTGATGAATGGCTAATTACGGGTAGCAACACAAGTCATCTATGTTTGAATTGAGGGTTGGGACTTAAGTGTAGGCGGACCAGCATTCCCTCCGCCACGTCCACCAGTAAATTAGGCATGTTCAGAAGCTCCTCTTCGTCAATGAATTGATCCTCCCATCGCCGCCGCGGCGCTACTGGGTTCTGTCGTCTCCTCTGTTTTAGGTTGGGTGGTCTCTGCGCTCTCCGAGCTTCCGATCTTCGCTTGCTGACGCTGAGCCCTCCAAAATTCAAGCTGATTTTGAAAGCGAAGATCAAGATCGGAAGACAGCTTGAATTTTCAAGATCAGGATCAGCTTGAATTTTTCAACTCTATCCTATCGCACCTAATATCCCGAAGTCCACCTCCGCCAGCGATATACCGGCGACGGGCTCAGCATCAGCAAGCGAAGATCGGAAGCTCCGGAGAGCGCAGGAACCGCAACCTAATACAAAGGAGACGATAGGGCAATAGCATCGTAACAATGGCGACGGCGTGGAGGATCAATTCGAAGAGCTGGCTATGCCTGCTGGTGGACGTGGCAGAGAAAATGCTGATCACCTACGCCCTCCGGCTGTTTTGGGAATTCCAGACGCCAGATGAGAAGCGCACATGTTGCTACCGTCTCCTTCATCAAGCAGGTGAAGGAACACTCATCCTCTCATCATCACCAGTAAAGATTCCAGCCTGACTAAAATGGCAGCGGTAATCTTCTTTCGCTCACTTTAGTGATAACCATGCGAGTGTTAAGAGAAAGTGTCGTCGGCTGACGAAGTGGTTCCGTGATCTGAACGGCGGCCGCACTGTGGTAACCGCACGCGGCTAGAGGCCATCATGGAAATGAAGAACTGTTTGAAGCAGGCGTATGAACGTCGATGGAAGAAGATGAGGAGGAGGGACACTAACAAGGACAAGTACTGTGATCAAAACCCTTGGTTCCCGTTCCAGGTTACCCTGAACCTATTTTTTCCCAAAAATGAAAGAGGATAGTTATAAAGGAATGATATATACTAACTATTAAAAGCAAAGCAAAATGGAGATGAAGAGATGGAGCTTTAACAAAATGGAAAAAGGATGCGTATGGTTTGATTGTGCAACCATAAATGAGAGTATAAGGAAGGAAGGAAGAACTCGTACTGATGCAGTGCCTGTCTCGTTGGCGTTGCCATGGAGAATAAAGAGAGAGTCTAGAGAGAGAGAGAAAGGGGGTGTGAGTGTGAAGGAGAAGGTGGTGGTATTTATAAAAAGGAAGACCGGGTTGGTGAAGCCTACTTGCTTTAAACAGAGATGCCTATGGGGCGGGTATTAATTTATCGAATCTCAGTTTCTTTCGTCTTAAAAATATGGCTTCATTGTTGAGATTTAATACAGAAATTAACACACAATATTTCAGATCATCGAATTGACTCGTCTACGATAATAAAATAATAATAATAAAATCAACGTGAATTACTCTGGATTTGAAGCAGCCTTATTGTGAGATTCATTCGAGTTTATAGATCTTACGTCAGCGTCTCTTCCGCCCTTTATAAGTCTTAAATCCTTGATCTGCTTATAAACTATCGAAAACGTCTGGCATAATTGTTTACGTAATTGATGGAAGAGTGTCTTCTTGTAGCAATGAAGGGGTTTTATATATAAACTTATTGATAGGAGAAGATGGTAGAATCTGGCATTCAAAACTAGTTAAACATATAATTCGAATAAAAGCGTTAACATATTGAATTATATTTATTATAAATATTTATTCTTATAATAAATTATATTTGTATAAATAATTGTTAACATAATAGTATATTATTTATAATTTGCAAAATAATCGGATAAATAGCTTAATAGCGGTTTAAAGATATTGGGTATTCTTTTAATTGGCTAAATCTTTAGGTTAATGGGCCACTCACTTGGTACAATGTGGAAATAACATTCTCCCCCTTGGCCCACTAAACCGATTATAGAAAACTATACGTGATCATGATTTCAATAAACTTAGCCCGATACGTCAAAATCATATATATATCTTGAATCAGTTTAGATCGTAAATCACGAGTCGTAGCGAGTGCATGACGTAATGTAATGTTTCCTTCCATGCACCACACATCAATAACCCTTACTAACCAGGTCATAATGCCCAAATAATTACATAATTTGCTCTTGTCAGACCCGATTCTTGTTTATCGAACAATAAATGTGCACCCATAATTGAAAACAAGAATAAACATAAACAATTTTAATGCGCAAATTGTCAATTACACCAACCACCATTCATTATCATACATATTGCTGATTACTCAAAGGCCCATCCTCATAACATGTTCTAAAATATGCCTTTAGGTAGTCTGCTTTGGATTAATGGATCGATAACCATAAGTGTGGTCATAATATTCTCAATTGACACTTGTTTCAGGACTCTTTCTTTAACAACTAAATACTTTAAATCCATGTGTTTCGATCCACTAGAAAATTTTCCATTCTTAGAAGAAAGCAATTTGCGAATTATTTATCACAATATATTCTTAAAGGTTTATGATAAGTCGAAATGACACCAAGCCACGGACAAAATTCGCAACCATAAAGCATGACTTGAAGCTTCAAAACAAGCAACAAACTCGGCCTCCATCGTGGATGAAGCAGTAATTGATTGTTTTTTCACTCTTCCATGAGATTACCCCATTTGCTAGCATAAAGACAAATCATGAAGTTGAATTTAAGCTCAGAAACTGACCACCATCATCGAATCAGAATGCTTCAAACTGACCTCTAATTGTTCAGATCTTTTATATGTGAGCATATAATCCTTTGTCCCTTTCCATGTTATTCCTTGGGCACTGCATTTTACTTAATTTGTCACCTTTCAATATAGGTGCAATACGGAAATGAACATATTTGCATATTAAATCTCTCTAAGAAGCAGATCAATATATCCTTTACGAGATAAACCTAGCACTCCTCGAGATCTATCCTAAAGATCTCGATGCAATCTTTATAGTTTGCCCTGCCCCTATATCAACCATATGAAAGTTTTTGAGAGTATTCCTTGGTTTTTCACCCTAATAATCAATATCCTTGCTAGCAATAATATCATCCACCTACGATTATCCCGGGAAATATAAACTTGCTCCACTAACTTTCGGATATATGCGATCAGCAATGTTCTCTTTCATCCAAAGAAAGATGTAATGGTATTATTAAACTTAATATACAATTGTCTGGAAGCTTGTTTAAGACCATAAATGGATTTCTTTAATTTGAAAACTAGGTGTTTATTTCCTTTCTTTGCGAACCCTTCGGGTTGTTCCATGTAGATATCTTCATCCAAATTCCCATTTAAGAATGAAGTTTTCACATCCATTTGATGTAACTCACAAATCAAATGAGCTCTGAAGTGCCATGATGATTCTAAGCGAATCTTTCTTAGGCGGAGAGAAGGTATCTTTATGTCGATACCTTTTAGTGAAACCTTTGGCCTAGTATGTAAATCGTTCGATATTGCCTTTAAGCGTCACGCTTTGTCTTAAAGACCCATTTACAGTGACGAGTTTTACAAGCTGATAGCGGTCGATGAGATCCCGGACCGCGGGTATGGGCCATATATTTCAACTCTTCATTCATAACTTCCATCCATTTACTAGAATCATCACTTTCCATGGCTTGTGAAAACGAAACCGGATCCTTCTTTATCCCAATATCAAAATCAGATTCATGTAAATACACCACATAATCATACATGTGGCGGGTCTCCTTTCTCTTTGAGATCTCCTCAAAGGTGTGGAGTGTAATTGACTCTACAGCTTTTATTTTCAATAGCAATATTTTACGGTGGTAATGAATCATCTCTATTATGTTACTCATTTTCCTCAACTTGTTGAACGGGTTGAAGACGATAATTTCTTGAGAGTAAAAGAGTGAGTGGGATAGCCTCTTATCTAACTCAACATCTACCTTTCTTGGTTCATTACTCCCACTTGAATTTAGCCATTCTCTAAGAATGCGGCATTCTGGGTTTCAACTATTCTCACCTTGTGGTTAGAATGATAAAATATGTACCCTTTCCATTTTATGGATAGCCAATGAAATATTCAAATATGGATTTTCTTGAATCAAGCTTTTCTCATGTGGGTTATAAGATTCTTGCCTCTGGATTTGGACAACCCCATTATATGTATGTTTATTTGGAGTTTCCTACCGGTCCATAACTTCGAAGAGTTTTGGGCGCCTTACTAGGAACTCTGTTCCAAGATATATACATTTGCGGTTTTAGGCTTCACCCCCTGATGAAATAGGTGCGGAAGAGTAACTCATCTTACTCTAACCATTTTCCATTAGTAATGCGTTCATGCTTTCGGCAACACCATTACTGGCACGTAGTACCGGGCGTTATGCTGACGCGAATCATGTCTTTTCGAGGAATTTGGCAAAATGACGAGTTTTGTCACGATTCATCATATCTTCCATAATATTCATACTTCGATATGATCTCACAATTTTAATCTTTTTATCTAATTGTCACGACCTCTACAGTATGAACATCTCGAAGATGTCGATGGCACGAGACTTTCATGCAGTAGATAAACATAATAACCATAGCGAGATAGATGAATACATAAAGGTGATAAAATATTTCTCTCATGTAAAACATGGAGCAGAGAGTGGTCCACAGATATACGTATGGAATTATCTCGGAGCTCATTACTTCTTGTGGCACCTTTCTTTGTATGTTTAGTTTGCTTTCCCTTTATGCGATCGAGCATACGCGAAAATCAGTGAAATCAAGATTTTGTAAAAATTCCTTCCTTCCTTTAATTTCTCAATTCTTTCCCCAGAGATGTGCCCTAGTCTTTTGTGCCCACAGATTGAAGAATTTTCATTAATTAAGTCCAAGTTTGAACCCGACATTTGAATGTGTAGGGTTATCAAAGCTTGTGCAGATTCATGATTCGAGGAAATTTTATATAAACCATCACGCAAATACGGAACCAACTCTACGCCGGAAATTTAACATCAAACTTAATTGTCGAGGCTTGAGATAAAGCGAGAATATCGGTAGAATCTAATTTTGGACAAGGAAACTAAATTCCTAGAGATAGAGGTACATAAAAAGTGTTTAAGCGATTCATCCAGATGGCCCGAGTCTCACAATAGTGGCGATAGTACCAATAGCTATCACTCCAACCTTTAGACGGTTTCCCATATAGAGGAACTTTTCACTTTTCTTTGGTTTCCTGGTTGTAAGGAATCCCTGCATTAAATTAGTCACATGAGTTGTGGCTCCAGAATCAATCCACCAAGTATTTGAAGGAACTTCAGCAAGATTAGATTCATAACATACAAAAGAAAGATTTATACCTCTCTTTTCGAACGAGCCTTGCGGCAATCTGATCCTTCTTCACATACCCTTTCTTGCTACAAAAGTATGACTTCACAATCTAATTTTAAATCATTATTTCATTTCACCTTCCCCGAGTCCACTTTTTTCTTAGGTGGAAAGTTCTTTCCTTTTGAATTTTCCTTTCTTCTTCATGACTCCATGAGTTCTGTGAAGCAGATTATGTCATTCTTGTCTTAATCTCACTTTCCTCTTGTATCGTTTTGTAAGCGAGAAAAATTCAATTTTTTGAAAAATGATAAAGCGGTAATTTAGGTTGAAAGCGAAAGTCTCTAGATCTCGAATGTGAAGCAGTTACGCAGTTAAATTCGTCTCGCGAATCTAGTGGCCGAAAAGTTCGTCGAATTACGGGAGACAATGTGTGGAATATTTTACGATTTTGCAGGTGTCGCCAGATTAATGAAGCTTGAGGAGCGAGATTTTTATGAAAATCTCGGAAGTCAGAAAATGGCTTGAGTTAAAGTTCATTTAAAATAATTGAACTGAAAAGAAATAAAATTTTTCGGGGAAGAAACGGACCCGAATGAGATAATATAAGTTATGTATCAAAATGATAATAATAATAAATATTAATAATAATAATAATAATATAATAATATTATAAATTAATAAAAGTAAATAAAAAAGCAGGGAGGAGGGAGGCAAATTTTCGTTGGAGCCCAGGAGAAAGAGAGGTTGAGAGATATTTTATTTTTATTTCTCTCTTGCTTAACTGCCAGTCTATAAATGACAGTCAAAGATTCGACCAGATAAGAAGTGTAATGAAGTGGGAAGCTGTACAAAATATAATGCTCACAATAAGGCCTCAGTAAAATAAATAGCAATGAACTATTGATATCATTTAAAATTCTCCTTTGGGTAAATTTTAACATATCCGTGTCCTTGGAGGAGCTTAAACCTTTACTATTTTGTGTCATTATATATTTACCTTTGGGTATCCATTTTACCTTTCTAAGCAACACAAATTAATAGGTAATTAATAATTAGCGAGAAATTGACTCTCATTTGGGTTAGTCTCATTCTCCTAAATTATAAAGGAAATTATTAAAATTTTATAAGTCTCCTTTATTCCTTTTATGCAATTCAATAAATACAAGGCTCGCTAATTTAGGTTACTTTGGCAACTATCTAAATTAGTTAACCTTACATTTATAAATTGTCATTTGGATAAAATTTCACAAGATGAAATTAATTCTTTTATTTGAGTTAAAAAATCAAGGAAATAGTATCTTTAATAATCATACGATTCAATAAATCAAAAAATGGCATTCGCCGGTTTAATAATTTGCGAGTTCAAAACATAGGATACATGGACATGTAAAGAAATTTGTTTCATATTCAAATAAGTGATAATGACAATCGGTAAGCCAGAGTCTTTGTGATTACATATTTACCGTTGTTGAAGCTTCTAATACAGTGTCTGAGGGCTTGTGCCGGACGGCCTTGAGCCAGCGCCCTTCACAGGCATTGATCCGTCAGCGTTGTAAGGAAAAATAAAAAAATCTTCCTTCTACAGCGTTGGTGGTTTTTATTTTGTTCTTAATTAATTTTTTATTCATTTTAGTGAGGCGAATTAATGAAGGTAAATCTCAAAATTTAATCTTTATAAAGCAATGATTACGAATATTTAAATTGATATGCATTTCTATCTCATTTGTTGAGATTTATCTGAAATTAACACAAAATATTCGGATCATCAATTCAAATACCATCTACGATAATAAAATAATAATAAAATCAAAAACATATAGGATTACATAGTTTGAAGAACAATAGCCATGAAGATTTGGCAGTTTATGAATCTTAAATCGTCTTTTTTAAAACTAGGTTTATAGATCTTAAATCTTTGATCTCTTACTTTTAACTATCAGCTTTTGATCTGCGGGAATTGTTTTACGTAATTGATGGAAAGTCGTGTATGCGCGTGAAGGGGTTTTTATATATAAGCTTATTGATAGGAGAAGTGTCGATATCTGCGTTGGCAGTTACAGCGTGTAATTGGAATAAGCGTTAATAATAAATTATATTTATTATAATTTATTATTTCAATCGAGGGTAAATATCTTGCATACTTGATTTAAAGATATTGTGTATTTTTTTAATTGGTTAAATACTAGGTTAGTGGATTATCCACTTAATTTTAATGTGAAAATAACATTCATGGCTTCAATCTTCTTCTCTCATATCTCATCATCGCGTCATTAGCCTTTTTCCAGAACTTTGCGTGTAGATACCGTGGATATAGGTGGAAAATATTCCAATATGAAATCCTATTCCACATGCTTACAGGAACATCAATATTGAAAGGAATAAATTATTTATCCCGAAAGCGATTCTAGGATTATATGTCTCCTTAGTAGGAGAGAGTATAAAAGAAAAATAAATTTGAAGAAAAAGGTGGCATTCTTTTGGAGAGGCAATTATTTTTGGGAGAAGTGAGCTGTCAAAACTCAAAAGAGGGGATCCTTTTGGGGGAAAGGGACCTGAGCTAGAGAGAAAAATGGGGATTCAGGCAGCGTCACTTTGGGGTTGGGGATTTTCTGCAACTATAGGGATAGGAAGATAAGAGGTTAAAGGATTTAATGCTACTCTAATCTTTGATTTATTTATCCATCCCCTTCTCTACTTGGGACATGATATTTTTAGGGCATTGGGTGTTTATACATGTTCTTGGATCTAATCTCCTATCGAACATTTAGTTTATAATAACCTGATTTTAGGACTGTTATTGGATACCAGATTTGCATTTCATGTATTAATTCTTATATGTATTATGTTTTTTTTTCTTTGAATTTTTTTGAATAAAGAATTCCATTTTCTTTCTTTCGAAAGTTTGAAGGGAACATAATTGCTATCATAAAAGAGATTTAATTATTGATTGAAGGGTTGAGGCCTGTAATTATATATACCAATGTAAGAACAAAATAGTAAAAACATAAGTTAAAGGAAAAAAATCCTAAATACTGCTCTAATAATTGCTATGTTAATAGAATTTAAATCTGAATAACCGGGAATGAGTTTCAGCTCCGTAATACATAAGCGCAAATCACGAAATAAGCGCAGGAATTCTCTTATTCTTTGAAACGTGTTTGATGCGAGTTAAGCGGGGATTAATTTTGTGTCGGATTGGAATTTGTCTGATCGAATTTAGGGCCCAGGATAAATTTAATGCGTTACGTATTTGGTATAGTCTGACAAAATTATGGAACATCTCACCGTTTGGTACATCTGGATTTAGGTGGTGTTGTTTTTCTTAATATTGAATAGAATTTTTTTTTAGGCTTTATCTGAATGATCTTATGCGTTGATGTATTAAGTTGTTTGTTTTTTTTAACGTTAGGTGAGTGAGTAAGGATGTGACAGGACGAGGATTATTTTTGGATTCGTCAGCGCACGTGCTTATGCCTTGGGTTTAATTTAATTTTAATCGGATTTTAATAGGTTTGAGTTTATTTTGAATCGTCACAGGTTGAATATTATTCTTCTCTGTAAGCCACGAAAAAATTAGAAATTTGAATGGCAAAATGTTAATAAAAATAAATTGTCGTAAGGGTTCGAAGCGCAGAAAATTCTCGATACCGGATGATGAAACGACTGCTTGGATTAAATTCGTGCCGCGAAATCTAGTGACCAGAAAAGTTTTGTCGAATTATGAGGCAGCGGAGAACCCACTAGATTTTACGGGTGATAAGTTGTCGATATTTCAATGGGCCGAATTTTCTGAAAATGCCGAAAGTTAGAAAATGGTTTTGAGGTGGCTTGAGTAGAATGAGTAATATGAATCATTAGTATAAAATAATAATATGCGTAGATTATATTTTAAAAATAATTTATTATTATTTTATTTTATATTTTAATATACATAATAATTATTATTATAATGTTTTTAATAAATAATTTATAAAAATTCATAATATATTTTTTGGGATAATATATATTCATTTTATATATTGTTAAATTTATATTTTATAATATATTATATCATATATAATATATTAAAGCTATTTTATTTCATGTATTTATTATTAGTTATTTGATAATATATTAGTTAATAAATTTTTGGTTTAAATTTTTAGTTACATTAATTATTTTTGTAAAAGCATAAAATATTTTGTCAGTTTAGTCGGGCCGAGGCCGCGGTGATTTGGGGGGTTAAGCAAAGAAAAAAAATAAGCTACGCCCTTTAATTTTGTCAGGTTTAGTCGGTCGGCGTGCCGAGCATTGTAACCTTCAATTTTGTCAAAAATTAGTCTGTCTTTTCTGTCCATTTCTAAACGTGAACAGTGGTTTTGTTTACTTTCATTATTTTGATTTCACGTGGTTTGCCAGACATTAATGGAGTTCTATTCTTTTATTTCTATTCTTTGGTTTTAGATTTCTTCTATTCCGATTTTTAACTGCTTTTTCATTTTTCTTTTGAATCCATTGAGATGCTTAGGTTAGGAGGATTTTTTGGCGCTCTTGGGTTAGGATGGAAATCTCCCGGTTTAAGGGTCTCTCGGTCTTGGATTTTACGGATATATCGGTATATATTTTCACATGAATGTCGATATATCGAAAGTGCTAATCTTTGAAATTAATATAAATACTTTAAAAGTGTAAAAATGACATTAATAATCAAATATATATATTGAAATTCGTTCTGATGAACTTAAAATCGAAATGAATATCGATGTGGGCTCCGTTCTGAAAATTTGATAGAGGATCACTATCTTGATAAAGATAATATTAAATGCAAAGGCATGGTGTTTGATAATATTGATTATGGATGAGCTTGTATCGAAATACATAAATGTCTTAACTTGTATCTTGGCTGCCTCGATTGATAGAAAATTCGGGATTCATTGATATGCTCGTTTCAAATATTAAGTAACATTTATTAATATATTATTAATTAAATGTTAATTTATTAATATATTATTACTAAATTAACTAATTTAAAATATGAAAGTATCATATAAATTATCACAAAGAAAAAAAAATGGAGTTAAATGAAGATTGGATATGGGTTGAGAGAATTTGTGATCAAATAAATGATTTTAGAGGTATTTATAGATTTTTTTTTTTGTCAAAATAGTCGTTGGATGGTAAAAAAAATCTTTGTAATTTAATTATACCTGTTGGATTTAATTTTTGTGCAAATTTAATCGTTAGATCTTAACAAGCTGACCCAGGATCGATAATAGCTTGTTGGATCAGTTAGGATTTAAAATCGTAGTTTGATATATCGTGGAGTATATCGATATATCTGGATATTTTCTTTGAAAAATTAAGTACTTGGGTGTGCGCGGAC
The DNA here is from genome assembly GCA_016808115.1 of Tetrastigma voinierianum. Classification (NCBI taxonomy): domain Eukaryota; kingdom Viridiplantae; phylum Streptophyta; class Magnoliopsida; order Vitales; family Vitaceae; genus Tetrastigma; species Tetrastigma voinierianum. The sequence goes on from JAEQBH010000343.1 coordinate 26,794, forward strand.
CCGATATTTTCACGATATCGATTAAAAGAAAGCTAGATATATCGACGATATTATCTGTACCTCAAATAAATTGCTCGATTGTCGATATAGGTATCGAATATTATAGATGTCAGATTATATCGATATATGAAGTGATATATTGGATATTTTTATCCTTTCTTGTATGTAACATCATAATTTGCCCACCAACTTCTTTCTTTAATCTTTTGTTTGTTTTCAGTTTCAACTATCAAGATCCTGTTCCGGTTTTATTAATTAATTAATTAACTTAAAAAAAAATTTTGTTCATTCAAAGTTCCTGTTTTATTAATCTTTCTTTATTTTATTTTAATCCTTTTGTTATTCACTTTCAAATTCATTTCCTGTTTTTGTTCACCACAAATTCTTTATTATTTATTTATTCCTAACTTATTAGCTTATCAAAATATTTAACCCAATTCTCTCAAATGTTTCACTCATCTCCTTAAAAAGGGAAAATATTTCAATTGTCTGACCAGCGTCCAGCGCTTGAACCCCCACCAAAAGGACTCAAAATGAATTGACCAAACCATCTTAACTAAAGCCCTCTTTTTATTAAATCTTTTGTCCCTTTAAATAATATTTCTAACCAAATTTCTTTGCCAACAAAATTGACTTTCTATTTTCTAACCTTCAAATAAATTTATTTTTTTTACCTTTTTTAAATATTTAGATCTAATGTTCATACTTGTCTTTTTCTTGTAATTTAATTAAAACCAATCTTTTAAAGCTTTAAAATACTCCATTTCTTTTTATAAGATTTTTTTTTTTAAATTTATTTGTTTTCAAACCCTTCTTTTTTTTTTTTTTATTTACTTGATAAAATGACTTTTTTGTTTTTAAAATAGTATGATTACTTTTCCATGGTTCCAAATAAAATGAAATTTTATGGAAATAATTCACAAACAAATAAATGGGTTTGGGTGAGGCTCGATATTTCATGTATCATTTTTGTAAATAATTTGACATATGATCCATAACCTAATTTTTATTGATTTTGAATATTTTTTATTTTGTTGTTGTACTCATATTGTTCATGATTTATTAGCGTTTTTTAACGTATCGTGCAGAGTCTGCGTTTTTACCATTTGGTTTCTTGGTTATTTATTTATATATCGCTGCGTCTTTTGTGATATCGTGCTTATTTTCGGTGTCCTTAGTTGATTAGTCAAGTATATTTTAACAGTTTATTTAGTAGAGCCGTTTGGGGCAGAGGGATGCTGGCTTGTTCGTACGTTTAGATAAGCGAGCAGCACTTGAAGCACAGATTCGGTTTTAAATCTTATTTTTTTTTATAAGGAGTCACATTTAAAAAAGAATTTAAATAAATAAAAATAAATGCGCGATTAAACCGTTTCTAAATGGTTTTTGAAATAAAAAGCAGTTTTGTCTTTTAAGTAGAAAACGTATAATAACAAAAAATACGGGATCCACAGTGCGCGCACACACACACACAATATATATATATATATATATATATATATATATATATATATATATATATATATATATATATATATATATAAAACCTAATTTTGTTTTTTTTTTTAATTTAGAAAATCTCTAAAACAAAATCAATTAAGTAGGGGTTGTTTAGAATTCCAGTTAACTTTTATAACAAAAGAAGATGTAATAATTTGTGTGTTTGAAATTTTTTTACTAAAAGAGAAAAAATGATTTCAGAATTTTGAGTTACATAAATGATAAATAAATAAATAGGATTATTGTTTTTGTGACTGTTCATAAATCCGTATTGATTTGATTGATTTATATTGTGAATCTGTCGTGTCGTGTCGTATTGATTAATTTTCTTGTTAACTGTGGGGGCATTTTTCCTCATTAATTTATTATGATCTATATATGGTATTGGTATATGTTGGATTCTGTCTGTGAATGGCATCACAATTTTTCCAACAACTTGCAAGACGACTTATGTTTTCTGTGGAAAAAAAAACAATATTTGTTCTGGAAAGGAAATTCTGGAAGCTTACCCGTTGAAAAGAAAACATCAATCTAGGTTTTATTAAAACGAAAAGGGAAGGTTCCTTATTTCTCCTTTTAATAAACATTATTTTCAATTATTCAGATAATTGATTCTGGAAATATAAAATTGACTATATTATAACTAAAATTCTATTTAACCGTCAAAAAAGAAAAAAAAATTAACACCTCTAAAGATACAAACAGTTGTTACCTTTCCTTTTTACAAGATTACATGGATCTCCAACTTTCATAACACGTTTAATTAATTTTATTTTATTTTATAAATTGAAAATAACGGACTACAATGATGATTTCCCTCAAACTTAGTAAAATAATTAGTCAATAAAAAAAAAAAGAAAGGTCGATGTCGATCAAATCTTTTGTCGGGGCGAGTTGGGAGCGTCTTTGGAATTCTTAGGCGTCCGTGACTCACGGATGTCGAACCATAACAGTAAACAAAAGGATCGGCGGGCTCGCCCGTTTACTCTCAGATCTAAGTTAGTTAACTAGATGGAAAGAATATCGGCTAACTTAAAAATGAAGTTTTGTGCGTCTGGCTTTTCATCGATAGGGTGATGCAGGTATTTATAATGGGTCATCATGATCGGTTCTGGATTGGATGATCTGAGTGATAAGCTTTCTGGATTGGATGATGATATGATATTTCTCCCATTGGGTGAGGGATTTTCTTTCCTTATCGTAAATCGATTAATAAGGGATAATTGATGGGCAATAATTAGGAAATATTCTTTTTTCCTAATTGGTGGAGATTGATTATTTTAAACATCTGGTCTTTGATTGCATTGTCGGCATTTTGAAGGGTGGGTGGGCGGCATGTTGAGGATGTCATCAAAGGGGCCCATGGTAGTCTTGGCGCGCCTTGCCCTTCTTGAGCTTGGCCTTTGGGCTCGTGTTACGGGCTGCGTCCTATTATTTGAAACGTCCAGTTCTTTACTGACCTTTGACTTCGCGACGTAGCGAGGTACATCTGGGTTCTCACAGTCGAGGTGTGATTCCCACGTGACGCTACTTTCGAAAGGGTTTGATTAGGGCTTGTCGTCGATCAGCGTCTTGTGATCATGATGGCTTCTCGATTTTTCGCGCTTTTATTTCGGCTGTGGCTTCTAGCTTCCTTAAAAACTCTCCATGACCGTTTGCACTTTGTTCCCCTTTGTTCTTGAAGCTTTTTGCCTCTGCAAGTTTAGAACTCCCTTTTCTTGAATTTTGTCAGGCCCCTATTGTTGAGGCTGCTTTTGAAGTGGTCCCACGATGTCTTGCTTGGGGTTGGTGTCCCTTGTCTTATTTCTGGACTTAGTACGTCTTTTCTTCTCCTTTGTCTTTTTGGTTTCGAAGTCTTGTGAGGCTCTAGGGCTTGCTCGGTTGGGGTTCTGCATTTTCTTTTCCTTTTTTCTTTCTTAGCCCTACGTATCTCAATGGGTCCTGGTCGCTCTTCTGTTTTGCGCATAGGGAGTAATCCTGCTGGCGTCCCCAGTTCGGGCGGACCAATGAAGTTTTGGCCGATTTAGTATGGTGGTTCACCAGGTTGCCCCGGGGGAACCTCCTTTCCCCTTGGATAAAGGCAAGGGCAAAATTAATGAAATTCAAAATCCTAGCGGCTTTGAATATTTGAGAGCTGCCATACAGAACGCTGAGGTCGTGGGCCCCAGTCGGGTCGAGCCTTTATATGGTGAGATCTTTGCGGCCAGTATGGAGCTTTGTTGGGATCGAGGTTTGGTGCCGCGGCGTCTTTGACCACCTACATCGTCGAGTGCCCCGAATGGTGTGCTTTTTGAGGTGGCGTTTGAGAATGGCCTCGCTTCCTTTGCATCCTTTTATAAAGGGTTTTGCGGCATTTTAATGCGCCATTCTCGGCTTTCCCCTAACCCACGGGGTGTTACGGTGGGTTATTGATCGTTTTTAGGGACGAGCTGGGCTTTCCAGCGTATGCTCTTAGACTTCTTCGAGCGTAAAGGAAATTCGTGAAGGCTTTCTTTATATCTCCAAGCGCTCTAGTGCCAAGTTGATTATTTCGGACCTTCCATCTTTGCACAAGTACTAGAAGGAACGTTATTTCTTTGTTAGTGGCCGTCATTGGGAGTACAATCCCTTTGACCGGGAGGACACACTTGGTGTTCTTGCAGTCTAGACTACCCCCGAGAACCTACGTGAGCTCTCCTTCACTTTGGTTTGTCCTGGTTTTCAAAGGTTGTAGGATATTTCTAATATTGCCTTGGTCGCGTGGTCTTCAGGTGCTCGGCCGTCTCGATCCACGAAGACGAGAGGTGGCGGAGTGGTCGGTGCGCCTGCGTGCCTATTCTAAACTCGTCGGTCGGATATCCGGACCAGGTCGATCACGAGCACAGGCAGCTGCGAGATCTTCTCCCCTTCCCGGAGTCATGAAGCCTCCACTGTGCGAAGTCCTCCTCACCTTGTTTTGGAGCCCCTTATCGAGAAGCTACGGGGAGGCTTCGCGAGCTCGCTGGAGGTGTTGGCAAAGAGAAGAGGAGCGTGGGCGAACCTCAGGCCACTCGCCCAGTCGCTATAGCGGGGTATGATCCTAAAGGTGGGGGCCTCTTACTTGCACCCGTCCCATTGTCGGGCTGGAGATTCGCCCGAGCGGTTAGGCCTTTTAGAGGTTCTTCACTCTTTCGGTTTGGAGTCCCACATCGCGGGCGTGCGCTCCTCGCGTGCCGGATGAGGTGACGGGGATCGTGATCGCTTTGAAATTTAGGGTGGACTCTGCGCTCTCGTGCGGGGCTCAGCGGCGGGGCGTTTGCCTCCGTCAGCCGCGACTCTGACCTCAGGAAGGTGGAGGCCCTGTCCGTCGAGGAAGCTTTGGCTCTTATGCTTCAGGGAACCACTTTTGTACGTCCAAGTGTTTTCATCGATCTTTTTCTTTATTATTTCAGTTTTGTTAGCTGACTTTTTGTTTTTTGGCAAGTGGCTACTTTACGAAGGCAGCGGAGGGTGGGCTGCAGGGCTCCACCAGGATGGCGAAGTCTTACAAGGCTAAGGTTGCTTCCCTGACCTCCGAGAGGGTCACCTTCAAGCCGTATAAGGGACTGACCGAGGAGCCTGTGGAAGCATGTGTCCACCGAGCATGCTTCATTGCGGAGGCGCCGAGGATGTTGTGCGCGAGGCCCTAAGGACGCGAAGGCTCAAGATGAGCCGCTACCGCCGAGAGGAGTTGCAGGCCGTCAAGGGTGATCTATGGGCTAAGATATCGGCATTGGAGCGGGCTCGCCAAGAGGCTTTGGAGGTTGGGAACTCCGTGGAACACTTGACGGAGGAGCTCGACAAACTTCGGATGGACCTTGCGAGGCGAGGTTCGCAACGGAGGGGGCAGAAGTGATAGCGAAGCTCAAAGACGAGTTCGCGACCCAATGGGCTTCCCTATACTGGGCTTCTTCCAACGCCGACCTTCGGAGCTTTCTCGACCGAGTTCAAATATCCATCTTTCCGATGAGGAGGCAAGAATCCGCTTCCGAGGCCGAGGTCACTGGGGGCGCCGAGAAAGCCGCCCCGATCGTGGTCCCCTACTGGTGATTCGGGTCTTCGAGGCCAACTTCGCCCGTCGGGTTTCGCTGACTCTTCTACTTCCGCAAGTCGAGGCCTAACTGTGCGCCAGCCTTTATTTCAACTCGCTATATCCCGGCGTGAGACGTGGATTTCAGACGCTTCGACTCGCCGTGGAATACATAAAGATTCACCGACACTCCCATCATTCCTTTATTGTTTCACGATTCGAGCGCTTGGTCCCCTGGTCGCGCAGGTGGTCTTCCTTTCGGAAAGAAGCATGTCAGAACTGAACCGCCGGCCCCGAGCTACATGTCTCCCTTAGCCCGCCTTCCTCGAGTAGTTATGCCTCACAATCCGAGCCATCGGGCTCCCGAGCCATGACTCTCTATGGCTCTTGGCCTTCCCCGAGCCGTTGTTCGAAAATCGAGCCACTCGGGCCCTAGCACCGAGGCCTTCCTGCTATTTAGCTCACAAGCCGAGCTACCCGGCCCCAAGACTAAGGCCTCCCGAGCCATTGCTTCCAAAACCGAGTTACTCGGGCTCTGCCAAGGCCTTCCCGAGCTACTGCTTCAAGAAGCCGAGCTATCGGGCTCCTGGCTCTACACTTTGGCTGAAAGAATTATGCTCTAAAATCGAGCTACTCGGGCTCCTGGCTCCAAGACCCTGAGTAGTTATGCTCGCAACTGAGCTATCGGGTTTCGAGCTGCTATGGCTCCATGGGTTTCGCCTTCCTGAGCGCTATGCTATGCACTGAAAGCACCAGCTCCCCGAAGCATGGTTTGCATTTTCGCTTTCCTGGCGCTTTACGCCTGAATTGAAGCATTAGTTTTTGAGCCGTATGTGGCTCCATGGTTTCGCCTTCCCCGAGCGCTATGTCATAACTGAGCCATACTTCCATGGCTCTTTCGCCTTCCGAAAGCGCTATGCTCTAAAAACTGAGCTACTGGGCTCGGCTCTAAGACCCTTTTTGAGTAGTTATGCTCTAAAACTGAGCTACTGGGCTCTTCTCTCGAGCCATGGCCCGTGGCTCGCCTTCCCGAGCAGCTTATGCTCGTAACTGAAAGCCACCGGGGCTTTGGGAGCTACATGGCCTGGCTGGGCCTTCCCGAGCAAAGATACTTAAAACTAAGGTTACCGAGCTTCGGGCTCTAAGACCAATTTTGAGCAGTTATGCTCTAAAAACTGAGCTACTGGGCTCCGGGGCTCTAAAACCCTTTCGTCTTCCTTCTCTTGGGAAAGCACGTGTGGCTTTAATGCGGATCTATGGAGAATTTGGGGACTGCACGACTTCCCGCGTCCCGACTTCCTTTATAAATACGGTCCCTCCGTGGTAGGACTTTCGTGCCTTTCAAACTTCACATTTATCTGGCGTAGCTTCTCTGAGTCCGCGCAGATGGAGAGTCAAGGTTTGGTCATCAATGCATGGGGTATGTACGGTGATCACGGGTCGGCGATTGGTGTCGATGGTCTACCATTTGTAGGAGTTGTGTTTTTCCCTAGTTCCTCCCTTGTGGGAGTTGTGTCAGTTTCCTGCAATTGTGGTTTCGCCTTTTCTGTCCGGCCACGTCTCCCGGGGGATTTTATTTTGTCTGGTGAGCTGTCCAACTCTTCAAAGAAGCTGCTATATTGGTGATACCTAGCGCCCACCTAATTCACAAGCAACCGCACAGCTTAGCGTGCCTTCTGAGGCCTACTGCTCACATCGCCCGTCAAGGTCTCGCATCCTCGAGGACGGCGCTCCTACTTCAGGTTCGAAGGATACCACGCCATCGAGATATCGGGCCTTATTTGCAAAGGAACCATCGCTCCTAATGTGCATCGAGCCAAATTGATGATGCTTCAACCAACTCGTTAGAGCGTATTTAATCACTTAGCCGATCCGCTAACTCTGGGATGCTCCGCCCTCCGCAAAACAAGAAACAAAGGATTCGGGCCTCGCCCGCTGTCTTCCTCCAATGCCTAAGCCGGCTCTTTCCGATAAGACATCACCAACCGCTTGCGAACGCCAGGCGCACCTTTCAATCGGCACGGCGCCATTTTTATTTATAAATTCGGGTCATCACTGTTTAGCCTCGCTTGACGACGATACTGATATTTCTCCCATCGCTATAGATTTTATTTCCTTATCATAAACCGATTAATAAGGAATAATCGATAGGCAAATAATTGGTAAATATTATACTCTTCCTAATCGTGGAGTATTGAGCATTTTCTCCCTTTAATACGAATTCTTCGACAGATCATACTCTTAAGTGGCTCGGTCCTTGTTTTTGACCTATATTTAGGATGTCATCACAGTGTTCTCATGACTCCAGATTCGTGCCTCGCTTCTTAATCCCTTCACTGACTCGGGCCAGGTTCCCGCTCCCGCGCCCATTATTTCAAACCCGATCATTATCTCAAGGCTGCCTCTCCCCGCCTTCAACCTCACCGTCGCCGCCCGCAATCCCAGCAAGAAAATCACCATTTTCTACGACCCCTTCACCGTTTCCGTCTCCTCCAGCGACGTCGTCGTCGCCAACGGATCTTACCCGGCATTCGCCAGCAGCCCCAAAGACTTCAGAGTTCTGAAACCCACCATCTCCGGCGGCCAATCCCGCGACCTTGATGCCGATTCAGTGACTTCCCTGAGATCAAATCTGAAGAAGAAAACTGGGTTGCCTCTGGAATTCCGAATGGACACGAAAGTGAAGATCAAAATGGGAGGGTTTAAGAGCAGCAAAGTGGGTGTCAGAGTGACCTGCAATGGCATCCAAGCAGGGCTTCCGAAAGGTAAATCTCCGACTGTTGCTTCAACTTCTAACTCCAAATGTGAGGTTGATCTGAGAATCAAGATCTGGAAATGGACTTTCTGAAGCTCTGATAATGCGCACTGTGAACCAAACTCCTTTTTTAGTCACCAATCATCACTCCATCGATTGTTTTTCTTTTCTGCTTCTGGTTTGAGGAATTGAGATCATCAGTCAAGTAGATTAAAGAAAAAAGAAAAAAGAAGTGTTGAAAGAAGTATAGTAGTTTACTTTTTTTTTTCTTTTTTAATAATTTTATATTTTTGTGATGTAACTTAAGCTTGTAAGTGATTTTGCTCCTATATTTTCCACCATGTCTGCAACTCTCTTCTTCTTACTCCTGTGTTCATCTTCATGGTATGCAGTCAAATTATTAAATTATAATTATAATTCCAATTTAACATAAATACTTATGTACTTTTTGTTTTAAATAATGTTTTTTCATTAAAAAAGAAAGAGATTTGTTTTAACTTAACATATCAAAACTTACACAATTCCATAAAATTATTTTGCACTCCCAATTTGTTCCAATTTTAAGATCTTGGTTGGATTAAAAAAAATTAATAAACTAACCAACTTCTTATATAGTTTTTATAACAAATTAAATACTAGAAAAATATTTGACAATAAAGGTTTTAAAATAGCGATTCTAGAAATAGTTATCAATTATGTTTAGAAAACGAAATTTTATTTAAAACTCAAATTTTCTTGTATATATGTGCTGTATTTTATTAAATATATTTTATATTTCTAGTTATCAATTACAAATATTTAGAAAATAATAATATCTAAATTTATTTTCAAGTTTTTCTAATTTTAAAAATAAAATTATGAAAAAAAATTTACCAAATTGTTTATTTTCAAATAAAATTTTAATACTCGAATACCTTTGTATCAACAAAACTTTAATAGAAAATGAAACACAATTACGGATTGTTCAGTTAAAAAAGGGCTTAGTATGTTAGATTCAAATGTTTGATAGTTAAATTTTTATAAAGAAGTTACAAATATTAGTTTTCAATATTATTTCGATTTTTTTTTCCAATCGTCATTGTAAGTTCTGTTTGATAATCTTCTTTCACAAAAATTATTTTATTTATAATAGAATATATAATATTTATTTATATTTTTTATTTTTACTTATTAAAATTAAAAAAAAAAGACTAGGGTATTGATGTTTAAATGAATGAAAGATCGACACCTAATATGGGAAGCTTTAATTAATGAGATGGATGAAGCTTAAAAAATAGAGGGGGTTGCACGTGGTTTTTGTGCTTCTAGAATGGAAGTAGTTGGAATTTGTGGGGATTGATTTGATATGGTGTGGTCAACCTCATTCAACTTTGGTATGGATTAGCTCCTAATCCATTCATTAATTAAGATGTTGTCAATCTCAACCCCAGATTTTGGGTGTGGGGTCCGCTTATTAATTGCAGGGGAGGGGAAGCACGCACTAGATCTGTACGCACGTGGACTTGCATTTATTGGGTTCACAAATAATAGGCTTCTCAATTTAAATTATTATGTGGCCTAAGTTATTACTAGGCTCACTTACTACTCTTTCTATTAATAAAATATTGGGCTTGGATCCTTCCCTCATTTGATTTCATTCGGTATCTCTTCTAACCCCTTTTCTATTAGCAAAGAGGGATGATTTTTTTAGCCATGCTACATCTTTTTTTATAATTTTATTTTTCAATAAAATGCTTATTCCACATAGATATGAGCTTTAATTTATTTTGCGATTTTATCGACTTCATTATTGCAAGCACAAGGCTTTCGATACGATTTCACATTTTTTATCGCTTATTACTTGTTCACTAATATGTAAAGATACTTGGATGACAAAGAGAGTATTTTATCAGACAATTAAAGACAATGAATAAGATCATGGCCGTTATATATTCTGCAGAATGGGAGTAATAGGTATACAAGTCATTGTATGATTATCAAATATATAGTAATACCGATTCACTACAAGTATCACCTGTGATATCATACATCTTTGTGCTTTTAACCTAATTTCGATTATATTACTATTATCAAACAGATATCACTACTAATCAATAAAATTATCTCTTTCCAAAAAATATATAAAAATAGTTAGGGCTTTGATTGGCTTCCAATGTAATTCACTTGTACATAGTGGATGAGTGGGTCTCAAACTTATAGGCCCATTGGACCAACGACAAGAACACACAAGCCCTTTTAATGCCACAAGCCTGGGCCTAGGCCTAGGAAAAAGTCAATTGGGACATGAATTAAAACATCCAACCCGGTTTTAGGATAAAGTTAAAATGGGGAAGTCTAGATTCTAGAGAGTAAAGGAAGTGGACAAGGGTAAGGGTGTCTTGGTCATGCTTAACAAGAAAGCAAGGGTGTTGACCCACCACTATGTTATTTTGAGTTTAACTCTCCAAAAGGAGCACAAATGATGGGGGAAAGAACATGAATCACACACACACACACATATATATAGGTAGTAGCAAATATGATTGTACCATTAAAAAGGATAGCTCTTTAATGGTAGAATCATATTAGCTACTATAAGATGTCGTGTGGGTCCTATTATGCTATTCTTGTTCGAGAAGGTAGAGCTCATATAAAAAGAGGGGGCTTTGTAGAGATATCATTAGCGACTTCTTCCTTTCTTCAAGCTGTTTATCCATTGGCCGTGAACTCCCTGATATGATATTTCCTATTTTATAATGGTAGAATCATATTAGCTACTACCTATATATATATATTCACAAGGCAATAAAAAAAGCTATTAAATTAATTGAACAGGCAGATACAAAAGGAATTCAAGCACAAATTGCAGGGCATATCGACGGGAAAGAAATTGCGCGAGTTGAATGGATTAGAGAAGGAAGGGTTCCCCTACAAACCTTTCGATCTAAAATTGATTATTATTCCTATAGAATTCTAACTACATATGGGGTATTAGGCATCAAAATTTGGATATTTGTAGACGAGGAATAAATTAATAAGCCCTTCCTTGTCTTTTCATTCTATCCAGTAATGTAATGAAACATAAAATTACAAATTATTTCATTATTATTTTTTTTTTTTCTCTTCAATCAAAACAAAAATAAACAATTAGAAATTAAATCTATAGTGTTTAATACAGATTCGATTGACCATTTGATATAATTGATATGCTTAGTGTGTGACTCGTTGGTTTTTTGTAGGATTAGGGTTCAAAACAAAAAATAATGGATCTGTAGGGATATTTTTATTCCTTGTCCTCCCTTTATAGTATTTTATGTACCACAGTAATTAGGAATAGGGAATCTATATCAAAGAAAGGTTTAACTGTTGGCATATTTGTTTTTTGATACAGTGCGGTCGGTAACATTGGTGAATTAGGTGAAAGTACGAAAAGAGAGGGATTAGAACCCTCGGTAAACAAAAGCCTACATAATAGTTCCAATACTACGCCTCAACCACTCTAGCCTCCTACATAATGATTATGACCCAAAACCGAAAGTGAATAGCTTAGTCATTCATATTAGATTATTGGATAGGTATGACTAATCAATTCTAACTCTAAATAGTTAGTATAAAGAAAACTTTTCATCAAAGAAAGGTTTGTTCTTCAAGGCTCAGGAGATAACCATGAAATTTTTTGTCTTGTGAAAAGTTGTTAAAACAATATAAAAACACTACAATAAAGATATATATCTATTTAGGTTTGTGAAGACAATGCTCACGTCTTTTTCCTCTTTGGATCACAATTCAATCACATGTAGACTTCTTTTTAAAATATTCACAAAACTAGTATTTTTAATTTTTAAAACCGCATTCATCAACTATGGTTTTAAAATGAAAAAAAGAAATACATAAGCAGATTTCTTTTCGAAATATTCACAAAACCTGTCTTTTTAATTTTTAAAATCATACGCAGAAGGCTTTTAAAAGAAAAGACATAATGAATAGTTTGAAAGAAGTTCATATATGTTATTTAAAAAAAATTGAATTACTTTGATATTAAACTCCTTAGAACTATAAAAGAAGATAAAATATAATCAAAATTTTCTTAATATATTATATATTTTTAAATTTCTTAGTTCTTATAAAATAGAGATAAAAAAATAAATAAAATGAGCTTGATTTCAATTCTTTTTTTTCCTCTCAAATTTCCTTTTGAGATTACAAACAGAGCCTTCATGTTGGCTCATATTCTTTTTCCATTTTTATTAATTCATCTCCTTTGTGTGTATATATATATATATATATATATATATATATATATATATATATATATATATTATACACTCTCTTTTTAAATCATTTCCTTATATTTCAATAAATTGTCACAAAGTATTCATTAATAAAATTTAGAATTTTCAATTGAATTGCAAAAAGGAAAATTCAATTATTATTTTAAATCGAGAAACCTCTCATATATATTTAATCTTCCATAAAACCATCATCCTTTAAAATGGAACTGCATTGTATTCTTTACAATTAAAAGTATCACTTTATAATTAAAGCACCTAATTTTTTTTGAATAACTACGCTTAAAAAAATGACTAAATATTTTATTTGTTGATTTAATCGCTTTTTTATGACGTAGATTGCAAAGAATTTTCATTTTCTTCCTTACGATGTTGGGTACATATGTTGTTGCGAAATATCAATACGAGAAAGCTCCTCCATTTGCTTTGGACAATATAGCTCTGCGAATCTCCATTTCTTCAACATTTATATATTTCAACGTGGTTAAAGCTAATGAAATCCTTCATCACGATGCAACCTTAAAAACTCAAGATGAAAAATATCTGCTTATTTTGGGTCACATTAGATTCTTGAGTGGAACACTAGTTGTAGCTTATTTGATTCAGATCTTGATTCCATATTTTGACTACATTTAATACGGACTATGTTTTAAATAAGATAAAGATATTACTGGATAGACCATGTTACAACTTTCACATATTCCCAAATGAAAACAACAACAACATCAATAGTGAGGAAGAAGGACAAGAGCAGCAATCATCTCCAATTTAGAAAAGGAAAAGTTATGTTTTGTACAAGTTGTCTTTTTTACATGTATTATCTATTTGCCCTACAATATTTTAGAAAGTGATATTTTTAAGTGTCACAACAAGATAAATAAAGAAAGAAAGAAATTAGTTATGCTTTATTTTTAATAAAATATATTTTGTGAGTATACTGTTCAATATGCCCTTCCAAAAACTAAAATGCGATATCCAATTTAACTTTCGAGTTTTTTTTCATCTACGCGCATTCGACTTTAACGCCAAAGCTCATCCATGCCCAACATGACGGCATTTGCATTGATCAACAAGAGCTATCCACATCAGGCTCCATCTTATGCCGCTATCCATTCGCTAACTCCACGACGCATACCGGGCATTTAATAAGTTACTTCAGACGTAAATGTCGCGGACACCTCGTGGACCGAAAAATTGTGTGGCTAAATTAGATATACGACTATAAGTCAAGGGCATTTATGCTCCTTATCCCAAAAAAATAAAATAAAGTATAAGCTTTTAGTAATTGCTAATCTTTTCCATTTTCACACAATGGACAACAGTAATTGCTAATCCGGTCTAAACTCGACAGCTTCCTTGAATTCGGCACTCCTCATAAGCTATGCCAAATGTGGTTGAATAGATATGGCAAGGAAGCTCTTTGATGAAGAGGAACTTGATTGTAAAGATGTGATCACTTGGAACTCTATGATCAGTGCATATTCGAAGCACGGAGAGTGGCCTCAATGTTTTAAGCTGTACAACAAAATCAAGCAATCAGGAGTGAAACCAGATGGAGTGACCTTTCTCGGGTTATTGACTGCTTGTGTTAATTCAGGTCTTGTAAGAAAAGGGTGGGAGTGTTTGAAGGAGATGAGAGAGTCCTACGGCTACCAACCAACCAGGAACACTATGGTTGTATGGTGGATCGTGTGCAGGACGTATCAGTGAAGCTGAAGAGCTGATAAGAACTATGCCCTTCAAACCCGATGCTCGGGTTGGGGGCCCGTTGTTGAGTGCTTGTAAGATGCATTCATAAACAGAGCTGTTGCAGTGTTTGCAGCTGAGAAACTAGTAAGTATGGAACCAAAAAGTTGAAAACTACATTTTGCTGTCTAACATAATATGCAGCAGCAGGGAAGTGGGATGGAGTTACAAGATGAGAAGCTTTGGTGGGATAGTGGCTTGAAGAAAACCCCTGGCTGTAGCTGGCTGGAGATCAATGGGCAGGTGCATGAATTTCGTGTTGCTGATCGATCTCATCCCAACTCAGTCGACATATATACCATCTTAGGAATGATTTTAGGTTTTTATTTTATTTTTTATTACAAGGCATGATTTTAGTTAATCAAAATTTGATGGAATGATTTTGGTACGATTCTAGTGTAAAATCGAAAGTTGAAAGCACTGTTTTAGTGTGTAAGATTGGTCTTAAAGCCGCAATTTAGTAATGAAAGGTTGGAAGTGGAACAATTTCAATCCAGAGGAACAATTTAGGACTCAAATTTAAGTATATATTTTTATTTTAAAATTGTAGGTACACACACAATACCTATTAGTACGCCGAAAGACGAGGTTCATTGAAACCGAATCCAAACTCGAACTCCTGCTGAACACCATTAGTTGTCAAATCATGGCCATGAGGAACACTAGTAGAACTATACTCCGACGACGGCAACGGCCCATATTCAACAATTGTGGTGGATGAAGGCCCGCCCTCCATCATAATCATCATCATAGTCATCTCTTCCAATCGAACCACCCCCTTCTTCATCAGCTCCTCCGTAGACCCCCAAACTCCGCTCCAATCTGCTCCAACCCCATGCTCCCAATGGCACAAGGCCCCACCAAACCCACCGACCCGACCCACCGCCTCCGTGGCCGCCACGCCTCCTTCTTCACTTCCAACCTCCCAAGCGCCTCTAGGTACTACTTATGCACGTGCTCATGCAGCACTTCCCCTCAGGAACATGCGCATGTGAGTCTTTCTCCCTCTCAAGAAACCGTTCGATGATGGCGTCGGCGGAGGGGTGGCCGAAAACGAACGCCCTCAAGCCGGGGGAGAAGACAATGACAACGACCTCGGCGCCACATAAAACGCACAGCTCGCCGGCTTTCTTGAAGAGGCCAATACGACGCTTGGAGAAGGTGACCTTTAAAGAGCTTTTCTTCTCGGTTTTCTTCATTTCAATCTTCTGTCTGCCCAAGCTATGTTTTTTCGCTATTATTGAAGCCTACTTCCACAATGAGTGTCTCATTCGTGGCTTTAATTGCTCTTTTATACAGGATAAAGGCAATTTTTAACTTTATTAAAAAGATCTTCAAAAAAAAAAGAAGATTTTTTTTATTATTTAAATTAGGAATAGAATATTTGATATTTTTGTTCCGTGTAATATTAAAAAAAGTCTTTTATCTAGTGAAAAACAAGACTGTGGCCTGATGGACTTCAGTGATCAAATCTTCAACAAGATGAAATTGGATCATTTCAAAGTTGATAGTGTTACAATAATTAATGTCTTGTCAGCATGCTTGAATATAGGGCTGGCGTATATGGCCAGATGTGAAATTCTTATACTGTTTAATTTTAATTTTAATTTTTTATAAAATTAAAATTAATATATTTTTGAAATAAATAAATAAAAAATTTTCTTTAAAAATTATTTAATTTTTATTTATATATATTAAAATATAAACAAATCATTTTTATATCATCGTGATAAACTTACCCAAAAGCCCACCAAGACCTAGGTTTGGAAGAACATTATTGAAGTAGAATAAAAAAAAAACAATTTGTAAAATTTGTAAACATATCAGTGTGATTGGAGAAAGACAGGAGGAGGAGACCCTCCCGATTGTCGTCATCCTTTCCGTGAATCGTGAGATCATTGACCGAGCCGGGGGGGTCCCCAAGATAGAAGGACCGGTAGTGATGAGCGCCCTCCCTATCTCTAATCCCCGCACCGCTATATCCTTCGCATTACAACGCAAGAAATGGTATTTGTGGAGGTTGAACTCGCTTCACATGATCAATCCAAACAGTTTTTGTCGCATCCCACATCAGTTAAGGGAGAAGGTTTCTGACATTATATAAGTATGAGCTCATCTCAAGCTAATACACGCGTTTTAAAACCGTAAGACCCTTAGACTCAAAACGGATAATATCAATATGGTTGGATTGGATTTTTACAATTTGTAACTTAGTCTTGTATTTTGAAGACACAAATTAACTTTATTATAAAATCGTAATTTGAAAGCAAATTTCAAAATCATAATTAACTCGAAGGCATGATTCTAACAAAAGATCGGAACTTGAAAGCATGATTTTAGTACAAGTTCCGAACATGCATCATTTTAGTAAAAAATAAAAATATTATGGAACCATTTTGACACGATTCTAGCAGAAAATGGATAGTTGAAAGCACGATTTTAGTATAAGATTGGAACATAAAGCCACAATTTTAGTGAAAGATTATAACTTGATGGAACAATTTTAGCCTTGGATCAAGGCACAATTCTAGTATAGTCCATGAGGAAACCATCGATTTTAGGCACATTATAATTTACATATATTTTTAGTTTGTAATAATAATACATGAATATAATATTTATTTATCTTTAATTTGATTTTTGTATGTAAGCTAAAAACCCTAGCCTCGTTCATAGCCTCTTTTCCTTTAGCAAGGAGGGTGATTTTTTTTTAATATTCTCGCTTAAAATCACCATTTACATATCTTTCAAAATTTTCTTTTATCAATAAATTGGTTATTTCACAAAATCTAGGATTTCATTTTTTCTTCTTCTTGTTTTAGTCATCTTCTTGAATCAACAAAATTATTTTTTCTCTTCAAATTTTTTTTTTTTATTTCTTACAATTTTTTTGTCAAGCTTTTATTTAATTATTTGAATTTGTGTTGAGATCAAGCCAATCGCCTTATGTAGCTTTATGTAACTTATAAGTGATCAAGCCAATCCCCTTATGTAGCATTATGTAAATTGTTAAGTTAATTATTTTAAAAACTATTTATTTATTTATTTATTTTTGATATAAACATTTTTCTACTTTACTTACAATGTAGTAAACCGTATCCCTCCCCGCAACTTTCTATCACACAAGGATGAGCTTAGACATGATGGACTTTATTTTATTTTATTTTATGTTCATTTCAATTACTTATAAATATTTGTTCGCAGTCTTTCATAATAAGCCTTTATAAATGAAACCTTCATGAGTATAAAATAATTTTTGAAAACCAGAAAAGACAGTTCTTTAAGCAAAGAGGGATGATTTTTTTTTGTCATTATTGGCCTGAAATCATCCCTCTACACATTTTTTCCATATATTTTTTTTTCTCAATAAAGTGATTCTTCCACACAAATATAGGTTTTTATATGTTTTTTTTCGTGATTTAATTAGTTGTCGCCTTGGTACGCGTGTGATTGTCGTCGCCTTTGTGCGCATATGGTTGTCGTCGTCTTAATGCAATGGGTGGTTGTGTCAGTCTCGCAAGATGGCTTGGTTTCTACTGCGCTTATTTGTGTTCGCTATTCGAATCGAGCAAAGTATATAATGAGCAAGAGACAAGAAACTCAAATCAACGATCATCGTACGCTTATGTGAACTGGAGTCAAAGTTATTATAGTCATAATAATAATATCAAATGTGTAGACTCAACTATCAAATGTATAGGCTTTGAGTCATTTCATTATGTTATTAACTTGGATGTTATTTCATCCTTTATGGTTTTTAAAGGTTTTGATTGCATATATTTATCGATGTATTGCTAGTTGGAATAAATAAAATTATTTTTCTCAAAAAAAAAATTAAAAGACACGAAATGACAAATATATATATATATATATATATATATATATATATATATATATATATATATATATATAGAGAGAGAGAGAGAGAGAGAGAGTAGAGAGGAGAGAGAGAGAGAGAGAGAGAGAGAGAGAGAGAGAGAGAAGGATATTTTACATAAAAAAAAACATAAAAATTTAAAAAAAAACTCATTATGAATTATGACTATATTAACAACCAATTTCATTCAAAACAAGATTTTAAGACAGGTTATGATGAAGTTTTTTTGGTGAACCTTATACGATGAAAACTACAAAAATTTAATTTTGTCTTCCTTTTTCCCTTTTAGCAATCAGAATTTATCAAAACTGCAGCCTCAACTGGAAGCTTCTTTGTTAATTAAACACAAACTCATTTTTAATACACGAACACAAAATTCATAATAATGGATTAAAGTTATGTGTTTAAGATACGATTCTAATAATATGATGCAAATTATAATAATTTTGTCAATTTTTTTCTTTTTCTGGCATATGATGTTATTAAATTACCTTCCAAGTATCTCTTCGCATTCAAGGTCTTTTACATCACACGACTAAGATGGGGTCACAAGCAGAAGGACTATTACTGCATTACGAACTTCTACTAAGAGCATCTCCAAAGGGTTCTGTATATATCTAATGTTCTGTATTATAAAGGGTGTCATGTTAAAACAAGAGTCCAACAAGTTCTTTATTTCTTAAATATAAATTACAGAGTTAGTTTGACTCTCTACATCTAGAGAGTCCAATTTCACTCTCTATAGTATTTGTAATTAATGCAGCTCAACTTTCCATAATTTATTAATTGTTTTTCTCTCATTTCAATTGAAAAAAAAGCGTTATTCCTTCCTACAATGGTCATATCTTCATGATCTGTTTTCTTGTTCTAACAATATATTCATGTTTTATTTTCTTTTCTCTACAACATGAATTTTCAAGCTGATGGTGATACAAATTTATATATTGGTTCTATGGATAATCCTCAATTCTCAACCCAACTATCAAACTCTAATGATATATCTTATTTCACCAGCGTTGAAGAAATTCGTTTATCCATTAGTAGAATCCAACCCTAAAAGATCTCGTGGCGGCAATTTTATTATAGAAGAGGATCTTCTCATCGTCAACATGGCTAACACGCTAGATAAGTTATAAGGAAACGAATGTAAACACAAAACAAATTGGGCACGATTGTGGGAGTATTTCCATAAATGCAAAACTTTTGAATCTAATCGTACACAAGTTTCTTTAATAAACCGTGGGTCAACAATTCAATTAGCTACAAATAAATTTTGTGGATGCTATGCTCAAATTGAATCAAGAAACCAAAGTTGCATCAATGAGCAAGACAGAGCTGGTTATTTAATATTTTCGAAATCTATTGGTATTATTGCATACTTTTCTTAGTTTTTTTTATGTTTTCTTTTCTTTTCCAGATTGCTAATGCAAAGCTCTTATACCAAGAACTAAATAAAGGAATCTTCATTTTGAGCATTGTTGGAATATATTGAGACTTCAACTGAAATGGAAGGAAGATTCCCAAAAGAAAAAACCGATCAAAAAGAAAGACAAAAGTCCTATTCCTACGTTAGTTAATCAAGTGAATTTTGAAGATGATAGCATTATGAGTTCTAACTTTGTGGACATAGAGAGACCACTTGGAAGGAAAGCTGAAAAAGATAGAAAGAAAAGGGAAGGGTAAAGATATGGAAAATGACTCAATGGGTTTAGGAACCTTTACAAGAAATGAAAGAGGAGAAAAGGCAATTCAATGAAAAGAAATTGCAATTATTTGAGAAGGCATATGTTCAAGGACAAGAGAGACTTGCTTTTGAGCAAGAAAAGTTACGATTATAACAAATGGAGGATGAAAGGATAACGACTATAGATATAGCTAGGATGCCTTAAATGCTTGCAAATTTTTACATTCAACGTCAAGAAGAAATCATTGAAAGGAGATCTAAAAATTAAATGATATTTGGCAGCAACTAAATTTGTGCACTGGAAATTTTCTAGATCATCAGTATGATGTGCTTCTTTTTACTACAACTAAATTTGTGCACTATAACTTTTTGACTAATCATGTCTACGAACAGTGCTTTTTGACTAATAATTACATAGACAACATCAAAACTCTTTTCTAAGTACATCCAACATCATGCATAAATTTAACCGAAACTCAATATTTCACCAAACTCAATATTTCTAAGTTCATCCATATAAAAGAGTAAGAAGTGTGTTAAAACAATAAATATATGAAGAACACATTCAATTTCGACATGTTTCTTAACTAAAACTTAATATTTCTTCAATCGAAACCCAAGAGTAAATCAAACCACAAAAAATAAAAAATATAAAACACAATACTTTCATTGGAAATTAAAATCAATTAACAAGGTATCTATATAAATACAGAACATAAACAAGAGGAGCTAATAGGCGTAGGCAAAATGGATACCAAATATATAAAAAAATTCCCTGAATATCAATCTTGACAAACAAAATTACAATCAGGAGACAAAATATACTATTTATACATAATAACAAAATCTCAATCTAAACAGTAGCTTTGAATCACTAGTATTTTACATATGACTTCCATATAATTTCTATATATGCTCGATTAGATCTTGTTACAGTTGAGAATGAACATCTCTATCCCTAATGTGACGATGACATTGAACAAATTCCAAAAGTTTTGCAATATGCTCATGCGAAATTTATATGTTTGGAATGACATCAAATGCATCATAACTATAATAAAAATTTTTAAGGTGTCTTTTATCTTCAACAATCATATTGTGTAATATGATGCAAGCTTTCATAATGTCCTTTAGAGTTTTGCGATGCCAAAAACTTGCTGGTACACGAACAATTGCAAATCGTGCTTGCAACACTCCAAATGTTCGTTCCACATCTTTCATCAATTGAGCCGCAACAAATTGTTTCAGGTTTATTACTCAGGATATGGAATTGTTTTAACAAAAGTGGACCACTGAGATATATACCATCAAGAAGGTAAAGATCCCATTGTATAGTCAATGCACTATTTATCAATAGTTGGTTGGTGGAGCTAGTCCTCTCAGAAGTCTTCAGAATAAAAGATCAGTCTAAAACATTTATGTCATTGTGTGATCTTGGTAGTCAAAAGAATGCATGCCATATCCAAAGATCATATGAAGCTATAGCTTCTAGCACTATTGTGGGTTCACGCACATGGCCAACATACATACCTTTACAAGCAATTAGACATTTTTTTCCATTTCCACGCATAGAGTCACTCTCCTAACATTCTAGGAAACCCACGACTTTCTCACCTTCTTTAACAAACAAATGAATATCATATTGGTTTGAGACTTCATGTACTTCTCCTCAAAACAACGCTATTGCTTTCACAAATTTTTTAAGACTTTCAACTGCAGTGCTTTCATCAATCCTTACATACTCATCAACATAATCTGCTGCAACTCCATATGAAAGAATCCTTAATGCAACAGTGATATTTTGGAGAGAAGACAAACCCAAAAACCCAACAACATCCCTTTTCTGAACAAAATATGGGTCACGAGTTTTTACAACAAATTGAATATGAAGAAAAAGAGATCAATTCATTTGAAACCTCCTTCGAAAGAATTTTGGAGAATACACAAGATTTTCTCCAAAATAGTCATGAAAAAGCTTATGATGCCCATGAACTCTATCACGCCATATATAGGCATGACCATAAACTGAACCACGATGTAATGATGTTCTCCTTCGTTTATTAAGTATCTCTTCTATAAATATATACCACTTTCTCCAAATCACATCTAATAAGAATCTTTCGAGAATAATATTGATCAAACCAGTAGAAAGCATGGTGTAGTACAAAGGAAAGAGAGGGGCGGGGGTATGAAGATTTTTGTTTAGTTTGCACATCATATAAGAAATAACAAAAAGAAGATTCACAATTTAAAAATGATTGCTTGTCCAACTATTGTGAGAACATGAAGAGAAAGAAAACGTATTTTGGCGATTGATGAAACTTAATTTTTGTAAAAGATTCAAAGAAAAAAAGTATGTCTGTTCAGTCTTCATGACAATAAAAGCAGGCGAAACGATTTGAGAGCGTGATTGATAAAAATACTGATTTGATTTATAAAGAAACAAGAGGAAAAGTACTGAAATATAGGAAGAGAGAAATATAGTCCAAAAAAAAAAAAAAGAGGGAATACGATCTAACACAGAGAAAGAAAATGAGGGAAAAAAATTATAAATTAATGTTGTATGGGAAATAGAAAAATAAAGATTAAAGAGTACATTGGATTTGAATAAAATCTTCGTTCTTTATATTTAAAAAACAGTAATGATACTCTTTATTTATACAAATGATGCTCTTTAAAATAAAGAGCACCATTGGGATGCTCTAAACATCACGCTCGCTAAATCTCCTCCAACCTTTTCCTCTGAAATTAAACTTTCCCACCATCCAAACACAGCCGTTCAGCTCCTTCTCCTCTTAGACCTCTGCACCAAACCACAACTTCTTCAGCAAGTACATGCCAGGTTCATCCTCCATGGCCTCCATCAGAATCCCCTGCTTTCGTCCAAACTCATTGACTGTTATGCCAATCTGGGCCACCTCAATCTCTCCCAACAAATTTTCGCTTCTATCAACGACCCAGATTCGGTTGTTCGCAACGCAATCCTCAGAAGCCTGTCAAAGTTTGGTGAATCCAAGAAAGCCCTTTTGGTATACCAAGAAATGGTTATGAAATGATGTATCCAGATGAATGTACCTATCCTTTTGTGTTGAATTCCTGTTCTCATCTCTCGGATGTTGAAAATGGAAAAAAGGTTCACGGGCATGTGGTTAAACTGGATTTGGTGGGTAGTGCTTTGTCGGAAATGTATCGGCGCTGTGGGAATTTTGGGAACTTGCAAGAAGGGGTGGAGGGAGAAGCTGTTAATGATTTGGCTTATTGGAATTCCTTAATTTTTGAGGCTTATCAAAATGGAAATGCTGAAGAGAGCTTTCGGGTTTTCAAGAGAATGAGGATGGAGAGAACAAAACCGGATTCAGTTAATGTAACTTCACCTGTTGAGATCCACCGTGCCTTTGAAGTCATTGAAGGTAAGGAAAAGTATTCACTGTTTGGTTGTTGTAGGCTACCATTTGAAAATTGGTCTGTAAATACTGCCTGTTGAGTATGTATTCTAAATTGGGCAGTTTGAGCATGCTGTGATTGTTGTTCGAGAAAATGCCTCAAAGAGACTGTGTTGTGTGGAATATCATGATATCGGCATATTCTCAAATGGCTATCCTAAGGATCCATGGAACTTTTTTAATCCAGATGAGGAGGCATGGAGTTAGGGCTGATTTGTTTACTTCAATTCCAGAGTTTTGTACCAGAATAGTCCTTTCAAATAAAAATCCCAAATATAAGACTGGTTTCAGAAATATGACCAAGAAGGCGCGGGAGAGGTGGTATCGTTTCATGCGCCATAACGACGGCCTTGTGATATTCGCAAAGCGCCGCATTCACAACGCCGGCTATTGAATATCCCAAAGGCCGTCGTTCACAACGACGGCCATTGAGCTTTATTTTTTTTCTCCATCACTTATGAACATCTCACTCAATCCAACCAGATCAAAACGACGTAATCGACCAAAAAATGGTGATTTATATATGCTTATAAATCATAATTTGACTGTCCTTCTATCACACCTTTCAAATTTATAACTAAATTAGATGCTAACATTGTATCTTAAACATTAATCATAAACCTTAAATTATTTTGTACTTTATTTCGGGAATTGAATCTATATTGTATCGTGGGTCCGGTTTTGTTGGATGAATTACTTTAATTATCTTCTAAGAAAAACAAATGGTTCATAGATCAATTTGAGTGAAAATTACGCTTACGTACGCATCGTATCAATTTGTTAAGCAACTTAAAGCGGGCTACGTCCATTATGGAAATTGGTTTCTTTAATTGATTAATAATTTAAAAAATGGGGATGAAGATTCAAGATGAAGTGAGATTTGGGTGGAGGGACTGCATTGATGTCCAACTATTCTAAAGGGGGAACCGACTCGATTATCTCAATATATGATGCATTTATGTATAGGATTTTTTGTACAAACTTGAACTTTGTCCAATTCTAAATGCTCATCCATAATCCCCCAGATCACGACCAAGACCCAATATTGAACTTTGGTGCTATGCTTATGTTCCACTATGCCATCTTGGTTGTTGTTTTTGTTTTGTTGTAAATGTACCGAATCATGCATATACCAAAACATTTATGTACGAAAACATTGTATGTGTACTAAATCATATATACCAAAACATTTAAATATATTAAAACATTTTATAGAAATAGTAATATATAAAATAATATGTATCAATGTGTCCCACATGATGGCGCCCTTTATATTTCTTGTGACTCCGCGCCTAAAATAAAACATGATAGTCGACCAATGTGGTCCCTGTGGAGTCCGAGACTGAGTCGAGGAGCCGACTATCGTAGGAGCCCGATTCGAATGGCGGTTCATGAGCCAAGGTATCCGATGGATGGAGAAGGATGACACGTCGAGCAATGGTGTCGCGCCTAACCGGGAAGTCTACCCCACTCAGGTAAAAGGTCAACGATGGTATCATCTGTGGGAGGCAATGTATGGGATGGGAAATGGTGTGACGGCTGGGCGGGATATCTAATGCTATGGAGGTCGGCTCGTCGACACCGACAAGGTATAGATGTGTGTCCGTGGGAGTATGGAAGGTGATGTCAATGCAGGGTATGGAAGGTGATGTAGGTGTGTGGGGTATAAACGGCTCCGTGAGTGGTAAAGTATAGGAGGGTATCGGGCAGTGGGATAGCCTGGCCAGTACCTACACCACTCACCGTCTGACCATGACTGACCACCATCTCGATCACACTCCTGGGCGATCAACTCCCTCCCTCTCCCTCTCCCTACCCGAACGGTCGCATACGATGGTGTGGACATTAATCGAGGTCTAATAAATGGCCTATGCGATACCAAGCCTCCCGAAAGGATGTATGTCGCCATAAGGATGGTGTAACAATCGACGGCAATATGACGATGTCGCATAAAGCACCAGGTATCGAACTGAGCGAACGCTATGTCACCATGGCTAGCGATCCGAGTGAATCCAAAGAAAGAATTATAATTACATAATCTATGAATTCAAAATTAGGTAATTATAATCTAATAATTAAAATTAGGGTAAAATATTTTAGAAACATATGATCGAGAATCTCACCAAAAGATCCATACGCACGCAAATGTAGTATGGAACCTCATGTCATCCCGGCGCGCCGTGGTGTCATAAAACGCCGTAGATAATGACGATACTAATCGTGATGTAGGAATCATGAAAGTCCATCAAACCCAAAGATAGGGGTGAAGCGATGATCCTAGTCGCCGCGCTTCCCATAATGCTATGTATGGTGCATGAAAAGTCGCCAATCGCTACCGGTGTCGCCCACGCATCCACCGCATGCAATCGTTGCCGTAAGAGCAAGCCGAGGTATCTCCCGCCAGATCCCAAACCGTCAAGTAGACTCTCCTCGACGATGCCACTCAATCCATCTCGAAACATATGAGCTGGGTGATATCGTCCGCTGTGATCTCCATCAGTTGGGCAGATATATGGGAGCTTGTCAAGTAACTCTCCCACGTATGGTTGCCATGAGACCTACATGTGAACACTTTATGTCAATCTTTTACAGAATATGAATATAATTAATATATACCTCATATAGTTTTTACATAAACACACCGATCGCAGTCCGTGCATCTAGCCGATCTCAGATAGAGGAGCACACCCGATGGGTTATGCACCCGTGTCAGCGTTTCCACCTACACCCGAGTGGAAGAGATAGCTCACCGCTCATCCCGAGGATGTGCCGGTAACCCATCGCGGATACTTCGTAGGTCACCATCACTCAACATCACATCGCCATCATGCAAGGCATGAGCTGCATAGATCATCGTGTGCTCGCCTAAAACCCAAGGCCGCCCGACGTGCGCCTCCCATGACCATAGCTGAATACAAAATAATGAGAAAGTGGGTAAAAAAATGAAGTTTTTATATTGCGTAAGGAAAAAAAATAATAAATCGTGTCCCTTTACGGACCCATATAATTTAAGAAAATCGGTAAGAGTCTCCTTTGTACGAGGAGGTCTACCCAAAATACAACATGTAAAAATACGACCAACAAGTCCTTCAATGACCTTTAATAGGTCGACTATGAGTAATGGGCATAAGCATCCCAATTCATCCATACACAACACACACATCTCGCTTATTACATACCAGATGGAGTGTAATACAACCGCTACGCTCACGGCCACGATCCGTCGGCCCTAAGATAACCGCTGATGTGCTAGCACCGCACCACCTCAACTATACATGCCCGCAGCAGGTTCAACTCGCAGTGAGCTGGAGGAAGCACACAACCATCACACCTCTCAGTCTCGCAAACAAGAAGGATCCGATGCGCTTAAGATGAACCCACGCGCACAACGCTCTAATGTGACATCATCTGCATCAGGTGGCGGGGTGGATAACTGCAAACATAACCACCGTAAGGAGATAATGACTCCTTTGATAGCATCGGCGGGTGGGATGACGCGAGGAACTCGCAAGACAACGCCGCCATCGAACACACATGCATGCTGGATCACGCATGGATAATAAGGCCAAGGAGGATGGCGACGCCCGTGAAGGTAATCGCCATCTCCCTACAGCACATGGAACGTGTGTGTCTCGGGGCCTCCATCTCGACAAGTGAGCTGGCTGGATAAGTGGCCAATCGACGCGATGTGGCCCAAACTTATATACCGTAAAACTGCACCTAATCACTTACGGCTAGATCCGAATATCTATCCTCCACATAGACATGAAGGCCCCTCATCCTACCGCCGAGGGCTGAGATCTCCGTTGCCGTAGAAACATCCGTATTAAAAGTGGTTCAAACATGTTACAACGACCAATAGTAAATGGTAATGAACAACACGCACTGGGCTCAGATCTACTAAGTGTGATCTGTCCGTCTCGCAAGACTACACGATAGAACCGACCTGACCGTGATCATGAACTCGAATGCCATGAAGTCTATAATATATAACAAATCAAGAACAATTGTCAAATATGGTTATCAATATTAATTATAACTACACTTACACAACACGTACATTAAGAATGTGTCATTCATTCAATACAATAAGCTCATATTAGACAAATACAAAAAATTCTGGCCTCACAAGAATTAAACGCTAGTACATAAGTCTTATATAGAACAACCAAAAAAAAGATGAGGCCTCATTTACCAACAAAAAACAAATTGCCTTACTTTACATCTATAACTAAACTTGATTTCTACTCTTACAAGACCGCCGATTGTGACCCTGTTGTTTGCATAGCCCACATTTTATCTTAGTTTTCCCCTCCCTAACGTCCATTTCATTATGCAAACTAAGTCGATGACGGCCACCGACATGCCGCTCATTGACTCAAGGAGCTGATCGTTGACCATCATATAGAGGCCACTCATTCATTGAATATGGATAAAACAAGTTTCGCCTTAAGTAAGCCATTAATAAGATCACAGAAGGTAAGAGCCTCGAACAAATAACCTAAAATCAACACATCGCGTTTGCATGTGCTGCAATGATATGGCTAAGCATGGAAATCCATATCGCTGTCTTACCACATGCATTTCTTGTCATGTAAGTTCAAGTGATGAATGCGACCACCCCGACTTTACGCGGAAATCGCCCCGTAAGTGATCAGAAGAACAATTTCCATCGACCAAATTTTTAATCCACACGACCTCAGCATCAACATATGGAGGAATCGCTTCATCGATAATCTAAGAGCACCTGTCTTCGCAACAGTAACTGCGAAGATCAACAGGCACGAACGAACGATTGTAATGCATCTTGTATACTTCCCCACCAACTCCCATATATCGGTTTGCCATTATCCTATATCTTCGACCTTCACTTCATGTGAAAGTGCCCATAACTAAGAGGATCGCTCAACCATCAGAAGGCTTCAGTTTAATTCTACCAATTGTAGCCATGCCTATTCATCTTCCGTGGTGTTGTTGCAACAAATTCGCCTGGCGATACCAAATTCAATGCTTTATCCTCGTGTCGGGTCATAAATTGTTTGCAAGACGACGACGCAGATCCCGTGATACGATATGGTGCATCCTAACGAAGATGAGATCGCCTATAGTCGCCATAATATTCGGATACCCATCGATATACCGCGTCCCCGTCCGCTGTATATTCTATTTCGACATGCCATGAACCATCCCCAACTATCAATATTCTCTTCCGTATAAAATGCCAATGGGAATAACGACATTTCATCATATCCCATAGCAATCAACAATGTCCTATACTCCCATAAATGTGTACCATTACTAAGTAACGACGACAAATGTGCGAACCCTTCAATATAGATGGCTTGAATGCCCGTAACACGCTACCGAACGCTCCTTATCGCTTTTTGCCACACTATGAGAGGTGGTTTTCCAAATGCATAACACATCTGTGGATCGCTTCGTTTCTACGGCCAAAGAACAAACGCGTGAACGATAGATATGACCGTGAAAATCACCAAATAAGCGTCTAAATGCCTTATGCTTCCCATCCAGGTTTTTTTATATGAAATTTCATATCCCCATTTCTCCTCCATAATCATCGTTTGAATAACAAAGTAGGGATAACATAAATCAGGCCTTAATGATCAGATGTATGTGAGCAAAGAACCAACTTCTTGAGTCCAAATGATGATGGTCTCTGCCTAAAACACTCAGATTTACACAAGTATTGAGGCCCTTTATATTTGTTGATTTCAAATAAGCTACTACTCTTTCACAACTAAGTGGCACCGCAGCCTAGCAATGACATCGACATTCTTCTACCTCTTACATCTTAAGATCGAGCAATTTTTCGAGGGAGGCAACTACAACAAACTCTCTGTAAAATTTAATCGAGTAAATCTTGCACTTCTGCAATTTGACGAATCAAAACTTGGCCCAACTACAACCACACTGCATAACTCGGTTCTCTCTGCCCCCGTATGGAGTCCAACCACTGGGGAATAGCAATATCTATGTTTTCAACATGTTCAAAATAAGGTGTCGGGTGGTAGGTGATACCTAATAGGGCTGACCTGTCTGCGCTCATCATCCGCGAGTATTCGGAGCACATCACAAGATACGTGCAAGAGAGACAACATCCCCTCGCTCATTCTCCAAACCTCGATTTGTGGTATGGAATGATGATACATGTCCATTCATTGAATGACGGTATACGTCCACCCTACTTGAACATGTAAGTCATCATCATATTCATCATCTTCATCGATTCATCATTACCTCTCTTCATGTTTATGCATCAACATCTCCATATGCCTGTGATCTAGTAATCGACCCCGCTAGGCCCACAACCATAGTCAATTTCTGCCGAATTCTCAATTTCTGCAACGCCAATACATCGATTCGCTTGTTGGTGTATTCTAACGACCTCAACAAACAATTCAATTTCCTCGACGACAGTTGTGTTAACCATGTTCAACATTTGCTTCACGTGATTCGTCATTCCATATCAGAAAAGGCTGAACCTATTTCCACATTTTAGAGGGATACTTTACACTTCAGGACTAAGTTGAACTTCCGCGGTTTCAAATGGTGTTGAAAATATGATATCACCCAATTGTTCAAACGTGGCACTTCAACCTGCAGATTTCCAAAGGCACAATGGAAGCTTTGTTTCCATCATATTTCACACTATCACCTCACTATATGTCCATCAGAGTAACACATTACGGGAATAGAGGAAACAGACATAATTGACCTGTTTCAAATGAAGTAAACAAAATTAAATAATATGAGAGATGATTATCCTTGGTACTTTGTTTATAAATTAAATGGCCCCAATCATGCCCCTTTTCCGGGACTCATGATTTATGATAAAAATCGGGCAGAAATTCCTTTCAGACGGAGCTCTGCTCCAAAATACAATTTGTCATAAAAACACAACCAACATGGCTCAATATCATACAATGACCTCAAGGTCCAAATTTGAGTCAGCGGCTCTGCTTGTGGCCCTTTCTTCTATAATCAACAATAACAACCACAACAACAACATATATAATTGGTTGCCCAATTGTAGAACACCTCATGTTCACTCTTAACTCCCAATCCAGTATTCCACCCAAGCCTCAAAAGGACTTCATTTTTGTTTGAGTTCTTTAATTATATTATCCTTAAATAAAATGTATTATGCCAACAAAGTTCAAAACCTATTAAGACCAGTTGAATATTTAAGGTTTGAACCTCAATTGACATAAACCCAAACATCTAAGATTTATAAAATATTTATAGAACATGGACAAAAAATTCAAAACCTATTCGAACTCATTAAATATTTGAGACCTAAGTCTCAAACCTGAAATATGTATAAAAAACTGAATAAATTGAAAACCTATGGAAACACTTCTAAATATTTAGGGCTTTAGCAGGGTTAGTAAAGTTGAAATGTGGAAACAATTGCCTGATGTAAATAACTAGCAAATCATCTTCTCTTCTACACAATTCATCATCTTCCATTTAATTCCATACAAATATAGACCATGATAAATGTACATTATAGGATTAAAATTAAAAAAAACCATCTAATTGTAGGTAAAATGGAAGGGGTTTATCTTATCTTAACCCGATGTATGGAGTTTGAAAAATATAGCTATGCTTGACCAAATTTGTGGTGCTCAGGTCTGAATTTAAAAAAAACAGAATTTAATACTATTTTTAGTATGGGTGGATCTCTGTTTTGGCAACACCCACACCATGTACCCTCCTTATTCCCCTGAGACATTACAAACACTCCCACATGCAGTTCTTTGCTCTTCTCTCTTATATCATCATATAGTTTTAATTTCATTATTGAACTAAAACCTAACAAAGATATCATATATGTACCATTATATCGACATCCAATCTCACATAATAATAATACACCAATGAAATGAGAAAATAAAAAATACCAAATTGGGCTACTCTCGATTAATCAAAACAAACTGAACCTAAAAGGCAACAAATCAATAGGTTAATCATAGCCTTGCCTCAGCTCTATACAAAATGGTGTTCGCTAATCCCACAAAAATATACCAAATTCTAAAAAACCCTAAACAGAAACCAAAAAAAAATACCCTAAACAGAACAACCGAGAACTTAACAGAGAAACAAACCTTCAAAGGAGAGCTGAGGAGAGCTGTTGGCAGACTGAACCGTGAATCGCTGTCGAGGTGCTACCGAGGTGCTGTGGAGCGAGGCAAAGAAAAAGAAGAAAACGCAAGGAGAAATGTGGGGGAAGGGGAAGGGGGAAGTGGGAGAAGAGATTATAAAGACCCACAGCCAGCCGCTCCGAACGCCGGCCTTTGAATATTTTAAAATTAATAGCTGGTATCAGTGGAACGCCGGTCTTATATTTGCTAAAGGCCGCTGCTCACAACGCCAAATATCGTGACCCCACCCTTTCCATCCGTACCTACTTTTGCATTATTTAAATCCAGACTGAGAGCTGGATTTTTTTCCCTTAAATGCATTACTCGCATAAAACTCTCAATTCCTTGTTCATTTCTTCCATTATAACTGAAATGTCTTGAATGGAAAACAAATGCATGCCCATGTGATAAGGAATGGTCAGGATTGGTCTAGTGTCAATTCATAATTTTTGATTTATATGTATTGTAAATCAAATCAATTAGAAGCCGCACAAAAGTTTTTGATTCAGTGAAAGACAAGACTGTGGATGCCAAATTTTTTATTCTATAGGAGTTGTATTTGGATGCCAAGTATTCAAGTAGGAAGACCTTATCGAATCCAATAAATTCAAAGTCCTTTTTCTTCAATTTCCTTTTGACTTTTTTTTTTTTCATAAAGCAAATTTTTACTGCTGTATTTTCTTTTTCTGTTGAGTTGTTTTTTGGATGCTAAGTAGGCTGACCCGAACAAATAAAAGAAAATGAAAGTGTTTTTCTTTATTACATTCACTTTTCTTTTAGCAAAAACAAATTATCAATTTGTTGTGTCATATATCTGTAAAATGTGTATGCAGAAGAAATTTTCCAAGAAAAATGGAGACGAGAATGGCCAGGGGCGTTTTGAAAGACAATTTGTTGAATATATACCTTTTAAAATACCTAACTCTCAAAAATATTTTCAAATCTTTGGTACTTCAAGATTGTAGCATAAATTAGCGTAAGATTGTAACTTGATGACAAAATTTATATTTATAAAGCTTGCTTTTAGTTTAAGATAGTAACTCGAAGGCATGATTATAGTGTAGGATCGCAACGATTTTAGAAAAAGATCAGAATTTGAAGGAAAATTTTAGGCATGATTCTAGTGTAAAATCGGAACTTTAAAGCATGATTTCATTATAAGATCCAAACTTCAAGGCATGATTTTAGGTTTTTATTTTATTTTTTATTACAAAGCATGGTTTTAGTTAAAAATCAAAATTTGATGGAATGATTTTGATATGATTATAGTGTAAAATCGAAAGTTGAAGCACTATTTTAAGATTGAAACTTAAAAGCCGCGATTTATTAGTTGAAGTGTTGAAGTGGAACAATTTCACAAGTGGTTAGAACAATTTCACCAAATTTAAGTATATATTTTTATTTAAGATCATAGGTAATAATATTACAATAAATAAATATAAAAATTTATTTATCTTTAATTTGTTCTTACATTTTTTCTTATGTTTTTATTTAATTATTCAATTTGTACAATGCCAAACTTTAGTGTGTGTAGATTTTATGTGAAGGGATTAAGTTTATTTTAAAATTTATTTATTTATCTTAAATATTTTATGTTTATTACAGTTACTTATAATTATTTATTCACATTCTTTCAAATTAAACCTTTCCTTACAAATGAGTGGATTGCAACCTTCATGAGTATAAAATCTTTATATAAAATAATTTAAGAAAACCATAAAAGACACATAATAATAATAATAATAATAAAAAGAAATATCAAATAATATTTTACATAAATTAAATTTATATTTTTTTAAAAAAATACTAAAAACAAAATGAGCCACGTATCAAGACTTTTGGTGAAAATTACAGAAAATTAGTATTAAAATATTGATTTTTATAACTTTGTATTTAAATCATGAAATATAGAAAAGTTAGGATATAAGAATAAAATTCATGAAAGTTACTATAATTAAAAAGCAAATTTTTGGTTGAGATTTAAATGCAAAAGTAAAGTTCAAGATCTTAATATTAATTTTCCCAACCTTGTTAGATGAAAGCTACAATAATTTTGTCATTTTTTTCTTTTTGGCATTTGATATATATTTTATTTGAATCGACATATGATATTTTTAATTACTGTAAATTTATAAAATGTAGCTCACATTTCCCTGCTAATTAAACAATAAACACAAATAAACAATCATTGTAATACATTAAAGTCATTCAAGACATGGACACAACTTATGAGAATGGATTAAAGTTGTATATCTAAGGTGTTTTAAGAATTTTAGAACTTGATACCAAAGCAAATTACAATAACTTTGGAAGACAATTTTTTTTCAGTAAATAATGTTTTGTGAAGCATATTCGACACAGCTTTCAATTTTTTTTTCCTGAAAAACAAAAAGAATAAGGAGAACATAAAACACTAAATTTAGAAAATTCATATCACATAGCAAATTAAGAATACTTTAAAATAAACTTCACACCAATTTACTGTAAATTTACATAAAGAAGACGATGATGACGGCCTCGGCGCTGCATTGAAGAGGCCGGTACGATGCTTGGAGAAGGTGACGTCTAAAGAGTTTTTCTTCTCGATTTTCTTCATTTCGATCTTCTGCCCATGCTCTGTTTTTTAGCCATATTAATGTTCACCATTATTGAAGCCTACTTAGACAATGAAGGTCCCATTCATGGCTTTGATTTCTCTTTTTTAAAGTCAAAAAAGCAATTTTTACTCTTAGTAAAAAGATCTTCAAGAAAAGATTTTGTTGATTTAAATTTAGAAATAGAATATTTCTATAATGTAAAAATAAAAGCTACCATATAAATATAATAAAATATAATATCCTAAACAAAATTTCAAAACAATCTACCTAAAAGTCTCCTTAATTAATCACAAGATATTCAAAGATTTTCTGAAAAACTATATATATATATATATATATATATATATATATATATATATATATATTTGACAACTAAATACTTTTGTTATAATCCTCAAACTTTCCCTACATGTCCGATCTTTTTAAATTTTGAACCTTCTATCAATTTAATTAAGCATATGGACGAAAAAATAGAATATATTAATTACTTTTGACTCGTATATTTTTATTTTTACATATTAGATTTTAATTTAGAATTATAAAATCTTTTTGAATGTTATATTTATATTTTATATTGTAGCTTCATGGGGATATTTTATTTCCAAATTTACATTTAGAAAATTTGTAATTTTTATTGAGAACTTTTGGTGACTGAAATGTTTATACTTTTAAAATAAGTACTGCTTGGTTATCATATTTTTGAAAACTATTCTTGAAAATGCGCTTAAAAACACAGATAACCTTGAAAACTCTTATTTGTTATTTAAATTTTAATGCTTTTTATATTTTTAGTAAAAAAACTGAAAACGACACATTTTTCTTGTTTTCCTTATTTTTTTAGAATAGAAAACAATTTTTAAAAACTGTAAACAAACATGCCTAATTTATGTTTTCAAAAACAAAGGTTTCAGATTAGGCGGGAAATAAATGTTATTTTTTAAGAAAGAAGTTACCTGAGAAAGTTTATTTATGTCCGTAAAACTTGTTTCTAAAACATGTTTACAATATTGAAAACAAATACCAATTTTCAGGAAATAATTATGTTTGATAAATTATTCCTAAAAACAGTTTAAGAAATAACTCTGTTTAAACAAACAAGTAAATGTTGTTTTTATAAAACAAGGAGGGTATTGGAATGGGATATGCCACAGCTCACGTGGCAGTTATGTAAGGGACCCGAACTCGCTCACATGAACATCCTGGGCTCAAGTAAGGACTCCCAAGAATTGTAAACCGCTCACACACATACACACACACACACACACACACACACACACACACACACACACACACATATATATATATATATATATGCTGTGTGGGCTTGCATCCCGAGGGGGATTCTTTCTGGGTGAGATTAGCTGTGATTCACAGAGAGGAGAAATAAAATTTGTTATGGAAGGGATTTCTCATTCCCTTTCCATTGGCACCGCTTAGGAAGACTATATCCTACACTTCTCTCTAAACCATCAGAGATGATCGTCAACTTTTTTCCAAAAGAATTCAATGGGAGATTCCCCTCCCTGCCCGAGTCTACACTCCTGAACATCGACCATCAAGCAGTTGAAAGAATGCTGAAAGATCAGCAGGAGTCACACCAACAATAGTTGGCCTCTTTCTTAGCGGCTAATGCCACCTTATGCTAAGAGAATGCCACTTTACGGAACGTGACCACCCCTCGCCCTGCTAACCCAACTTTGCCATGTAGCCCTGTGTGGTCTGAATCCACAGACAACTATTTTTTATCCCCTCGTCGAGATCATTCCTGTTTCAATAACCCTTTAGGAACTTCTTTTCTCCCACCCTCGTAGAAACTAACTCCGCATTGTGCATTGGACAACATTTCATCATCTTCGTTTGTCCCCACCATCCTAAACCAAGACGCCCGCCGTCTTTCACACTTCGCCATCACCAAAATTCCTTCTTCTTCAGATGTACCATGGTCTTAAACTTTCAATCACCTTATGCACTTCCAAACACTTATCATTTTCTGCAGATGAAACGATGTTTCATCGTAAGGTCTTCTCGACTGCCAATAATCCCACTTTTGTCATGGTTCCACCACCTAGCTCCCAACACGATAACCTTTTTCCGACGCCTGTCTGAGAAGTTTGTCACTCAGTATATGTGTTCGTTCAGAAGGAAGCAAAGCATTACCAGTCTTTTCTAAGTCTGGATGGGGAGATCCGAGTCCATCAAGGACTTTATGAAGAGTTTCAGGGCTGTGATCCTCAAAGTCGATGTCATGAGCCCAGACATGGTTCTATAGGTAGTGAAACAAGCTATTTTCCCGAACACCCAGTTTTTCGATTCACTATCATTGCATCCTCCTACAATTGTCGATATGAGATGTTTTGGGCAAGGTTCAAGACATTATCGAGGATCTATGTGTCGCCGGCACTAAATGAACGATCAAGTACATTAGAATCCTCGATCCTACAAGCAAGGAAGAAGGGAAAGCTTGGCCTGACGATCAAGATAAGAGGGGTGTTAGCCTCCAAATGGATTTGAGCTACGTCGGCCATCATAATTTAGGTCTCAATCACTTCGGTCGAAGCACCGAGAACTCGACGGGTGGAGAACACCACCGAACAGACAAGGTTCATTGTCCTACCATCTCAACTCCTTCCGATCATTCAGTCCCTTCAGGGCTTCAAGTGGCCTAAGCCTTAGAGGGGTGACCTAGAGGGGAGAGACAAGACCCGATTTTGTGAGTACCAGCGACCCGCACGACAAACAATTTGTTACCGCTCCTAGGGAGGTCGCAAACCACTTATCAAGAGGGGACATCCGCAGAGTACATCGGGGCGGCGCCTCGAATGGTTCAAGCCTCGTTTACCGATGATTTCACCCTATGATAGGACACAATCCTCGCCGGCCCGATGATGCCTAAACTCGAGGTCTACCATGCTCCGTGTTTTCAGTCGTGGGTTAATTGGCGCTTGTCTCCCGAAAAGATCCCACCCATTGACGAGGTTATTATCTTCACTGAATCTCCCCTCAGACAACTATCTATGCCTCACTCTGATGCACTTGTTCTAACTTTGGAAGTAGGGAGGCACCTAATGAAGCCGATTACTGAGCTTAATGAATGCCACGCACTTCCTCTACCGCCTCCTCGTCTGCCTAGGCTATAAGTCTCAAAACTCCACAATCTCGAAGGGTGTTGGTCGGCTATGCATCACGCACTCAATTCAATGGGAGAAATAGTCATGTCAGTTTCGGTTGGACCTGTCACCGCTCTAGTATTGCTCACGGTGATTGACGAACCGTCATCCTTCAACGCCATTTTAGGGTGCACCTGGATCCATGCGAAGGCACACCATCCTCGTAATTCACAAAATGCTAAGCCAATTTAAGGCTGATCGACATAAGGGGAGACTAACAGGCTGCCAAGACATGCTATGAGGTCAAACAGCAAAAGGAGGATGCACCAACCAAATAGCAATGACAACTCAAGGCCCTTAAAGTCGCTGGAACAGAATCGCATCCTCTGCTCGACCCAGACAGGCCTGAGTAGTTAGCTTGGGCACTACTCTCACATAGGGGGAGGTTAACTCCTTCTTATCACTTCTGCAAGAGTTCGATGATATTTTTGCATGGTCCCATGCCGACATGCCCAACATTTCTCCTACTATGGCTCAGCATTACTAATCGGTGATATTATGCATGCGTTTCAGTAAGATTTCGATGTGTTCTTATAACTCAATTGCATGATTCACATACCTATTCACTCATATTGCACTAATCCACCATATTATAATGTTTTATAGGACACGGTGATAAAATGAGCAAAAAAGAAGCTAAATAACATGAAGGAAGACCTGAAGCAGAGAAGAAAATGAGGAAGGAAATTAGAGCATCCATGCAGCGAACGAAGCACTCCACGCTGCAGCGTAGCCCTCGAAACAAAGGTGGGAAGTCCCAGCCACTCTGGCGAACCAAAGAAGTAGGCACACTCACTGAACTTTGCACGTCATGGCCAGGGACCCTCTTTCGCCGCTAAGGTAGTGTTAACTCTCTCTCTCCCACTATGTAAGTGTGAGTGATGGATCAAAACATCAACACAAATTTATAGCTTTATTACCCAAGGACTATTATCTAATCCCCAGCAATAATGCCATGAAACTTGTTTGTTATATTTCTTTGCAATTATACCGACATAAAAACCCAGCTTCAAGAGTAGATAAATTTCTTCCGGTTTTCGATCCATGATCTCCAAGGTACAGTTCTAACAAGCAATAAAGGGATTTAAGTCCGATATCGATCCCCACGTAGATCTCAAGAATTTCAATCAACTACCTGACTACTCAAGCTCTATACTATTTAGACTATGATGGTAAATTGATATCCCTAGCAACCTTAAAATAATGAAAGAATAAAGATATGTAAACTAAGAACAAAATGAAATAATGTTTACACTAAAATAAAAAAATTAAAGAAATAGACTGATCAGTTAGTTTTTAAAGGGAGCATTGAAAATACAACTGTTGTGAAACATCAATTCCTGCAGACAACTCTGTAACTTTGCTTCATGAACCTCAGATTTAGAATCCGTCCAAGGAAGAAGGTAATGCCATGTGGATCTCTCCTTAATGACACATTTCATCATCTAATCTTCCTATTTCTTTCGAATGCAGAGGATTAGATAACTACTTTTAACTGAAAGGTCTCTGCCTCATTTTCTTTTCAATACTTCATACCCTTAACATGGACTGTAAACCTTAGCTCCTAAGACATAGGCAAAGCACTAGTTTACACTATAATCGGTTTCATCCTCAAAATTGGAACAAGCCATTCTTTCCCTTGATTAGATCCTTGCTAACACAGGATTGAACTTACTGCTCGAATCGAGGCGAACTCTCTACTCATTTTAATTGATAAGTCATTCAACCCATTCTCGCTTCTGCCGGTAAGCAAGATTTATCGATTAGAATTCACAGCTTCCATTAGGATCCCCAATATTAGGGTTTGCATACCCCTGAGAGATTGTTCAATACTCTTAGGAATTTCTCCGTGTCACCCGAGGGCCTCCCTGGAAATCGAGCATGAAACAATCCTATAAATGTGCATGTGACACTAATATTTGATCGAGCATAACAATAACAAAAACCAAGAAGTGATTCGAGACCTAAGTTCGCAGATCGATAAATTTACGCAGTAAAAGATAAATTCTAACAACGTAGAGTAATTTCAACCTTAAGCCGGGTTTCCTAAATTACTGAGATTACACTAACTGTAGCTCCGATCAAAAGAACTACTTATAACCAAACCGGAAGTTCGAAAGTTCCAAAATTTGCTCGACTTCAAACGAACTGTAGTAATTAAGAAAATAACATTCGCATTCAAATCAACTTCAACAACTAACATCCGTATCCATAAATTCAAATGAAATAACAATCTACTTTAATCTAATCTAAAATAACAAAGAAAACAAAGAAAAGAAACAGTAAAATTAAAAATACACAATCCTTCTACAATTCCGCACTTCTCGCTTCGAGCCGCTGCACGCTTCCTTCGTAGCACGCTATTTATGTGGTTCCAGTCAGCCCCTAACTTCATGCACTTCCTCGCGGCTCTCCCAAAATAACCGGCCCATTTGTTCAGTCTGCCATGTCACCTATCGTGTCGCGACCTTGACTTGATGTCGCCAAATTCCTCTTTCACGTCGCGACTCACTGTTTCGCTTACGAAGCCGCTTTGATGTCACGCTTTTATTTTGTCGTGACTTGTCTTCAAGATCTTCGATTTTCGATGTCACACAACTAAATGATGTCACACTTCTATTCTTTGTAAATGATGTCATAATTACCAAAGGACGCCGCGAATCTTCTTTTATTTCAATTGATGTCGCGACCATCGAAGGACGTCAAGATCTTTGATCTCAAAGGTTCGATGTCTCTATCCTGCTCTAACTGTCGCGAATTCTAAGTGTTCAGCCTTCTTGAAAATCTTTTGGTCGCGAACTTCTATTCAAAGGTCACGACCTATGCTCCATCGCAAACTTTCAATTGCCGCGACTAAGTGGTGTCGCGACATCATGTCCGCTTCTTCATTAATTCTCGGGTCGCCCGATTGAGTTTCATGAATCTCGTGTTATTCTTCACACCGTCATGTCATATCTTCAAGTCCTTTCTTCAAAAATTAGTCGCACTTTACTTGAGAAGGCCGCTCTTTGCGGGCTTTGTATTTAGAAATTTCCTTGTCGCGACCCATGGTGGTATCAATGACATCATTTATCTCTCGTGTCACGATTATCGCAATGATGTCGCGACATGAACTTTCGCTTGATCGCCTTTAATCTCGACCAAGTCATTCTTCGCTCTCAACTTCTTTCTTCAAGTCACGACTTCAATTTTGTTCATCTTCGCTTCTTCTTCAAAGCCAAATTTGTCATACTGACTTGAAATCTTCGTTGAAATCAGCGCTTTCCTCGCGTGAACTTAAATTCCAGCTTTGACTTCAATTCATTGCAGTTGGGATTTTTATGATTCATAAAATTTGATTTTCGTATTTTCCTAAGAAATTGGAATTTGTCAATTATCGCTTTCACAGACAATTCATCATTATTCCTATTATAAACTTTAAAATGGATTAAAATCTAATGAGTTTTCGGACTCATCAAATTCCCCAACTTAAAAATTTTGCTTATCTCAAGTAAAGAAAAGAAAGAATTGTTTGTCCTCAAACAACTAAGTTTAGAAAATTTTTAAGGACATTTTTCCGATTTATTCCATGCCTTTTCTCATTCTACCCTTCTAACTGGAATTAAAGATATCACTATTATTTCAAATTTCGCCATGCAAGAACAAGGCATAGTGTACTTCTATTACAAATTTCTTGATAAACTAATGTATTTAAACAATTTTTATTTAACAAGTCTTGTTCTCAGGTGTGCAGTCATCAATTCTTTCTATCTTCATGTTGAATTAAGTTAATCTTCCGGGAGTTTTTAGACTCCAAGTTATCAAAGTCCCATATGCTTGTTTTTCATATCGATCCCACTAATGTAGGTAAATTCAACTCTTCAAAATCAATGAGGTCTTCAGCTCAGAATTTCGGGCTTAGGTAATCGGGTAGATAATGGAAAATTTAGGTTGTAAATTACCCGCTTCCATCTTGTCTCTACATTGTTGCCTCCAATTTTCTTCCTTTTTCTTCTTTGTTCCTTTCTCGACTCTCCTGATCTTAGCCCCATTCTCTTTTGAATTCTTTTATGGAATTTCAACTCCATATGTACTTGATTCAGTGTATTTCTGTTTTAACTCCTTTGCTTTTATTTCTAAGATTTGGAATAGTGCAATGTTTTGTCTTCTTAGCTTTCTATTACCTTGAGAACTGGCAAAATCCCATACTAGTCGGCATTAGGTGCTAGTGTTAAAACACCCCTACGAGCTTAATTATTCAAGGAAATACCACAAGACAAAACTTATTCCTTATTTCACTAAATTTTCCGCTTTACTTCTTCAACCCCTTCTTGTCAAAATTTGGAAATATTATTCCCCAAACTTGTTTCTTCATTTATACTCATAAACCCCTTTTCCGAACTAGAAACCTGATAATTGGGTTCCTTAATCGCAGTTTATCAAGTAAGGAAGGGAATTTCAGCTTTCAATTGTCGTTTATCAAGAAATCGTTTATTCTGGGCTCAAATCAGAACTGTGAGAATATGCTACATATTTCGAGGGTAGGCTTAAAAGGTCAAGCCGCCAAGGATTGGCCTCTATCATTTCCGTTGGCTGTTTTCACCCTGTGGATTTCGCCTCAATCAATAATCAAACAAGTTCTAGGACTGGTGGACTCTAAACTCGAATCTCCCGTAAGATGTTCCTAATTCATGTCAAAAGTTTCATAAGTTCATTGACCGATGTGTATTATTTTCCTTCAAGACTCAGACTTATTCACCGCCACTTACATTATTTTAACCAAGTATTTTGTTCCATCAAGAATAACCAATTTTCCAATTTTGCAACTAAACTCGAATTTAAACAGAATTAAGAATACTCCTAATTCCGCTTTCTTTATTAATGCCCCGATTTTGCAATTATTTGTGTTCAAGTTTATCTCCTAATAAACTACTTCAATCTTAGTTCGATTATGATATTTTGAAGATTTTCTATTCTTGAACTAAACTTGTAATGTTATTTCCTAACAAGTCAAGCAAAAATCTAACCGTAAGCAAGCAAACATTTTTTTCACAATTTTCTTGTTTTATTCATGATGTGATGCAAAAAGTTGGAGAACAACAATCAGAAGAGAGGAAAGAGAAGTACAAATCAATGGGAAGGTCTATTTTTTTCTCGAGGGAGGAGCAAAGATGTCGGGAGTGATCCAGATCAAGGGAAGCCAAATTAGGATTGAATTTGGGAAATTTCATTTCGGGGCCTCTTCTTATTCTCACTATTTTCCCTCTCTCTATCCTGCTCTTCATGATCATCCATTTGTGAGATCAACCTGCTCAGATCATCTCTGTCTCTCGTGCCTGTGTTCATTGTGCGCTCCATTTCGTCACGACTTCAAAATTTGGAAAGACATCATGATCAAATCCAAATTTTCGTTTACTTTTCTCTCACAAGATCTTTATCATCAAGCTTTCCCGATCTCTGGGTCCTTCATCCTTTTCTCGAAACTTGAACATTGACATGTATAGAACGGAATCCCTTGATCCGTCCTACTTTGGCTTCTTTATCCTAATCCTTTCCTTTATGAGTTTTGTGGAGTTGAGAATCACGATCATCATTGTTGTAGAATGATTCACGGTTTAGCTTTAACTTCTTCAGTGATCTTGATTCTTTCCTCCATTTCCTTTCTTAAATTTTTCTCTTGATGCTCCTAGGATCTTTTTCATCCATTCTTCCCTTCGCTTTCATCTCTTCTTCCCATTGTTGATCTCTTCTTTCATCTCAAATTTTCATATACTTCTTCTTCCCATCTCCTTCTCCTATCAAGGATCCCTTCTCTTCACCCTTTTCATAAACCTCTTTCTCCGAACTACTGAGGTTCCATTTGCTCTTCTCTTTCTTCCATGCTCTTCTGAATGGAATCGAGCATTTCCATTATTTGATTATTCTCCTGGCTCCCTGTAGCTTTCACCAGTTCTCTCGAATCACCTGCCTTTATAAAGAGAGTCACAGCCAGGGGCTGAAATCTACTGGGCTTCATCTTCGTTTCATCCTCCGAAACATAAAAGCATTCCTTCTCATGTTTAGATTTTCTTCTTTCTTGCTCTCGCACCGTAAGGGTGTCTTCTTCCCAGATTGCATTTTCATTTTCATCCCTTTGAATCTTCTACTATATCCCTTTTCTTTCTTTGATTCCTCGTCCCTGCTTACCCCGTCAGTGGTGATGTGTGAAACTCAGCACTCTTCTTCCCAAGTTCCCTTCACACCACCCTAATACATAGCCTCATGATGGTCGGGCTGGTGAGGGATCAAACCCCTTTATTACCTTCATGGTACCTCATTATAGAATTTTCAATAACTGCTCCAAGATCAATTGCACTCTTCAAAGATAAAGATGCAGAAGATTGCTTCGTTTCATCGTGCGTGACATGTCGTGGGGACCATAAATGCAGGCTGCAGCCAGCGTTACACGTAAATACATAGAAGTAAACCACACTTTTGCCTCTTCACAAATCTCTCAAGCCGTGGTCTTTGCTCTCCTTTCCTTTCTTCCACTTCCTTTACCGTCACACTTTCTCGCAATCTTCTCTCACTGCAGGTTGTTCATCAACTTCGAATTTTGATCCATTCTTCTCGCCTTCCATTCCATATGTATTTCATTAATAGTCTTCGTCCATAAGGCACCCAAACTCCTCTGACATAAACAGAGTTCTCCTTCCTCCCAACCGATCGAGTAAAATTCTGGACACATCGTGATCCGCACTTTTGATGTTTCAAGTGCACCCTCCCCACCTCTGGGTCTATTAATTCCTTGAAAGGTGAGATGAGTCAAGCTGGAAGCCTCTTTCTCCTCTACAAATCCCTTCTAGCATAGTGCTTTCCGCATCTGAGAAAGCTTTCTCGAGACGAACTCGCCTTTCTCTCCTTCAGCTGCTTTTCTTTCCTTTTCCTCTCGCTGCGTGTAACTCGGTTGAACTTCTCGTTGTTCGACGCGCCGCTCTCCCTTTCGTTCCAATGAACTCCCGGTCCGAGTGTACTTCTATGATTTCACGATTTAATGATTGGGCCAAGGTTCTACTTATTGTAGAACCTAAGGCTTTAGTTAAGTTCGACTTAGTGGTGAATCTGAGAACCAGAGAATATGCGGGGTTATTTAAAGGTTGTATTTGCTTCAAGGAAGGAGATGATAGTGGAGGGAGTTTCGTCGCTTGCAATTCAACCATTATTATGGGCTCTTTATTACTTCATTTATTCGCAATGTCGCGACTTCAAATTTTAGGTCGCTATCATAAGTACTATCACAAATCTAGTGGCAAATTAAAAACCGCCCAAACCTGGCATATTTCTTTCTCTTATGTCGCGACTTATTCTTGTTTGTCGCTACATAAGTAAACCGTGGAGGACAAGTTATCATCGTCGCGA
This sequence comes from Tetrastigma voinierianum, assembly GCA_016808115.1. NCBI lineage: Eukaryota > Viridiplantae > Streptophyta > Magnoliopsida > Vitales > Vitaceae > Tetrastigma > Tetrastigma voinierianum. The sequence continues at coordinate 71,400 of JAEQBH010000343.1, forward strand.
CACGTATTTTAGGGACATAGCTGAAGCTGCCGCGACCTCACCACTCTTTTGGAAGGGATTGTCTTGCTGCAATTAATGTTCCGCACGACCTCACTTCGTCGCGACATAAAATCTGGTCATGACCTGTGCCCTTGTTCTTCCTTCAGTATGACTAAGTTGCGACCTCAAATTCTGTCGCGACATAAAATCTGGCTCATACTTAGTCCCGCACATGCCCTAAATTTGATGATCGCATAGTTTTCACCTATTAATTTCCACATTCTTAGCATCCATTTAATCATTCCAACACAGCAATTCAAAAAATGTATTCTATTCCACTTTCAGAATTTATGTGTGGAGAAAAGTACTCCTTTTTCGAAAGTTGCCTGCCTTTGTGAAGTACCGGAGTAGTCCCAGTTTGTTCCTTCTCGCCTTAAATACCATTTGATTCTTCATCTGCATATTGTAACAATTCCAAAAAGGATTAAATTAAATCTGGTACTAACCTAGCAATTTCTAACAAATCATGACTAGAACTAAAAATTTTCAAAAACGCGTAATAATAATAAAAAAATTCGAAGTCTATATAAAGAAACTAAAATCTATAAGTGGTTACCTCCCACGAGTCGCTCCGTTTGAGTCTTTAGCCGACTAGCTATTTTAAGCTTTCTCTCTCTCAATTCACCGCCTAGAGTTCTTCCCGTTTCTTTCTCCCGCCGAGATAGTTTGCCTTTGCCCATTAACTTTTTGAATTCTTCCCAAAGATCGCCCGAGTGTTACCGCCTCCAAAGATAGTACTTCGACACCACTGTATATGGTCCACTCCATTTTGATTTCACTTCCCGAAATAATCTTAATCCGAGTTAAACAGCAAGACCCGATCCCCGCTCCTCGAACTCTTTTTAATCCTTCGATCATGCCATTTCTTGTCTTGTCCTCAGATATTCTAAAGATTGCCACAGTTTCGCTTCTCATCTTCCAAATTATTCGGGCTTGAGAAGTCTCTCTTCCTTGCAATTTTGAAATCGAAGTTCAGCCGTTTGACGTCCCATGGCTTTGTATTCCAAAGCTCAAGAGGGAGACATGGTTTTCCAAAGACAAGTCTCAGATGGGACATTCCAACGGGAGTTTTAAAAGCAAATTCGTATGCCCATAATGATCATCAAGCTTCAAAGACCAATCTTCCTACTAGAACTCGCGCCTTTTCCCTGCACTTTCTTTATTTCTATAAGCGTAAATTTTAGCTTGCCCATTTGTTCGAGGATGATAAGCCAAGCTCATAATGTGTTTGATACCATATCTTCTCATGAGTCATTAAACACTCCAGTTTGCAAATGGCTTCCTCCATCACTAATTATTGTTCTGGGTGTCCCAAATCTGTTGAGAATGTTTCTTTGTAAAAACCCACAACTGTATTGCATCATTCTTTGGACATGCTGCTGCTTCTACCCATTTTGATACATAATCCACAACTAGGAGTATGTATATATTTCCAAATGAAACTGGAAAAGGTCCCATAAAATCCATTCCCCATACATCAAACAATTGCACCACCATGATATTCCTCAGCATCTCTCATGCCTTTGCCGATATTTCCCATTCTTTGGCATTGATCACAACTTACCCATTCAAAACAATTTTAAAAATTGTAGGCCGCAAAATCTCGATCGGAGAATTTGTGGGCTGTTTTATTCCTGCTAAAGTGTCCTCCATAAGGTGATGCATGACATTCTTGTAAAATCTTGCTTTGCTCACTTCTCTGCACACATCTCTTTATAAATAGGTCGCCCTCCTCCTTTAAACAAATATGGACTCATCCTGTGATATAGTTCCTGCGGTCCGCCCTTAACTTTTTTCTCATCAGAAATAATTCGTGGCATAATTCCACAAGCTAAGAAATTCACAATATCGCATACTGTGGTGGATTGAGGATACCGAAGAATCGTCATCTCGAAAATTTTCTCGCTATTTCTTCCTTTTTCTTGTACAAAGGTGTTCCTCTACTTGACAAGTGATCAGCCATCACATTGTCATCAGCTTCTTCTTGTCTTTAATTTCTAAATCAAATTCCCGCAAATAATAATATTCCCACTCCATCAATCTGCTTCATTTCCTTCTTGCCATTAAATATTTAATTGCCGATGATTAGTGTGTATAACAAACATAGACCCCAAATATATGGCTCGAATTTTCATGCAAACACTATTGCCGCATCTCCTTTTCGCAAGAGTAAAGTAATTTTCAGTCATTAAAGGTTTTGCTAGCATAAGATGGCCTTGAACACTTTTTCATATTTCGTCCCAATACGCTCTATTGCAAAAATCACCGCATCACATGATCTCAAATTCCTCTGCTCCAACCGGATTTGCCATGATGGAGCTTCCACTAGTCCGGATTTGATTTCTTCAAATGCTTTCTCAAGTGTGATTCATCAAAATAAAACTTACTATCTTTCTCCAAAGAATATGCATGTTGGTCTAGCAATTTTTGAGAAATCTCCTGATAAATCTTCTATAAAATCCAAGCATGTCCTAAGAAACTCGATTCCCTTAACTCGTAGGGTGGCATTAGGTCTCTTATAATTGAAACCTTGCTCTGTCTACTTCAAGCTCCCGTCGTTGTAAAACCATGTGCCCCAAGACAATCCCTCTTCAGAATTCATAAATGGCATTTTTCCCACCCGTGAGCTAGATTTTTGTCTTTACACCTTCAAAGTCACCGGGCCCCCGTGTTACAAGTGTGCATCGCTCAAAACCTGATCCATACAATCGTAAAATCATCCATGAAGATCTTCATAACTCTTCAAGTTGTGATCAGAAAAATATAGACATCATGCATCTGAAGGTATCGTGAGCATTACAATTCCAAATGGCATTCTTCTAAGCAAAAAGTACCAAATGGCATGTAAAAGCGGTTTTCTCCCCGATCTTCAAAAAGTAATAGCTATTTGGTTATATCCATAACATCCATCAAGAAAACAAAATGAGGGTGTCCCGCTCAACCTATCCAAAGATTTGATCGATGCAAAGGGGTAGGGGAAATGATCCTTTCCTGGTCATAGTATTCAATTTTCTCGTAGTTTATACAAACCCTCCATCCTCACGCTTCAGAGGAATAAGTTCATCTTTTCATTTCTGATTACAAGAATCCACCTTTCTTGGGAACCATGTACTAGGCTTACCCAAGAACTCGGCTCTAATATAAAGATATATAAAAACTCGTGATTAACCATTTCGTAACTTCTTCTGACAACTTTTCATGATCAGTTCAAATTCCTCCTTTGATGCTCAACAGAAGTTTTGCATTATATTCCAACAATATTTTTGTGTACAAATAGAGGGACTCATACTCCTTCGCATCTTCAATCGACCAAGCAATCGCTCTCGTATTTTCTCAAAATCACAAAGAATCCTATGTTCTTCACTACCAATGCACCGATATGATAACCGGTTTCTTTTCTCCGTCGAAAACTCATATTTCAAATGACCGGGCAACTCCTTCCAATGTTAACCCCTTCGCACTGGGCTTCCCCGCCCACGAGCTCACGTGGTTCGTCGCTCACTTCATCTCGATCGCTTTTCATTTAAGTACTGAGGACCGGCTTTCATTATTTAAACAAAATTTGAAGGTTAACTCTCACAATCAAAGCTCTCAAGGTACCGAAAATTCATCTCAATTTCATTGATACAGTTTCTCAATGATACAATTAGTATTCACTTCAACATCGAGAAGGCTATTGTTTCTTACAGCCATACAATCGCCTTCCTCTTACATTAGGATGTTCCACTCTATTAATATTAAAAATGCACTGGCTTCATTCCCAACTCCTCGGTGTGTCGGCTTCACCTTCTCAGACATTAATCAAGGCGCCCCGTTGCTAAGAAAGTTCTTCCCAAGAACAGAGGAACTCAGGATCTTCCTCCATCTGCATGATAACAAAATTCCATCGAAATGAATTTCCCAACCTCACGAGTACATCTTCCGTAATGCCCTCCTCGTTAAAGCATTGACCATATCGCCCATCCGTAATGTAATTGCTGCTGGGGTTAGTTCCCAAACTAAGTCTCGCACAACCGGATAGAGGTACCAAATTTATACTTGCTCCGCAGTCACATACGCTTTAACTCACATTTCCCTATAGAACAGGAATAGTGAAACCGCTGTCTTTCTCATCTACGGGAGCTCATTGATAATGGTACTATGAAGATTCAAGTTAACTATACCCTCCTCAATTATCTTTCTTTTCTTGCTCAACACCTTTCGAATAAATTTTTATAAAAGAGTATCTGACCGATCACCTCTCATGACGGGAGGAGCGATTTCTATTTTTTCTTGAAAAGATCCAAGAATTTAGAAAACCCGGTTTCTTCTTTGACTTCCAAGTTCCCTGAATGGCAGACTGTAGAGCAAGCAGCCGTACTTTCTTTCTCTCGGGTCATTTCTTCCTTTCTCCATCCGCTCAAATCGCCGTTCTTCCTCTTCTTTCACCTCACTTTCCTCGCCTCGCCTCGCGTTTCTATCCGTCTTCCGGCCGTCAAATCCTTCCCACTTCTCAATTGAATTGCCATGTACTGTGGTTCTTCTGGGGTGTCACTAGGAATGTTCCCTTGTTCTCGACAAAAAGCATATTCAAGGCTAATCGCCTCTACTGTCTCTAGATTTTTCAGTGAAGCACTAGCATTCTTCTAAAACATCTGGGTATCGACTTGAAAGTTTCCAAGTCGATAGTTTCTGCTCATGGAATTGTAATAGCTTCCTTGTTATCCTCTATGAACTCGCAAAGACAGTTCCTCAAATGGTCGGGGTTCTCCTCCCCACCCCGGGTATTCCATTTCCGCCCACCTCACCGGGCCGCCGGAACCTCGCGTCACGATATCCTTGTCGGCGTGATGCCGTCCCGCCCAGCCACGTGAATGCCCCTCCACCATATGAGAAATTCTCATGGTTCCTCGCTGATCAGAAAGCCAGATGGGCGTGCGCTAGGATTTGGTCTGAAAATGATAACTTCTTTGCCTGCTCACGTATTTCACCTCCAAGACCATAAGAATCTTCTTCGCTGGCACATCGCCATCTTCTCATCAATTCCTCTCTACCGTCCTATTTCATGAGCAAAGGTGCATCTTCTCTCTTGTTTGTCCATCCTATGCATTATAGCATCCAATCTCTAGCCTCCATTGCTGTTATCTCTGCTCAGCTCTACGACCCCTTTCTCCTCGCTAATACCTCTTGAAAACCTCGCATGGAGCTTTCATTGCATTTGCCAGTCCTCTATCAGATTCCCTGCCTCTTCGCACTTTTTCGCTTGAATGCTCCACAACATGAAGCATCATATCAATTTCGATGTACTCATTCAGAGCGTGATACACTATATCCATCCGGGTCTTCAAATCTATTCCATGCATCAAGCACCTCTTCAACAATCTTTGAATCTTTCCTAAGCGACATATAGGCCTCATCTTCCACTGTTGGAATACAATTATCTCTCTTCGTCTCCTCAAGTGAGTAGATGGGGAAAGAATCAGCCTAAGTAAGTTTCTTCTACCAACTCTCTTCCCAAGTATCAACATAACCATATGATAAATGATTCATACCTACGCGCCGCTTATGTCTCTCAAAGAACATGGGAAGAGATGTAGTTTTATCACCGTCTCACACCGCTCACCTTCACCGTATTAGCCATCCTCGAGAAATCTTCCTGTGTGCCTATTTGGGTCTTGCAGGATGACTGCGAAACTGGATGTTGCTGAACCATCGTAATTAAGGTCAGGCTTTAGTTCAAAATCGTTTGCATCCACCGTAGCCTCCGATTGCGTAGTATCACTCTTCTATCAATGTTCCGTAAATCCTCCATCAGGTCGCGTGAATGGGGGTCTCTCCGGCCGTTGTCCTCCGTTCCTCCGTCATGTCTCTCTCCGCCATAGCCGCGCTTCGCTCTTGTCTTTCTTAAGCTCCCGAGCTGCCTCTCCAATTTAAGGTCTCATTGAATCAGTCGATCCTCGCTTCCTATGATCAAAGGTTTTCCGAAATAAAAGCATACCATATTAATAGGATTAGTCAAACCTAACAAATATTTTCAACATGGCTTGTTAAAAAATTAGTGACTAATGTAGTCACCGCCAAAACTATTTTTGTTCTTTTCTTTTAAAAATGTCCAAATTAGTATTTCCTTCTTTCAAGCGAATATTGATCTAATTAATTCTTTCGATCCCCTAAGAACCAAGACCAAAAAACTTTGTTAACTCTCTCTCCCACTAAGGGTGTGAGTATGGATCAAAACATCACAAATTTATAAATATATTACCCAAGGACTATTATCTAACCCTTAATAATGCCATGAAACTTGTTTGTTATATTTCTTGCAATTATACTCTGATTAAAACTAGCTTCTTAAGAGTAGATAAATTTCTTCTCGGGGTTTTGATCCATGATTCCGCAAGTGTACAGTCGAACAAGTAATGTGCGGGATTTAGTCCGCATATCAACCTACGTAGATCTCAAGAATTCTCAATCAACTACCCTCGACTACTAAAGTTCTATAATTATTTTGGACTATGATTTGCAATTGATATATCCCTAAAGAACCTTTAAAATAATGAAAGAATAAAGTGATATGTAAACTAAGAACAAAATGAAATAATGCTTACACTAAAATAAAAAAATTAAAGAAATGAGACTAATCGGGCTAGTTTTAAAGGGAGCATTGAAAATACAACTGCTTAGAAATATCAATTCCCGCAGACAACTCAGAATCCTTGCTTCATGAACCTCGATGAACTACCTAAGGAAGAAGGTAATGCCATGTGGATCTCTCCTTAATGACATTTCATCATCTAATCTTCCTCGTTCTTTCGAATGCGCAGGATTGATAACTACTTTTAACTGAAAGGCCTTGCTCGTATTTTTCTTCACTTCATACCTGCAATTACGGACTCAAACCTAGCCCTGACATGTGCAAAGTACGGGTTTACACCATAATCGGTTTCTCATCCTCAAAATTGAATTAGCCTCATTCTTTCCTTTGGATTGGGATCCCTTACAACACTGGGATTGAACTTACTGTTCGAATCGAGGCGAACTCTCTACTCATTTTAATTGATAAGTCATTCAACTCATTCTCGGTTTCAAGTGAGAAGAAGATTTATCGATTAGAATTCACAAAGCCCATTAGATCCCCAATATTAGGCTTCAGATATTCCTAGAGATTGTTCAATACTCTCAGAATGCCTTCTCCTGTGTCACCGCAGGGCTCTCCCGAAATCGTGAGCATGAAACAATCCTACATGCATAGGACACTAATATTTGATCGATACAACAATAAACAAAAACCAAGAAGGATTCGAGATCAAGTTCAAGAGACTCGATGAATTTCAGAAAAGATAAATTTATCAAATGCAGTAATTTCCAACTAAGCCGGGTTTCTAAATTACTTCATTACACTAATCTGCAGCTCTCGATCAAAAGAACTACATTATAAACTAAACTCGAAGTTCGAGTTCCAAAATTTGTTTGACTTCAAACGAATCCGTGCAAAGTAATTTGAAGAAAATAACATTCCCGTGACTCACTTCAACTTCAACAACCAACATCCGCATCCATAAATCTGTCGAAATAACACCTACTTTAACGGCTCTAAAATAAATGTGCCAAAGAAAAGCAAAACATAAAATTAAAATACACGAGCCTCAGGCCACCTGCATTTCTCGCCTGAAATCGCCAAGAGCCGCTTCCTTCCGTAGTAGCCGCTTATTTATGTGGTTCTCGAAGCCTGGGCCCTAACTTCACGCACTTCCTCGTGGGTTTCCAAAATAATCGCCCATTTGTTTGTTCATGTCAATACTACTTCGTGTCGCGACTAATTTGATGTCCCACCTCTTTCACGCTGCGACTTCACTGCTCGCTTATGAGCCGCTGTCGCTTAAAGCTTTTATTTTCACGTGACTTATCTTCATCTCTTGATCCGATGTCGGGATGAAATAAATGATGTCGCACCTCTATTCTTTGGTACCATGTCATGACTCACTGAAGACGCCGCTACCTTCTTTACTTCCAATCGATGTCGCATCTGATCAAGACGCCGCTGTACATCTTCTCGATTCAAAGTACTCATGTCTCATCTCGTCGAACTGTCACAATTTATGTTCAGCCTTTGAAAATCTTTTTGTCTAACTTCTATTCAGTGTCACGACCTCCATGTCTACCGCGTTAAACTTTCATCTCCGCACACTGGCGGTGGCTCGCTTTAACATCATATGTCCAATTTCGTCGTCTGATTTGAGTTTCATATAATTTTGGTGTTATTCTTCTTCATTATCACAGCGTCGCTACATCAAGTCCTTTCTTCAAAATTAGTTGTGACTCTTTACTTGAGAAGGCCGCTCTTGTGGCTTTTGTAGATAACCTCGTCACCTCATGGTGGTATCACGACATCATTTATCTCTTGGTGTCGCGACATCCCAATGATGTCGCGACATGAACTTTAATTTGATCAAGTTTTTAATCCCCACTCAAGTCATTCTTCTTTGTCTCAACTTCTTTCTTCAAGTCACAACTTCACTTTGTTCATTCTTCGCCTTCTTCTTCAAAGCCAAATTTCATTGATGTCATGATCTAAATCATTGAAATCAGCGCTCCCTCTGCCGCGACTTAAATTCCAGCTTTGACTTCAATTCGCGTCAAGCAGTTGATTTTCTTATGATTTTTGCTAAAATTTGATTTTCGTCAGATTTTCATGCAAATTGAATTTGAGTCAATTATCAGCTTCTCGCAGACAATTCATCATTATTCTCATTATAAACTCTAAAAATGGATTAAAAATCTAATGAGTTTTTGACCAACACAGTAGGTTTTCATAAATGGCTGAGCATTAAACCACTTGGTCTTAGGCTAATGATGGGCCCGCTCTGAGACATAAAGAATGTATTTGTGGTATGAGGGAGTGTAGGGGGTGAGGCGAGTATTCGGATGCACAGAGAAAGAAGGATGAATGGACAGAGGAAGATTGACGAAGATGGATTCCGAGAGATCGTGAAGACGACTTCTTCTGTAGTTCTTTCCCTAATTTATTCTATGTTAAAAATCTTTCAGTATGTAATGAATATCACCATGAACTAATCTTCCTTCTGTGGTTTTGGTCAACTCCAGCCGCACCATTATGGATTAATGTATTAATTTTAGTTTATTTAATATTAGAATTTATATGGTTGCTTACTCTAAATTAATCACATGTTATTGTTAATAATTTGCATGCTATTACTAGGAGCCTGAGATCGAGAGAAGATGACTCCTAGGGACATGGTAAAGCAACACTTGGGCAATCGAGGAATAGAGATATCCTGGGTTCCAAGTGTGGCATTAAGGTTTACGCATTTATGCATTTCAGAGTCGAGGGGACGAGGCAGAGATGGAAGAGAATTTCAATCCATTTCAGATGTGCAAATATATCTCGAGAGAATATCTTTGCAGTAATTATCAACCCTGCCAACATAAATCACATATGAAGTATTGGGTTGGGCTACTCTATCTAGGTTAAAATCCATCAGGTGTGGCAGGTGACGGCAAAACCCTAGTTTTCTCATCATTGTCTTAAATCAATATTTTAATATTAGGTTTGCCTTATATTAGTTAAATTAGTCAAAATTCACTATAAGACTCGATCCAAATATTATCATAGGTTAAGTTAAGCCATTCAAACGCTCTTTCATGGGAACTACACTTGACAAGCCACTATACTATGTGAACCGACGCAGATACTTGCATCGACGTGCCTAATGCTTACTCAACTTTTACACACTCATTAAAAGCCCGTCAATTACCTGAACCTTCGGAAGGAGTGCATGCCTATACGTCAGAAACCGAGGCTATTTCACCCAGCACGCCAGGAAGTCATAAAACAAGAAGTGGACAAACTCCTCTGGTTTATCGAGAGATCTCGCACTCGAAAGTGGTTGTCCAATGTCAGGGGTCATCTTTAAGAATGGGCAAGGGCGATGCATCTGGATTATTCTAACCTCAATGATGCTTGCCCGGCGATACTTTTCCTCTTCCCCAATATTGACCAAAGAAAGATGCAAGAAGGCCATCAACTCATCCTTCTCGACGGTACTAGCTATAATCATCCCGATGTACTTCTGATTTGGAAACATCATTCATCGTTCTATTGCAGCGTATTGCTACAACGGATCTTTACTAAAGAACGGGCAAGGATGGTGTCTAAAACATATATACCCCACATTCTTTTACGATTGCGTAGTTCTATTTGGTATTATTGCGCATTATTGCCCTGATATCGAATTTTTGGATCTTCAGGTGCATTTGCGTGAAGGCGGCGGATTTTCAAAAGCTTTATGGAAATACGAAGATGAAGAAGTCGAAAACTCAAAGAAGACGCCGCGATCGCCCAAATAGACATTGCAACGCCGCGATGTTTGGTCAACGCCAGCAAAAGTCAAAGAGCGTACTCAACGCGACGCTATGATGCCACACGCGCCCGCGATTTATACATTAGAATTATAAAAGCATGAGACCCAATTTTCGAATGACAAAGAACATACGGACGAACGAAACTGAAGAGCAACCCGAGATCGAAAAGACTAGTGTTTTTGTATTTCTCTCAAACCATTGAATGACGAGAACCAGTGTTGTATTAAATTTCAAGGTTCTAATTATTTCTGTGGTTTTGTTGAATCCTACTTCGTTGAAGTGGATTAAGGTTTAACCTAATATTATTCACTTATTTATGATTTATATCAATTTTCTATGTCTATGGTTTATTTTCATGGTAATGTCTCGCCAACATTGACATGATCTTGCCGGGTATCCGGTAGATCGAAGCGATAAGGACTTGCTGCTATGAGTAGAGCGACCGTTAACCAATGGCCAAAGATAATCTGATTCGAAAGTGGTGGCGATTAAGGCTCTGACATTTGCTGTTGAGATAAATAGCAAGATGCACCCAACCCTATCGCGTAGATAGATATTCTGAGAGAGGGTATCTCGTAGGCACGATCACCTCGTCATCGAGAATTCATCAATAGACCGAATAATAATTCATCTTAGGTAATAATCATCAAATGTGGTAGGGGAGGTAAAACCCAGTTTTCACCAAAAAGTAATTTCACAAATTAATTAGATTGGCTTTAAATTCCATACATTAGTTAGACATTCATTAAGAGTTTAAGTCCGTATAATATCATAGGGCTAACTCCATTAGTCAACGCACTCTCCTGTGGATCGATATCCAGATTTTAGTACACTATATTACTTGATAATGATCAGGCACACACAAGCGCTACCTAGTTTATACAAATCACACATCACGCCACTATCAAGTTTTCGCGAGTCATAGGGAGAAGTTTTCGTGTTGATATCACACCAAATAAGAATTAGATAGGTACTGAATTTACTTTACTTTAATTTTTTTTATTTTTATTTTGGCTATATAAGTGCTTGTAATATGGTCTTTGTGTTTGTGCATGTGATTGGTTAAAGAAGGTTAGTCAGTGGAATGTATGCCTGACAGGTCAATAACTACCCGCTTCGACCCCAACTTAAAGAACCTACACCGTTACAGCAGAACCAAGAGGCTAATAAAGAAAGAAATCTAGCAACCATGCAGAACAATGAAGGGCGTGATCAGGACCAAGAACAAAACGAAATGCCAAGGGCCGTAATGGGGAATAATAATGGTAGGAACTATACGCCTAGGCCGCTTATATAGCTGGGATGATCCGCGATGCTTGTTAGAAGAGTTCGCTTTACCACCTACAAATTGTTCATCATATAGGAAGACCACCATTCAGTAAACAACTTTGAGCCGAAAGAAGACTGGCAGATGCTTCGTGAACATTATGTTCCACTGATTACCAAGTGAGAATCCGAATATGCACCTAACCAACTCACTGGCTACGACACGATCAAGTATAATGCGTGTAAAAAGGGGTGATTGAAGAGGAGCCAGATCGAGATTGTTTCCACTCACTAGGTGATAGAACTAAACACTCCGGTTGACAAGTCACCAATTGATTCATTACTTCATGCAAAAGTTCTCACAGTTCTTCCCGCTGCGAAAATTGCACACTAGTACAAGAGATCAATACTTTTGTGGATAACTAGAGAGAGAACTCGCCGGCATGAGAGAGATCTATGAACTCGTTAAGAGGTGTCCACACCATAGGCTGACTAAATGGATGTAAGTCCATACTTTCTATAATGGTCTGAGGGATGCGACTAGAAAAGTGATACGCTCACAGAGGTGCATTAATGAAGAAAACTACGCATCAAGCATAGCGAAACTTAGAGGATGTCGCAACTAACAAATAATCAAGCAAGCCTAGGACAAAATTACATCGGTAAAGGCTAGTGGGAGGCGATAACGAGGTTCCAAGAATCTGGTTTCTCGCGTCGTGATGACCACAATAGCAAGGTACCGGGAATGTCATGACCACCACAGAGTTATGCGACTCGTGGAGGACATCACATCAAGACGGAATGCCGGGTGAGGGATGTAGTAAACAGAGCACATGCCCAAGATGTGTCGAGGTTTGATCAGCCACAAATAATGTGGTCGTGATGGGGAGCACAATTACTGAACTAACCGTATAATCTGCAGAATAAAAGAGCAACTCGACTATATGTAGGAACACCCGAACAACATGCCACTCACCCCAAGTGAGCGATCCACTGTGAGAAAAATGGACTTGGAACAAGCCCTTACTAAATGCTTACTTCCTCATACCGCCATGAATGAGACAAAGACTAATATAAACTGTGCCACCCAATAACACTTAATCAAGATAATGAGAAACTGCAGTAAACGGTAAATGGCTAATATATCAGATCGAGAGGCAAGAAGGCCCTGCTGCTAATTCGCAGAAAAACCTAGGGGTGATGTAGGAACATGTTAAGGCTATCACATTAAGAAGTGGTAGAAGCTAGCTACACGGGGGCCACCACAAGTAGTAAGAGAAGAACTGAGTAGAAAGGGGAATGTTTTAGGTTGGAAGATTAGAGGCCGTGAGCAGCCCCAAGAGGAGAAGCTGTAGAGACACTAGATGGGAAGAAAGAAGCTGAGAAACAGGTAGCTACAGCTGAGCCCAATGCACCAGTACCATATCCCCAGCGGTTGAGGCAGAATAAACTGGATAAGCAGTTTACTAAATTCATGGAAGTGTTTAAGAAAACCAGATCACATTCCATTTGTAGACGTTGCTAGAATAGATGTGTTCAAATACACAAATTCATGAAAGATATATCAGAAAGAAGGCTATCGAATTTGAGATGTTAATCTACCGAAGAGCAAAGTATATACTTCAAAGGAAATTACCAGCTGGTCGAAGATCCAAAGGCCTTTTACAATCCCCTCAAAGATAGGGAACTCGATTCTGAGAGAGCCCTATGTACTTTGGGATCCGGGATAACCTCATGCCTTTATCCATTTTCTCAAAGCTCAACTAGTTTAGGTGAAGCAGATCTACCAATTACACTACAACCTGTAGATAGATCATTGAAACATCCTCGAGGAGTGATAGAGATGTGCTAGTATGAGATAAGTTTATCTTCCTAATCACTTGGCAGTGTTAGACATGGAGGAAGATAGAGATAACAATATATCAGCATACCATTTCTAGCAACCGCGGCTATGATTGATGCATGGGAGAGTCAAAACTAAGAGTGTAGGATGATGAAGTCTGATGAAGGATGACGGGCAGGTAGAAGAAGTAGGCATCCAAATGAGAGGAGATGCCTTATGATAGAGGCAGAGGCTATGTTTAGTGGGAGTGGTTTGACCAATTCTCGAGGCTAGCTCAGTGTAATCCTAAGGAAGAACTATGAAGAGGCCTAAAGAGTATGTATGGATGGACTTTCCAACGAACATGAGGCGACATGAGTCATTGGAGAGAACAACACCCATACTGCGCTGGCCTCTCAATGAGCGACCACCACAGTTGGAGCAAAAGCCACTCCCTAGTCACTCGAGGTATGCGTACCTAAGGGAATCCTCAACCCTACTAGCTTATATCATACGCATCTCGACAAAGAAAGGGAAGAAGATAAGCTGAGTGCTTCTCGAGATCAAGCGCAAGAATGCTACTCCGTGGTCTCGGCCGATGAAGGGATCCGCCTCCATGTGTATGCACTAGATCCTCTATTGGAGGATGGGTACAACCATCGTGAAGCTCGAGGAGACTAAACCTACAATGAAGGAGGTGGTAAGAAAAGAGGTATTGAAGTGGTTAATGCAGGAGGATCACTCCCATCTCGAGTAGTTCGATGGTAAGCCCAAGGTGTTGTCTCAAAGGAGGAAACCGCAGTGATATGGACTGAGAGTAACACACTGCTACCTTCTCGAACAGTTATAGGGTGGAGGATTTTCATAGACTACCGGAAGCTAAATAAGGCAACTAGAAAAGATCATTTCCCACTTCCATTCCTAGATCAGATGCTAGACCGGTTGGCAAGGCATGAGTATTACTATTTCTTAGATGGGCGTTCGGGTTATAATCAGATCACTATATCATGGAGGACCAAGAGAAACAAGACCATGTGTCGCGTATGGTAATGCTTTCTTTTAGGTGAATGCCTCGCTGCAAAACGCACTGCACGCTAGCCCCGTGACGATGGGCCGCTATTCTTCATATGTACGATAACCTAAGATTCGGTGATGATTATGCTAGGAAATCTTTTTGATAATTGTATGAGAATCTAAATGGTAATCGAGGCAGATGTGAGGAAACCATGATAGATCGACTGGGAGAAGGTCACTCATGGTGAAGGAAGGCATTGTACTGGGGTAACTTGATATCGAAGAGGAATCGAGGCAGACAGAGCCAAGGTCAAACAATGAGAAGCACGCCTGCATCTTCAAGCAAAGGAATAAGGAGTTTTCTAGGTCACGCAGGATTCTACAGAAGATTCATAAAGGATTTCTCCAAAATAGCTAAGCCCCTGTTGAATTTGCTTGTTCAAGTAGGCCTGATTTTGATGATCGCTCATGTTCGCTCTTGCCTCAAAACGCACCAGCGCCCAACAACTCAACCGCGGCACCGACTAAACTCCTTCTTTGAACTAATGTTTGATGCGAGTTAACACGTAACTGGTGAAAAGTAGCTAAAAGGGATATAACTTTTCTGTGTTATCTATTAGTGTTTAAATATTAATAAATACATAGCTCTAAATTATGCAAACAATCTAAAAAGAAGTTTTTGGCATTGTATATGCTTGACAAGTTCCCGCCATACTCTAATTGGTAACAAATACAGGTACACCAGCATTCAAACAGCAGCAATTCCTCGATGACCAAGTACGTTAAACCAAGACTGATAAGGTGGTAAGTATTTACTAGGAGTTTGACCTGAAATTAAAGATAAGAAAGGAACTGAAATATAGAATACCACCTTTCTACTATCAGCGTAATAGTAAAGAAATTCATCATCGATGATTTCCCCTAACGAATCCGCTGCAATTGAAGACAAAAACTAAAGGATCGTGGTTTCATAGATTTGTTGAATTACTAAAAGAAAAGTGCTCCCCTTAAAAATTTATATATCAAATAGTATGAGATTTTTTCGTGACAACAAGCACTACTACTGAGAGGAACCCATCCTGTATAAGCACTGCGTTGACTAGATGATAAGAAGATGTGTCCTAGAAGAGGAAATAGAAAGTATTCTATCTCATTGTCACGAGCTAGCATGTGGGGGGCACTTTAGGGGAAATAGGACAGCTGCAAATGTGCTTCAATTAGGATTCTATTGGCTTACCTTATTCAAGGATGCACACCACTTTGTGTCCACTTTTGACAAATGCCAAAGAATGGGAAGCATATCAAAACGGGATGAACCGCCTTTGCAACCTATTTTAAGGTAGAGCTGTTTGATATCTTGGGGATGGATTTTATGGGTCCTTTTCCTTCATCTTTCAACAACCTATACATTCTCTTGGTCGTTGATTACGTTTCTAAATGGGTGGAGGCCATACCTACTCGAACTAATGATGTCAAAGTGGTAGCAAACTTTCTCCACAGTCATATATTCACCCTGTTCGGAACTCCAAGGGCATTGATCATAGATGGGGGAACACACTTCTGTAACAAAATCATTGACAACGTGTTGAGGAAATATGGTGTCTAGCATCGGACTGCACTTGCATACCACCCAGCACTAATGGCTAAGGTCGAACGTAGAAATCAAGCTTATTTTAGAGAAAATACTAATACCAAGAAAGATCAGCTTAAAAGATAGATAATGTAATTCTGGGTATAGGAATAACATTCAAGATTAATCATTAGAATGTCACCATTCAGGTTAGAAAATAGGAAAGCGTGTCACTTGCTGGTGGAATTGAAGCACAAACATATCAGGGAACTAGGCAAAATTTGAATATGGATAGTGGAAGATATTTGACTTAGAAACGATGTCAGCAGCCAATGAATTAGAGTATTCCACAATGAGGCATATGAGAACGCTTAACATATATGGAAAGATGAAAGCCTAGCACTAAAAACATATTAGTGAAAGAGTTTGGAGGCGGTTAACGGTCCTCCTATTTAACTTCTCGACTAACTTTCAGAAATTAAAGTTTACTTGGTCGGACATTACCAGGACTCAGTTTTTCCAGATGGAGGAGCGGAAATTATGCACCCTGAGAAAGGAACCTTTAAAGTTAACACACAATAGTTGAAGCCATAATTTGGGGGCGAGTTTTATGCGAGCAAGCAGGCCATCCATCTGAGCACACCAGAAATAGTGTCTTAGGGAGTCGTGCCATCCCGTAATCTCGGGAACATTGAGATTCAGGGAAGTCGAGCTGACGACATTAAACAAAGCACTACTTGTGAGGCAACCCATGCTTTTTGATATTTTTTTTCTTTCCGGAGCTAGTGTTGAATACACAAAAGAGCAATAATTATATCGGAATTTAGCACCTTCAAATCATACTTTGCCTACATTTTCGCATAAGAATAGGTACCAAGTAATTGCTTTCGTGTTTCTGACTCGTACAGGTTTTTCTGTGTTTCATGCTTACAATTGTTACAAAGGGTTTGTGTCCGAAAGTGAATATGGATCATCAGGATGATGACAACCGCAGAAGTTTCTGAAGTGCAAACAAGCTTGGGAAAGTCATGCAGAGGTGAACTCGTGACCGCAGACAGTTTTTTTCACCACCAGCCACCTAAGTCGAAATCACCGCAGGACAACCTCACACCGTACACCCATGCAAAGCACTAGTGGCCAACCCTGCACAGACACTTTTAACCCCAGACCCAGACACCCATGCGTAAAAGTGGCAGATAACCTTACCCAGACACCCTACTAACCTGCACTCGCACACCCATGTAAGATTTGCAGGAATTGAGTAGGAATACGATTTTAATGCAAGGGCACGATCTTCCTTTAGCCATCAACTCGAGATCACAATGGAAAAGGGTATAAAAGCCAAAGGAAAGGGGAAGAAGGCAGTTTTTGATTCCGAGGTTTAGGTTTTCTATAGAAAAGTGTTCTTCCAATAGTTTCAGCTAAGTTTTATAGATTGGGTGGTTGAAGACTTTATTTTTCTCGGGAGATTTTTATTTCAAGCACATGTAACCTCAGCTTAGACCACATCTGCTTTCTTTTCTCAAGATTTTGTATTTTTCATTCTAGGTTTTGCAATTGAATTTTGATTTTCTCAAAGTTCCTTTTATGAATAAATTCTCTCTGAATTATGATTTGCCTTTATAATTTCCATGGAGTTCTAAACTTTTATGTCAGTTCACGTGTGGAAACTCACCTGACGAGGTAATATCCTCAATTCCTCTTGTAGCTTGTAACGGGATTGTGTGATGTTAATCACTTGTAGAGAAACTTTATAAACCCTAGTTGGGCATCCTCTTGATTTAAACGTGTGAACGAGAGATCTCTAGATAATGCTATACTTCTGATCACAAATGCAAGCCAAGAGTCCGAATTAATTGTTGAACAAGTGTTTAACATTCCCGATCGTTTTCATTCTAAAAGAGCGTTAGCTGTGTAATTTTCCATCAAGACCATTCAATAATGGCTCTGGGATGAGACTATAAACTAAGAGGTGGAATTACTTAGTATTGCGGTTTAAGTCTCAAGAATCCCAAAGAATCATCTTTCTATTTTAAAATAGTCAATTTAATCAATCCTAAAATCAACTAAACTACAACCCCATAATTTCCTTTCACCTCACACTCTTGAGAATAGCCTCAAGGACTTCAAATAATTTAGACCACTGAGAGGACTTGACTCCTTACGTATTACAATGCTGGGATAACCTTAATTCCTACGCTGAATAAAATTCAGCATACGACACAACTACATTTTTTAGCGCTCGCTGCTGGAGTACACTAATCCATTTGATCTCAAGAGAGCTGTAGGTAATTTTCAATTGTGCATTGCAAATCCTAAGACGTTTACTTTTCTTTTAATTTGTTTTGTGAGAAATCTAGCGGTGTTTCACTGAAGGGTAGGATTAGGTGCATGTCGGTTTGACTTCAGAATGAAAGTAACGCCGACTTGTAAGAATTGTACCTCCAAGAGATTCAGAAGAACCTATTAAGTCCATTGCTCAAGAGAATCTACACCTCAAATGGACCACCCCTGGAGTCACCACCAATGCTTAATCAAATGCCTGGCGATTCTAACCCAGCTAAGGTCTCCACGAACCTCCACACATGAGATCGTGTTGTACTCCCAAAGAATACTAAATATAGGAGGGGGAAATGTTAACTCACTGACCTCAATATCGAGCTCCTCCCACCTCCTTTACCTAATGGAAAGAACTCTCCGAGAGATTTTGTAAACTTCAAAGAACCACAATGAACTTCATGTATTCGCCTTCCCCGAAGAGGTATGACCAATTCCTCAGTGAAGTCTAAATGATCCGCCTTCTACCAGATATCAAGGGGTCGGTATGAGAACCCTTACTCCTATCTACGAGACTTTGAGGATGTTTGCGTGCATTTCCTCTACCGGTTCACCTCTCCACATAACTGCTGGTTCTATTTCCTTTGCTCTTATGGAGAAGGGGCCAAAATTTGCTTCTATCACTTGCACCTAACTCAATCTTTTTATATGAAGACATGAATGAACCTCAACAAATTTCCTTCCCTCCTCACACACCAATGCCTCATGAGAGCAATCCGCACTTTTCCGGAAAGCTTTTGAAACCTTTTATTGGTAGAAAGGAGACACAAGGACCATCCCCTAATAATGAACAATACATCCAAATGATGTAAAAGTGAGAGTCATGAGAAGAGGCAGAAGGCACTAACTCTTGACACCATAGCAGTAAAATGCTCGAACATGAGACTACACTTCCGAGATGATCATAAGTGTAAGTAGTACACCCATAGGAGTGAATCCATCATTTAAGAGAGAATGATGATTCGCAAGAAAAATCACGAATTTAACAAGGAAGTTGGAGGCTATAGAGTTGAAAAAGGTGAACGAGGTAACTAGTGTACCTCAAGTACCCTGCACCTATCGACCTAGAGGAGGAGCCATGCATCACGGCGATGATCCTACGCAGACTCAACTATTAATTGCCCGAACCTTCCTCAAGCAAGGGAGCACCAAATAGAGCAAGCTAATGCCCTTACTATCAAAGGAAACTCTTTCAATTCTCCATATTCTGAAACATATAATCCAGGGTGGGGTAAGCACCCTAATTTTAGTTGGAGAAATGAGGGAGGCCCACATAACTTGTCAAACAATCAAGGTCCCACTTATTAGAATCAAGGTTTTTCAAATCCAGCTCCTCCATTTCAAACTCAAGGTCCCCAAGGATTTCCTATGAACCCTAATCAAGGTTTCCATCCATCGAATCAAGGGAATCCAAACCCACAGCCTTATCAACCTCCACATAAGAGAAGTTTGGAGGATATAGTAATCAGTCGTATGCACCCAAACAATCCACAAACACGTAATTTCGAACCCGCCCGAATGAGATGTGAGATCCTAAATAACTAAGCCAACCTCTTCTATGGCAATTTTCAACAAGAAAAAGAGAAACTCCCAGGTCTCAAACCATCCAAACCTGTCAAAATAGTGTCGAGTTTCAAGTCCAAGTGAGGGTACCTTGAGCATTGTATATCGTCACACTTTCCAAGCTATGAAGTAATCGACAAAACTATTCAAACCATGAACCAATACAAAAGTTCCAAAGTGAACCAATTGAGATGATGGCAAAGCGATGCTCTCATGCTCCCTGTGCCAATATTATCGAGGGTGAGCCAGAACAAGACAAGGTTACTTCCATATCCCTCCACTCCATACCTCATAGGTCGAGGAGCCCCAAAGAAAGTAAATAACTATTGCGAGATTTTATGAGTTGTTCAAACAAGTAAATTGAACATTCCTTTACTGAAACACAGTTGTCCGCCATATTTCAAAGGATTTGTACTGCAAAAAGGAAACTAGGTGTCAAATAAGTGAGGCATTCGCGATCGAGCAATCTACCTCATCGATTCGAAACAATTTGCCCCCTAAAATACAAAGACTCCGTGAAGCCCTACTATTTCTATAGTAGCAAATCTGCCAGACATGCTTAGTAGATTTAGGCAAGTGTTAATTCTGTTGCCTTACTCAAGATATGCCCACTCAGTGGTTAGGAAATTCTCAACCACATCACCTCCAAATTAGCCGACCGTAGTGTAAAAAAATTCCAGAGGGATAGCATGATGGGCAGGCAAGTGGGATAAGTTCTATTTTCGATATAGATTTTGTCATGCTTGACACTCAACCTTGCAGAACTGGCGAACTCGCTTCTCAAAGATTCTGGTAGACCATTCTCGCAACTACCAATGCCATCATACACTCGTAGGAGGCCTAATGACTATCATTTGGTAACATGACCAGACCAATATCTTTAACGCTATCAAGGGAATGGGGATGAGGGAAGATGTTTGTGAGGTAAACATGGCTGATTCCGTGGTACGAATACTTAGATAATGTCTCATGATGACCTCATGTCCCGTTTGTAAATTCTAGTCGGGACTTATAAGGACTATGATTAGAATCGGAGTTCCTGCTAATCTATAATTGAACACAATGAGGTATTGAAGTTAATGATGGGCACCTAAATTAACCATTACCACCACCGAGGATTGTGGCACATCTTCTAAGAGAGACCACCTGCTTGAGTTGAAACCTTTACCAGAATACACCTCAAAGATATTTTTAGGGTAGAAGAAACGCTTCCCAAGAATCATATCTTCCACCTTAGATTCGACCAAGAAAATAAACTTTGATATTAAGAACCTACGTAACCGCCTCTAGATGGACAAATTGCATATTAAGGGAATTAGTCCTTGATCTCGCACATGTGATTCACTTCTGGAAGAGGATGTTAAACCCTCTAGACAATCACAGAGACGACTGAACCCAATAATGAAAGAAGTAAGAAAAGAAGCCTTAAACTCGACATAGGTGTTATTTTACCCTCATTGCGTATAGAAATGGGTCACCTCAACCTGTGCAGTCCTAAGAAACTGAGTCACCGCGGGTCGCAAATGAAAATAATACTAATTCCCACTGTGTCACCCCTATTGGAGGTGTGCATAGATTATAGGAAGTTTAATGCGAATAGGAAAGACCACTTTCCCTCTCCCCTTTTGCTGGATAAAATGTTAGAGAGTTGCAGGCATGTGAATTTTATCATTTCGATGGGTATTCAAGGTACAATCAAATTGAGATAGCTTTGGAAGATCAAGAGAAAACTACATTCACCGTCCTTGGTACTTTTTACTTAGGAAAATGCCCTTTGATTATGTAATGCACGAACCTTCCAACTGCATAATGGGAATTTTCAAAGGACATGATAGAAATCATTTTGGAAATCTTCATGGATGATTTCTCAGTTTTTGGTGACTCATACGAGGGATGTTTGGAGAATTTACGTAAGGTTTTAGAGAGATGTCAAGAGAAAAACCTCGTGTTAAACTGGGAAAAGTGTCATTTCATGGCATACAAGGGATCGCCTTAGCCACATAGTATCGAAAAATGGAATTGAGGTGGATAAGGCCAAGTCGAAAGGATCTCCAACCTACCTACCCTAAGTGTGTTGAGACATAAGGTCATTTAAGAAGGCCGGATTCTATAGGAGATTCATAAAGGATTTTAGTGTTATAACTCGTCCCTTTATGTATTTCCTTTCGCCAGATGTCCTTTTTGCATGGTCACAGTTAGAGGTCATGTAAACTCAAAACTATGTTAGTGTCGCCCCATCATGCGGTCTCCTTAATTGAACCTTCCATTTGAGATCATGTGACGCCAGTGATTATGCCAGGCTGTTTTAGATCAAAGGAAGATAAAAAGGTTTTCAGATTTAATATGCCAAGAAGACTCTAAATTTCGCCTACAAACTACACAACCACATGTAAAAGAGTTTATCGTCTTGCCTTAGAAAAAGTTCAGTCATACATCAGGGTCTCCCCAGAACTATTTTCTACAGATCACGTGAGCGTTGAAGCACCGCTTCTGCAGATACCAAGCCTTAGCTGACTAGGTGGGTCCTACTGTACAAGAATCCAACCCGACTATTAAAGACAAAAAGGGGTCGAGAATGGTCACGACCATTTATCCTGCTAGTCTCGAACTAAGCTTCTCATGGTATGCACTCCATAGGCTACGCTTCCCGATTTGCGCCTTGCCTCGCTCACGCCCATGGCACGCCAGATAATAAACTACCTAGTGACTCCGCCAACCACCCCAATGGACTTCTCAACAAAGAGGAAATTTCCGTGGATAAGAAATATTATTTTTGATGATCCATATCCGCTTAAATATCGTCTGCACTAATTGACGAGAAGATGTGTACCTAATGATGGTATATATTGAGATACCGAATTGCCATTCAAGCTACAAGTGGCATTCGCAAGAAAAACAAAGAGATAAGATTTTGCAAGCTGGGTTTTACTAGCCTACACTGTTTAAAGATTGTTTCGAATTTTGCAAAACTTGTGCTCGGTGCCAACAATTAGGAGGGGTCACAAAACGGAACATGATGCCTCTTACCCCAATTTTAATCATTGAGATCTTCTACTGTTAGGGTATAGACTTCATGGGGCCTTTTCCCCTTTCTTGTGGGTACCTTTACATTCTGTTATCTGTTGACTATGTGTCGAAATGGGTTGAGGCTATTCCAACGAGAACTAATGACCATAATGTTGTGTTGAAATTTATAAAAGAACATATTTTTTCTCGATTGGAGTACTCGTGGCACTATGCCAGTGAGGTGGCCTCACTTTGTAATCAATCTTTGAGACTCATGAAAAGTATGGAGTCATACCACAAAGTTTCAAACGGCTACCATCCACAAACCAATGGTCAAGCCGAATTAGCTAATAATAGGGTATTAAACACATTCGAAAAGACTAAGGTCTCAACGCAAAGATCGGGTCGTCATCTTACCGACATGCTCTTTCGGGCTTACCACGCTTAAAACTATTATGGGTATGTCTCCTATAGCTTGCTTTGCGGAAAGGCGTATCCGCCGGTAGAAATGGAGCATATAGCATATTAATGTTATTAAAACTTTTAACTTTAATTCGATCGCTGTAAGCAATGATCAAGTGCGTATGAATGAGCTTGAAGAATCGAGGCGGAGTCGCATGAGAGCTCCCTGACGGTAAAGAGAGGCCCGGGCCGTCTAATTGAGCAAGACCATTGTGCGGAAAACTTTGAACCCTAACCAAAGGCACGCTTGCGCCACTTGCACATGCTCTGTGCAAACTTCGCCTCACGACCAGCCCATCTGTCAAAGTAGTTTACCCATACGGGTGCAGCCGAGATTGAAAATCCAAAATGGAAAATCCTTCAAAGTCACGGCCAACTTCTAAAGCCATTTCTAACACTTTGACCGGACAGAGAATAGTGAGGACCCGCAGAACCGCTTCACTGTGATACTCCCTTCAGAAAGTAAATTCACCCACCTTGTCGTATAGTTTTTCTTTGTTTTTCTTTCTTGCATTTTCGCTTTTATTTCAATTGCTTTAAAAAATTTATGCCTAATTCCCGAGGTGTAAATTTTATGTGCATTGAGGACACCGCTGCTTCTGTGGGGGTGGGCATACACCATTGAACCCAACTAGCGCGCCTTGTTTCATGTCTGCCATGGCAAAATTTTCGACCAGGGCCTTTAAAAGTAGTACTGACCATATGGCGTAGCCGCATGACTTTATACACACTCCACGCCATATCAATGCATTTACACAACGCGCACAAACCCTATGTTCATATCAGGACCCTATCACCCCGACTCTCGCTTTAATTCCTACACAAACCACGGACCTTCGCTCATACTCTTGTTTTCGCTCGCTAGTATACTCCCCTTGTGCATTATTTTGGTATGCCATGTTAACTACATGCATCAAATTCTACGAGAACATCGCGCATAATCGAAAAATGATTGGAGGCCATCACTGCGGTTACACTTTGTGAATCGTTATTTTACCCCTTGCAATCATATTTTGAGCCCAAGTCGCCAAGTCAATTCGGAACCCAGGAACCTAACCGCCCGTAAACACGCAGGGCCCGCTTAAAAGTGTGGAAGTGGTCTAGCGAAGGGAAGTATACCTGTTGACTTCAGAACATGGGCCATTGTAGAATATGATAAACAGAGCAAAGGAGATGCAAGTGAGTCTGATAGCGTGGGCCGAGTGATAGATTTACACGGCATTTACTGTTTCTACTTTGGTAAAATATAAGATAACCATATAAAAAAATGGTAAAATCGAACAGTAAAATTGGTACAAATTTAACTCCGTACCGGTACACCAGTAAAAAGAGGCAGGCAACCTCAGACCAGATAAAGACTAACCCCGTACCTAAGACAAACGCAAGATTAGCAATTTAGGTTTTAATCTTTGCACCCCATTCCATTCCACATCTCTCTCACTCTTATATAAACCAAACCCCTAAATTTTGAAAAACCCCTTCCTCACACAAGCAAATCCAAGTTGCTTTGTTCCTCGCTGCATTTTCACCGCTCATCTTGAGATTCTTCTCGTCAGACAGACGTGAAGACTCGAATTTCCTTGAGAGCAAGAGCTTTTGTGGTATTATATTGTATCTCCGCTGGACTTGTTCGGGTGGGTCGGATTGGTAGTATTTTGCTCTGTCAGGATTAAGGCTTGTAGCGTAGGGGTAATGGGAAAGGTTTTTGGTCCGATATGCACCCGGGCCACCCCAATTCTTCCGAGATACATCGACGTTGTTTTCAGTTGGGCCACTTCTTTCCATTATTGCTATTCTTGCCATATCTATGGCAAGATCTAAAAACACTGGAAAGGGCAAAGCGCCTAGCTCCTCTATGGAGCGGGTTGTGAAGAAAAGAAAATCCGACACCTCACAGCCGATAAAGAAAGGAAAAGGAAAGCAAATAGATTCATCTTCTGAGAGTGAGGAAGTATCGGAGAGTGATGATGAGGAGATC
Organism: Tetrastigma voinierianum; assembly: GCA_016808115.1. NCBI lineage: Eukaryota > Viridiplantae > Streptophyta > Magnoliopsida > Vitales > Vitaceae > Tetrastigma > Tetrastigma voinierianum. The sequence continues at coordinate 96,816 of JAEQBH010000343.1, forward strand.
GAGGCCAGCGTTTGCCGAGGTCAGATTCATCAGAAAATGGGCCCCAAATATTGCATGTAATTGGGGATTTCATTGTGAGAGTAGGTGTGCTGACATTTTTGTATTCCCATCCTATCAGGTGTTATATTATTCAAGAATGTAATTTGCAATCTAGTGGTACTGAGTTCAGTGGCACTCCACCTACCTTAGTTCGGGAGTTTTACACCACTCTGAGAGAGAAAATCTGGTCGAGACCTTACTAGAGACCACTATGACGGGTGCGCATAAAGATCACTCCTAATTTGATAGCTCACCCTTACGTATGTCTCGCCTCCGTCGTCGAATCGACCTTACCCCCTTAGGGCCATCACTGATTTCGACGCCCATTTGTTCGCTGAGACCATGTGCACTCATCCTATGGACATGAGTTGTTTTGTACGCAAGGAATTTGTGCCAAGGAAGCTCAAGCCGAAATATGCATTGATGAACAAGATTATTCATGATAGAATCGGACCAAAGGACAACGAGAAATATCCAAGCAAAGAAGAAATTCAGTTTTTATATGAGGTGATGACCGGGAAGCTTGTTGACTATGCCTTGGTCATATGGTGCAAAGGTGAGAGACTTTCCAGATTTCCTCGACCTAAAGTAGTATTATTCCATTCCCATCTCTTTGTGGATACAAATCTTATGGAAGTGCTGGATGTAGGGGAGCTGGGCAAGGAAAAGAGGGTTCTTCCTAAGCTGGGGCCTATTAACCAAACGGAGGTCGCATCTTACGAGACCCCAGCCTTCATCACCCGCGGTGGTTATTCCAGGTCTCTTCGTCTGGCAAAGACTGCACTTCATGAGCACATCCTCGCTGAAGAGAATGGAGCATTGAATTAAGGGGTGGTTCAAAATGCATTTCTTGGGAAATGTAAAACAATTTCACCATAGGCTCTCCAGGCTCGAGAGTCATATTTATCGAGAAGAGCCTGCATTGGGAGATGCCCCTCCTCTTGACTTGGAGGGAGACTCAGAGGAGCTAGATTTACTGCAATGAAGACGCGCTTTCTTCTCGATGCATGACTCAGGGAGACATCAGCAAAGAGTACAGAGGCTAGATTGGTGGTGGTGTCAGTAATCATAGAGACCTCAGCCATGTCATGCCAACACCCATTTTGTTCATTTTGCCCTATTTGTGTAGCCTATAGTCGTTATAAGCCTCATGCACTCTTGATTTCCCAAATAGATTAGTTGTTCCTCTTGACTTTATACAATAGTTGTGTGGTTATGTTAAATCAAGGTTCTATACTATCGCTCATTACATTTCAAAGCATAGTATAGCAATTTTGTCTTTTCTTCTCAATCCCATGGTCCTTTTATAGAATAGCTTGGCTTTGTGTTAGCTTGTTAGTGTTCATTGTTTGAGACTCCGTGGTTTTGCTAATCGAGTCACACGGTGCACACTATGTCAGTTACATTATGTTTAATTTTTTCCCTTTGGAAACTTCAAGTAGTTTAACTGTGTCTAAGACATTTTGGTTGAAATCATAACCAAAGAGGTAATTACTAGTTTAAACTTGCTAGGACTAGCAAGATGTGCTGTGGCAAGTGTGCTGAATAATAAAGTAGTGAAATAATTACATCAGAATTTAGCAACCTTCAAGTCATAATTTTGCTCATAATTTCGTATAAGAATAGGTACTCTAATTGCTCTCGTGTTTCTAGACTCGTATTGTGTTTTTATGTTTCATGCATAATTGTTACAAGGGTTCGTGGTCCGTGAGTGAATATGGATCAGGATGATGGCAACCGCTGGTGGTTTCAAAGTTGCAAACAAGTTTGGAAACAAGTGCAGAGGAACTCCAGACCCGACACAAACCTCACCTATACAGTACACCCAAGCCGTAAATCACCAGAGGCTAACCTGTATCACACTCAACTTGTACCCCAAGCATAACCCATGCAGCACTAGTGGCTGCAACCCAGACTTTGCACACCTTTAACTCCACCGACACACCCATGCAGAAAGTGGTAGAGTAACTCAGACTGCATACCACTAACTCCGGCACCGTACACCCCATGTAAGACTCTACGAATCTGAGTGTGAATACGATTTTAATGCAGCAGGCACGATCGTCTCTTGAGCTTACTTGAACCTAAGATCACAATGGAAAAGGGCATAAAAGCCAAAGGAAAAGGGGAAGAAGGCGCTTTTGATTCCAGGTTTAGGTTTTCATGTAAGAAGTGTTCTTTCCATAGTTTCGTAAATTTAATTTTTATGTATTTAGGGTTGAAGACTTGGTTTTTCGATTTTATTTCAAGCACATGTAACCTTTCAGTTAGACCACACATCTCGTTTTCTTTCTCAGTATTTTGTATTTTTCATTCCTAGGTTTTGCAATTGAATTTTGATTTTCTCAAAGTTCCTTTTATGAATAAATTCTCTTCAATTATGATTTGCCTTATAATTTCCATGGAGTTCTAAACTTTTATGCTGGGGTTCTAAGGTGAAACTCAATTCGATCGAGGTAATATCCCCACCCCTCTTATACTTCAATGGATTGTGTGATGTTAATCACTTGTAAAGAAACTTTATAAACCTTGGTTGGGCATCCCTCTGACAACGTGTAAACGAGAGATCTCTGTGATACGCTGTACTTGGATCACAAATGTGCAAGCTAAGAGTCTAAATTAATTGTTGAACACGTAACACATTCCTCGAATGCTTTTTCATTCTAAAAGAGTGTGTTTAAAGCAGTAATCTTCCATCGAAGACCATTCATCAATGGCTCTTAGATGAGACTATAAATCAAGAGGTGGGAATTATGTGAGAGTATTGGTGAAAGGAAACCTAAGAATCAAAGAATCATCATTCTATTTAAAATAGTCAATTTAACTTCAATCCTTAAATCAACCAACCAACCCCATAATTTCTTTTCAATTATAAATACCTTTGGAGAATAGCTCCTAAGGATCAACAATTTAGACCACTCCCTGTGGAGATGACCCGTGAATTCTACAAGATTACAATGCTAGACAACCCACCTTTACGCTTTTGGGAATAAAATTCAGCATAATAATAAGAAACGTAAGCAGTTAGTTTAGAGTGTTTTTTAGTTTTTAGCATAAGTTTTTTCTCGTTCTTTCTCTCAGAATCGAATTCTTTGCTTTTTGCTTTTTTTTTCAGGGCCTGTATAGTAGTGGCAGCAGAGAGCTGGCTCAGAAACCTATTCAGAGTACGACGAGGTTGAAACTCTGCCCGAGGGTTTTCTTAGACTTAGAAAGTTTTGCAAAATTTTTTAATTTGACCATCTCTGCAACATCACGACGTTGGATCATGACGTCGCGACTTTGAAAGAAGCCAAACCTGTTCACGTCACGACGTTTGGGATCTCAACACCGCTGGGCGCTGCAGACTCCATTGGGACTTCATAACGTCACGATGTTGGCCTCAACGTCGCTACGTCAGATTTCAACATGCTCGGGAACATCGCAACGTTGGATCCTAACATCGCAACGTTGACACTTCCACATTCTGGAGTGTCGCGACGCTGGGGCAATTTACTACTCGGCGAACGGCCACGACGGCTGACCTGAACGTCAGCGATGTTTCGTTGCAGGCGAACATAAGTGTTCATTCTTCTTTTTTCGTAAAACTTAGAAAAGACCTAACACACATCCGTTTTTGCAGATACCGCAATCGTATAGCTACATTTCTCTAACTGTCCTAGGAACCCCTACAAGCCCTACGAATGTCCCGAGCTACCAATCACTAAAGGCCCACCTCGAGCCTACTCCCGGTTTGGTTAAGGGGTGCTTACACCATATTCACTTATAGTGAGTAGTTCATTCTTTGTGTCTCGTTTAGGGCTTATGAAGGCACCTTAGGAGTGGTTAGGGATAATGGCAATCCTAGGTTAGAGTCACAATGCCCATCTCCAAAGTGCACACTAGGTGTTCGACAATTTGGCTAAGAGAGTTGTTGGGCGGCCTCCTTTGGGCAAATTGGTCCAACTGCATCACACGAGTGTTAGTAGGTCTAGAGGCCAAGAAGAGGTGAGAAAATTTAATATTCACTCAACCCCGAACCCACGCATCTCAAATTGCTCCAGCAACATGCAAGATGACCTCAAAGAGAGGTTTGCGGAGGAGCTTGCATAGCTAAGTGATCATGAAAATTTCCATTAATGAAAGCACGACCGAGAAGTTTGACCTAATCTTCAAAAATAGGTCTTTCATTAAGGAGAAGGGGTTTCACCACCCCGATGACTTCTTTCGCAAAATGATTGCAAATAAGGGATGGTGGACACTATGCCAACCTCCTAGGTCAGCTGCCACAAGTGTGGTACAAGAGTTTTACACCAATCTCGCCTCCCATGTATTGAAAAAGGTTCGGGTGCATGGGGTGTTGGTAGACTTTAGTGCGAAGTCTATCAACCGTACTGCAACCAGAACCGGCAACCCCGAGGCCTCGGGAGAAGCTCCATGAGCAAACCCAACTACCCCGAGGTCTCTTGTGATGTCGAATTAAATCTGCGCCAAGGAGTGGAAAACTCAGGTCAAAGGAAGGGGCACGCTCAGACACTTCCTGGCGCCAAACATTTGGCTTTACATTCCTGTAGTATGGCATCACTTCATCAAGATAGCTGTCATTCCGACGACTAACTGTGTGCTGATTGCAATGAGAGCCCCCCGCTCAACTACGCCATTATCCAGGACATACCTTTCGATGTCATGCTATAAAGGATGCAATCTGCGCAACAAGGACCTAAGATTAACTTCGGGCACCCTTCCTTATTTACGGACTATGCAAGCCAGGTTCCCTTTGGAGGATAATGAGGCTTGATACACTGGACATATGATTATGAGCAGAAAGAGGAACTAGTGTACTAAGGTTATAGAGGTGTAATACTGAATGAGTTTCCAATGAGGATGAGTCGAGAGCATAAGCCCAGGCTCGGGGATCCATGTAGGCACCTAGGGGGAAGCCGGGCAGTCCTCCACCCAACCCCCACCACCACAGCCATTCCCGGAGAAGGATCCGGTAAGTCCTTCTACTACCTCAGAGGACTAGGTGCATGACCTCACTGCTCATTTTGATACATACTGGGATGAGACCTAGGAGCACTAGGTCCTCATCAACCAAGATATAGAGGCCCTCCGCACCGACATGCACACCGTCATGCACAACCAGGCGACCATCCTCCTCAATCAACAGTCCCTCCAGGATCAGCTGGCCCAGCTCCTTGCCTTTCACTTGCCTCCTCCACCACCATCGTAGTGATCTGAGCTATCACTAGGGAAGTTCACTACACCCTTTCTTGTTCTTCCATAGACATTGAGGACACTGTCTGCACTTATTTGGGGGGTGTGGGTGATCGGTTTGTTTTTGTGTTTATTCCTGTGTTCTCTGCTTTAGTGTGTCTATTTCTATGCTTATTTATGCGTACATGTTTGTATTTCCTTTGGTATTTATGTCCGCCTTTATCGGTCTGTTTTTTTTTTTTTTTATGTGTTTCTATTTACTGTGGGTTCCCATTTTAGCTCTTGTCTCGAAGTTTTCTGCTGTTTTAGGTAGTTGTGTGAGTGATGCCATGGATTAAGCACTAAGGATCTCACCTATTCAAATCTTTTTGGAAAACACGTGAGGCAAATCAAGAAAGGATCCGCAGAGGTCAGTTAGGATGCTCGGGAATTACATGTTGAATAGATAGGGGGGACATAGTGAATCACCTCCTGGGTATTCAAGAAACCAATTCTCAAGGAGTTTACTGCACCCACACACATGTGATTTCCAGGGTATGCCTAGGCTTCGAACCTAGCTTACTAAGGTTCAACAAACCTTGGGGGTTTCTAAACAATTGTACGACGGGACACCTTAGAAAAAGAGATCGCTTATCGAGCCTAATTAATATGAGAGAGTATATATATATATATATATATATAAAGAAAAAGAAGAAGAGAAAGTATGAATAGAATAAGTGGAGCCTAGCCCAATTCAAGTACATCCGAGGGGCTTTTCAAAGCCTAATGCCTGAAATAACCGCCGAGCCATTTGACTTCACGCTTCATTACATGGGACAGAGGATGGAAGTTTCCTATAACTTTAGGGCCCTTAGATTTGGCGAGGTTTGGGGATGCTTGAATTACTGCCTGTGCCTTTTGTCCAACCGGGGTGGAGTTACCACCCAACCCTCGCTACAAGAACACTCAACATAAACTTATGGGCACTGGTATTTCTTTCATGAGTAGGTAGGATAGTTGAATAAAAAGGGTGAGTTTTTATCCTTCCGTAGTTAGACTCTCCCAAATAGGTAAGTTGAATTCAAGTTTGGGGGTACCATAACTAAGTTATATGCTAGAAATCATGTATCAAATGCACATAGATTCCTTAGGAAAGGCTATTGAAAACTTAGGAGGTTAAGTCACTTACGAACCAACCGTTCGCTAATTCTTTCAAAGTTTAACAACCTTATGGATCCTTTGAAATTTGTTAAAAGGGCAAGATTTGTGAGTCGGTCCATTTTGATCCTTCCCTTTTGGTGACATGCATCACAATCATGTCTGAGTTTAGTATGTTACTTCGTGGTGTTCGTTTAGAGTCTATTTCTTGCTTGGGGATAAGCAAGAAGCTAAGTTTGGGGTGTGATGAGTATCTAAAACACTCATGGCATACCCATGTCCTTACTACGTTTTAGTTCTATTTTATATATTAATAAGTGCATTATTGCCCGATATCATATTTTTGGATCTTGTGTGCATTGCAGGTGAATATGGTGATTTTCGTGTTTTATGGAAATAATGAAGACGAAGAAGTGAAAAACCCAGCGTTGAACGCCGCGGACGCTGCAACGCTACACGCTTGGTCAACAAATGCGAAAAGTCAAAGAAGGACTAACGTCGCGATCGCTATGACGCCGCGACGTTGCTGATTCCCGCGATCAGAATTATAAAAGCATGTTCCAATTTTCGAAGTTTATCGAAGGATTTACGACGAGAACAGAACAGTTATGAGCAACCCGAGAGATCGAAAAGACCGTGTTTTTGTATTTTCAAAACCATTAATGACGATAACATGCTGTACAATTTATATGTTCAGACTATTTCTAGGTTTTGTTAACCTCGCTCAATTGTATGGATTAAGGTTTAAATTCAATATTCAGTTTATTTATGATTTATAATGATTTGCTCTACGCTTGTGGTTTATTTTCTGGTAATGTCTACTAACATTGACATGATCTTGCCTGCATCCGAGATCGAGAGGATAAGGACTCCTGCAGGATATGGAGTAGAGGGACCCTCGTCAATTCCAAATAGAGATATATCTCAATTCAGTGGTATGATTGGTTTGAACATTTAAGATGCTTATATAAGGCTCAAGGTAGATGCACCCAACCCTATCAAGGAGATAGGGCGGATATACTCTCGAGAGAGGGTATCTCGTAGGAACGATCACCCCACATCGAATTCATCAATAGACTCGAATAATAATCTCTAGATAACACCTCCATCAAATGTGGCAGGGGGAGGCAAAACCCTAGTTTTCACCAAAAAATTAATTTCACAAATTAATTAGATTTAGTTTTAATTCTATACATTAGTTAGACATTCATTAAGAGTTTAAGTCCAGATAATATCATAGGGCCAATTCCAATAGTCAACGCACTTCTCCCTGTGGATCGATATCTATACTTAGGTACATTATATTACTTGATACGAAGCGTGTACTTGCACACATAGGCGCTTTACCTAGTTTATACAAACCACACATCATGCTTTCGGCCTATCAGGCTACCTATCGGCGCTAATCTCACTAAAAAGAATCCCCCCATTCTAACATTAATGAGCGGTTTACAATTCCTGGTGTAACGCTTACATTACGTATTGATGGTGACATAACGTCGATCGAGGTGGATAACTGTTTTATCTTGATGCTCGAGGTTATTTATCTCGATGCCCGAGGTTATGGAGGTGGTGGCCTGCTCAACCTTCCTGAATTACTTGAAAAGTGAGTCCTCGCTGAAGCCTGTCACCGCAATGAATTTTACAACCACGTGTGCGAAGCTTGGGTCCTCACATGACCGCCATGAGCTGTGGCATAATCCCATTCTACCAGCCCCTTAGTGTCGCTGAGCCACATATTGGAATGTTGTAGACTCTTGGCTTCAGGCGCCGTAAAAGTCGCTACATTAAGGCTATATTTAAGGACCTGCTATACACGGTGTGGTAATTCCAGACTGGGCGGGTTCTCCAATACAACTAATGCATTAAATGTTGTGTTTCGAATGCCTTGCCCATAGTGTTCACATGTTTGGCTTTAAATATCCTTCGAATTCTTCTTTGGGGGATTTCACGCCTTTGCTATCGTAGAGTCTCTCTGGTTATCTTTTGCATTAGTTTGGATCATATTTTCTCACTGGTGTTGTATAGCTCCTATTCCTTGACACTTTGAAGGTAAAGATAGATTATGGTGTTTGCTTCCCCTCATTTGTCATATGTTCCTCTCTCTCTTCTTCTTTGTTGTTGTTGTTTTTTTTTTTAATTGGTTTTTTATTTTAGGATGTTCTGAATAGTAACCTTGGTGTGTTTTCCAGGCTTCGTATCAGTGACGAAGGCTTAGAGGATGGCCAAAGAGGAGGATAATGTTGAAAGTTGCGTGGACGAGAGCTCATCCTCTACTTCGTCTGAGGACGTTCCTTCTCATGTGGACACGAATGGAGTCATCACGTGGCTTAGGCCCATTAGAGAGGCAAGGGCATACGCATTTTGGAGGAAATTTTCTTTTCCCCCATTGTTCATGTTTCTTTTCCCTCCTCGGGGCCTCATTTTGTGGAACATACGAACGAGGATTGAGGTGGCATGAACTTCATCTATTGGCTAGAGATCCACATTACTGAGGGATTGAGGTTCCCCCTTTTGCTCCTGATTCATCATTTTTTACACTTCACCTAACTCCATCCTATCCACGTCCATGTGAATATCATCCGTGTTTTGTTGGGCGTGTGTGTACTCAACAGGAAGTATGAGGTGTATTTAGGGTTGAAAGAGGTTTTGTACTCATACTCCCTGAAACACCATAATCTGGGGAGGTATTACCTCGTTGCCAACAATAAAATGCTACAACTGGTAACTAATCTTCCCACCACCAGTAAAAATAAGCCACAGGGCGGTGTTTCTCTTCGGCGCTTAGGGATGTGCCTACAATCCCATGGTCCGTGAACTTTGAGTAACTATGGATCCCGATGCAGGTCAAACACTGGGATCCGAGTCTTTTTTCTTTTTCTTTTTTTTTTGTCTTGCTGGTTTGATTTGTCAATCGCTTAATATCAAAGGGTTTAACTTACCTTAAATTCATTTATTGTGATGAGTAGGAACTTTGAGTTGAGGAAAGCTTATTGACGATCTGAGTCCAACTCAATTCGACACTTTAGTGAAGGTGTTGAGTTCCCCAAGCGCCAAGAGGGATTTTAGGCACCTCTTGAAGCTTGCAAACCTCCAATATGTGTTCAATCTTCCGAAGGAGTTCATTCTCCCAAAGTTCTCACCGAAACTCGGCTGTCTGCGCGCGCCCGAGCAGCTGAACGGGTTCTTAACTTACCTTCTCGCCAACTGCTGAAGCTTCCGAGGAGATGTCAAGAGGTGACGCGCTTTTCTCCGTCTCTTCCTCCCCGTCGTGCCCCGCAGGCCCGACCGAAAGATCCAAGGAGCCGGGAGGCCAATGGTGGTGGAGTTGCGATAAATGAAATGCTCCTCAAAGGCCTCCACAGGCTAGTGGAAGAATTTTTATTTCCTGGCCAAGAGAGGTTGCTTGAGTAGCCTTAACACCCCCCGAGGAATGCCGACTTCCCACGCCACCTCGCGGAAGGCGCTCAGAGGAGCACGGACCTTTCCCCCACCCTGGGAAGCGATAAAATAGCGAGGTAGAATCGCCTTCCCCGGCGTCCCCACCGATGGAAAGTGGTGCGGGAAGGCACAGCTTTCCTTCGTAACCTCACCCGTGGAGAATCCAACGTCCCCTCCATCCCTAGAGGCACTCTTGTTGGACCGACCACTATTCGAGGAACCCCTCCTGAATGACCCAAACGAGGAGGTTATCTCCTCGTTAGGATCTGTGTACGAGAAGGAGGTGACGAAGAAGGTGTTGGACCTCTTGAGGGACTCAACCCCTTTCCAAATGGTAGCCTCGGTAAGCAACCTTCCTTATCTTGATAAAGTTTTATATTTATTATTTAATGATTTTAAGTGGGTTTTTTTTTTTCAAATGGTGTAGCCATTAAAGCCCATATTGGGCAGTTTGGAGCATGCGAGATTTTTGTTCGAGAAAATGCCTGAAAGAGACTGCTGTGTGGATTATCATGATATCGGCATATTCTCAAAAGGCTATCCTAAGGAATCCATGGAACTTTTAATCCAGATGAGGAGGTGTGGAGTTAGGGCCGATTTGTTTACTTCAATTCCAGCTATTTCTTCCATTGCAGAACTGAAATGTCTTGAATGGGGAAACAAATGCATGCCTATGGATAAGGAATGGTTTAGATTATTATCAAGTGTCAGTCTGTTCTATGGATTGATATGTATTGTAAATCAAATGAATTAGAAGCTGCACAAAAAGTTTTTGATTCAGTGAAAGACAAGACTGTGGTCTCATGGAGCTCAATGATCAAAGGATACATAAGCCTTGAGAGATCTCATGATGCTTTGTCCCTCCTCTTCAACAATATGAAATTGGAAGGTTTCAAAGTTGATAGTGTTACAATAATTAATGTCTTGCCAGCATGCGTGAATATAGGAGCGTTAGAACAAGTAAAATACCTCCATGGATTCTCAGTCAAATCCAGTCTAAACTCGACGTCTTCCTTGAATTCGGCACTCCTCATAAGCTATGCCAAATGTGGTTGCATAGATATGGCAAGGAAGCTCTTTGATGAAGAGGAACTTGATTGTAAAGATGTGATCACTTGGAACTCTATGATCAGTGCATATTCAAAGCACGGAGAGTGGCCTCGATGTTTTGAGCTGTACAACAAAATGAAGCAATCAGGAGTGAAACCAGATGGAGTGACCTTTCTCGGGTTATTGACTGCTTGTGTTAATTCAAGTCTTGTAAGAAAAGGGTGGGAGTGTTTGAAGGAGATGAGAGAGTCCTACGGTTACCAACCCAAGCAGGAACACTATGGTTGTATGGTGGATCTTCTAGGGCGTGCAGGACATACTGTGCTGCTTCGAAGAGCTGATAATAACTATGCCCTTCAAACCTGATGCCCAGGTTTGGGGTCTGTTGAGTGCTTGTAGATGCATTCAGAAACAGAAGTTGCGAGTGTTTGCAGCTGAGAAACTAGTAAGTATGAACGAAAAATGCTGGAAACTACATTTTGCTGTCTAACACATATGCAGCAGGAAGTGGGATGGAGTTGCTAAGATGAGAAGCTTAGGGGATAGTGTGGCTTGAAGAAACCCCTGGCTGTAGCTGGCTGGAGATCAATGGGCAGGTGCATGAATTTCGTGTTGCTGATCGATCTCATCCCAACTCAGTCGACATATATACAATCTTAGGAAATCTTGAACTGGAAATCGTGGAGGCTAGACATCAAAGACCAGAGTTGGCTTCAGGACAGACAACACACTGAATGTTATAAACTTATATGTGGAGGAGGTTGAAACACATGGGCACTGTTTGGTTCATGTTTTTTATAACTGTTCTAGATTTTGAAAACACAAATGGTGTTCTCTGAATTTATACTCTTTGTTATTTGAATTTGATGTTTTTTGTATTATTTGTCTTTCAGAACATTTAAAAAAAAAACATACATACATATGAACCAAACGTGTTTTTCTTATTCTTCCTTGTTTTTTAAAATAAAAAATAGTTTTTAAAAATTATAACCAAACTGGCTCATGGTCTCTCCCAAACATCATTAGCAGGTTGGAAGCATGTCTGAGTTTTATACTCCACATAAAAGGTTTTATTTGGATTGTATCACATTTTCTTCTATAGGAGTTGTAAATTGAAATTCCTTTTTCTTGAATTCCTTTGACTTTTTTTTTTTCATAAAAGCATATTTTGACTGTCATATTTTCTTCTATTGGAGTTGTTTTTGGATGCCAAGTAGACTGACCTGACCAAATAAAAGAAAATGAAAGTCCTTTTTTTATTTATTATATTCACTTTTCCTTTTAGTAAAAACAAATTATTGATTTTTTTGTGTCATATATTCGTAAAAACAAATTATCTTAAATATTTTATGTTTATTACAGTTACTTATAATTATTTCTTCACATTCTTCAAAATGTTTCCTTCTTTTGCTAAATGAGTGATTGTAACTTCATAAAAATCTTTATATAAATAATTTAAGAAAACCAGAAAGACAGAAAATTAAAAAATATTTACAAATATCAAAGAATATTTTACGTAAACTAAATTTATAATTTAAAAAAAAAATCCTAAAATGAAATGAAGCCACATATATATTAAGGCTTTTGGTGAACATTGTCCAGAAAATAAGTATTAAAATCTTGAATTTTTATAACGTTTACATTAAAATAATGATAAAAAGTTTGCTTTTTAAATATAGCAAAGTTGGGATATAAAAATAAAATTCATAAAAGTTACTATAATTATTTTTGGTTGAGGTTAAATGCAAAAGTCATGAAAATTCAAGATCTTAATATTAATTTTCACAATAAACACACAACAACTTCATTGTAATACATTAAAGTCATCTTCAAGACATGGACACAACTTCGTGATAATGGATTAAAGTTGTATATCTAAGACAAGATTTTAAGAATTTTTAGTGAACTTGATACCAAGCAAATTACAATAACTTTGACAATTTTTTCAAGAAATAATGTTATACATAACTCGATTACAGCTTTTCACTTTAAAACAAAGAGAATAAGGAGAACATAAAATACTAAATTCATAAAAACTCATATCAGATGGCAAATTCAAAAGTTTTTTAGAATAAAAACCAGACTCTAATTTACTGTAAATTTATATAAAGAAGAAATCTAGGAGCTCGATATAGTTTTTCTTGATATATAACACTAATATTAGAAAGAAAACATGGAAAAAAATGAAATTCAAAATACTATTAATATGTCATAAAAGAGGTTCATTGAAACCGAACCCAAACTCGAACCCTTGTTGAACATCATAAGCTGCCAAATCATGGCCATGAGGAACACCAGCGGAACTATACTCTAGTGGCAGTGGCGGCACATATTCAACCATGGTGGTGGATGAAGGCCCGCCCTCCATCATCGTCATCTCCTCCAACCGAACCGTCCCCTTCTTTATCAGCTCTTCCAGAAAAAGGGTAAAACGATAATTTGTTGTTATAGTGCAGGTTGAAAACCTATAATTTTTTTAGATCTCAGATGATGAAACAGACTTTACCATTGGAATCGTCTCGTGAAATCTAGTTACCTAGTCAAATTTTGTTGAACTCCGAGAGAATCAAAATTTTACCTTTTTTGAGGTATCGGGTGTCGGGTGACACATAGAGTGGTGCCACATGTGGATGCCACATGGCACCTTAGAAGGGGGGCACATGGCATGAGAGCCATGTGGTGTGGCTTATGCCACTTAGGGCATGTGTCCATGTGACACATGGCACTTGGTTGAATGACTCATTTAGAGTCATGTGTCAAGTACGGGTTAAGGATATGTGTCAAGTTGTGAGGAAAGTGCGAAAGTGGGGGGAAGTTTGCCCACTTTGATCAATTTGGTAGATAGACAAGAAAAAAAAGAAAGGAAATAAAAAATTTTAAAAAAAAAGGGAAAAATAGAAAGAAAAAGAAAAGAGAAAAGAGAAAAGGAAAAAAAAAAAAAGGATCAGGGAGTGTGTGAAATGGAAAAGGGAGAAAAAAAAAATAGAACGACACTTCCCTTCGCGATCTCCGGTTAACTGGCAGTCGAAACGCGTCAGGGAAAAAGACAAAGTTGGTCCACGCGACAAGAGCTACGCATGGGTACTAAAAACTGTGGGTTTCATCGCGTTTCAAAAGGTAGGAGTTTTCTCATACGCTGGTTTCCTTTTCACTTAAGGGTCGTAAATGATCGTATGGTACAACCCTAACCATGGGATTGGGTTTTCGAACATTGAGATTGTTTTTGGATAATTCATGACTGGGTTGTGAAGGTCGGTATCCGGCTGGTTATGGGTTCTGGAACGATTGGAAAATGCATTTCGAGCTTGTTTTAGTTTCGGGATTGCTGGAAAATGCATGCTAGATTTTGTGTTATTTCCCAAAAGTTGAAATTTCTAAACTGAGTCTAGATTTTTGGCCGGGAATGACTAGTTTGTGTGGAGTGTTTTTGGTGTGTTATTGCTAGAAATTGAATAACATACTGAATGTGTTGAAAATATGTTGATATATGGGTGTTTAAATACATGTAACATAAGGTACACGCATTGACATTTTTGCATTGCATATAATGGGGACACCGCATTGTGTTGGGTGTGTGTGCATGGTTATAATCATTCATCATTCTTGGTGAATGAGTGGTGAGCTCGGTAATTGGACAACGTCCAAAATGAGTCTCAGGGTTGCATAGCATGAAAAATACTTGTGTTGGGTATAGCAAGAAGGGATAAATATCCCCTCGAGTGAAAAACCACGATAATTGCAGTTAGACATGATCATCGGCGGTGAAAGCTCGTAAAAATGTTGGGAAGGCATGCGGCGTCCTGCAGTGAAAACCTGAAAATCAGTGGCCCACAAATGCATAAACACACGGGATTTTACTAAATAAATGAATATTGGAGGTTTATCCAATGGGTTTTGATTTATAAAACAAAAAAAGATTTTGTTTTGGAAAAAGTCATTAATTAAACATCACGATGGTTTTTTTCACACTTGGCATATGCATGTGTGAGGGAGTCGGTTAGGACTCGGGACATGGGGCATGATGAGTCTCATCTCATTCATGACATGTAGTATTCCATGGTAGGATTGCATAGTCTATGTTGAATGTGCTATGATGTGATTATGGCATTGCATGTGCACTTAGGTGGGGAGTAGCCCTTGTAAGAGTTATTCTATAGTGGGCATTGCTCACCCCGTCGTGGGACCCTATTTCAGGTGCAAGTTAGGTACAAAGTAAGACCTCCCATCCGGATCGCACGACAAGAAAGCCTACTGTGGCTTTGTTTTTTTTTTGTCTTTATTTGAGCAAACTTGGTTATGTATATTTTGTATAAAAAGGAGAGTTGTAAATTGAACTCTTGTGAATGGTTTTTGGATAGACCTGAACATTTTCTAAATGAATGGATCCCGATAATGGTGTTGTAAACAATGGGTTTTTTCAATAAAAACAAAAACAAAAAGTTGTGTCCCACATGGAACAAAGACAAGGTTTTTTTTGAGTTTATATATTAAAACCTATTTATGGGCTTATACATGGATTGAGAAAAGGGGAGGCCTCGCGCGCACAAGGAATGGGTCGAAAGCCCGAGTCTAGTGCAAATCGTGGATTTGCCCCGCCCCGCTACGCAGATAAACCGGGACACATTCGGCTTCAGCCTTAAAATCAAATCGGTTTTGAAGTCATAAATGGCAATAAATACCAAAAGGTTTTCTTTGAATCAAAGTAATGCTTAAATATAAACAACCGTTTTGTATTTTGGAATTCAAAGTCGAATCCGCTTTTGTATGTTATAATAGAATTATTTTTATTAACTCCTATAGAATTGCTTTATGTTTGAATTATACCAGCTTTCGTTGAATTAAAACTCGTTATAATACTATTTAATTTATTAAATGCTACGGTCAACTAATGTTGCCTATAAAATCAAATGTAGACTAGCTTTGAAAAACTATCTTCTTCATCCTATTTTCTCCTCTACCGCACTCGCTCCTTCAATGCTCTCGATCCACCTCCTACTCAAGGACCTGTTGGATCCCGGGGGAAATAAATTCCTAAGGACAAGGTTATACACACCCCGCCTCCTCACCACAGCTCTTAGATCGCATCTCCGCCATTGCTTCAGGTACGCTACTGCTACACTCGCATCGCCTCCACACCACAACCCGCCGTCGCTCCACACTACGGCTGTCGCTCCACACGCATACGCTTCTCTACTGATCATCTTTGTTGTTGCTGCCCATCATCCTCACTGCAGCTGCCATCTACATTATTTTATCTATTGCTGCTGGATTGATATTTATATAACAATCTTAGGAATTTATTTGCTCCACTTTGATCATGGAAACAAATGCTCCAGCAGCTTTCCCCGCCGCTTCTACCGATACAACTGCAGTTCTGCCCACTGCATCACTCCCGGCATCGGTTGCAACTCCACCAATCACTACTATACCACCAGCCCCGCTTCTCCTGCTTATGCGGCCATTTCCGTGACATCTCCAGACTGCGTCTTTTTCGCTAAAATTATAAACGCTGACAGGAACGGATTTACTCCACTCTCGATATGCATGGAGTGGCGTGGTTACTGACAATTGAAAACGCCCTTCCCAACTTTGAGTCGTGGACATATGCGAACAAGGTTTGTCGATCGAATTTTTTGAACACATTTTCCCACTTTCTGAACAAATTTCTCATACACCCACAATTGTGGATGCTGAAAAATCATATGATGAGCATGTGCCCACTAGTGTGGATGATATGGAAAGCTCTCATGATGAGTTGAGAAGGAGTAAGAGACGAAGAAAAGAGGTTCCTTTGGAGATGATTTTTATACTTACTTAATTGAAAATGAACCGTCATCTTATTTTGAAGCGATTTCTTCCCCCGACATTACTTGGAAGAAGCCATTAAAATTGAGCTGACTCTATTTTAAAGAATCAAACATGGGAGTTAGTCAGATTATTCTTCGGTGAGCAAAACCCATTGGTTACAAGTGGATTTTCAAAAGAAGATACTTTCCAGATTGTTCCATTGAAAAATACAAAGCTAGGTTAGTAGCCAAGGGTTTTTCACAAAAACAAAATATTGACTATTTTGATACATTTGCTCCTGTTACTAGGATCTCTTCCATTCGTATTTTAATTGTTTTGGCTTCAATTCAAACTTTTTATCCATCAAATGGATGTTAAAACGTCTTTAAATGGGGACTTGATGAAGAAATTTACATGTTACAACTCGAAGGTCAGATATACATGGAAAAGAACATAAAGTTTGCAAATTAAACAAGTCTCTATATGGTTTAAAACAAGCAATTCCAAACAAAGGGAATGAGAAATTTGATAATGCTTTTGTTGAAAAGCGGTTTTATCTGAAGTGGGATAAATGTGTATATACAAAGTGTACAGGAAAAGAATGTGTAATAATTGCATTGTATGTAGATGATATGTTGATCTTTGGCACTAGCCTGAGTATGGTACATAGTACCAAAAGAATTCTAGCTTCACAGTTTGACATGAAAGATATGGGTGAAGCTAAGGTCATTTTGGGTGTGAAAATCATATGACGGTGATAGTATAATGCTATCACAAGAACATTTTGTCGAGAAAAATACTCAAGAGGATCTGACATTTCATGCCAAACCCGGTGGAGTACTCCCTTATGATGCAAACACCAATTAATGAAAATAGAGGTGATCCCAGGTCAAGCCGAGTGATGCAATGCATTATCAGGAGTCCGATGCATTAATGAACTTTTCTAGACCCGACATAGCATATGCAAGTGTGTGGGATTAAGTAGATATACATAATCCCAATAATGATCATTGGAGCATTAGCCAGACTAATGAAATACTTAAGGGGTACCATGAACTATGGTGATCCTGAGAGCAGTGGATTTCCCACTGTGGTTAAAGCCATAATCCATGCTAATTGGATCTCTAATCTTATGAGATAAAAATCCACGAGCGGTTATAGTCTTTACTGGGAGGAAGCAGAAGCTAAAATCATCTAAACAACTCGCTCTTCTACCATGGAATCAGAGTTTATAGCTCTTGAATCTGCGGGTAAAGAAGCTGAGTGGTTAAAGAACTTCCTATCAGGAATTCCTTTGGGAATGCAACCAACACCTTCAGTGTCAATGCATTATGATTGCCAAGCAGCAACATCGATCGCAAAGAATAAAGCGTTTAATGCGAAAATGCATATATTCGTTTAAGATACAGGTAGTGAAACAACTATCAAAGATGGAATCATTTCCATTGATTATGTAAAGTCGTATGAATTCGCCGATCCTCCCCACTGGCTTCTTTGGGAAGAAAATTCACTTTGGAAATACTGAGCGGAATGTACTTAAGCCAATATGAGATTAACAAAGGATGGAAACCTAACTCCTTGTGATCGAGATCCCATGAAGAAGGTTCATATGGGTAATAACAAGTCACTTGTTAATCCCGCTATAGCACTAACAAAATGGTCCTTCCTATGGTGTGTGATTATGGTGCTAGAATGCATAATTAGAGGTTGATTAATATTCTAATGATTTCATATCCCTTATGGGTGGTACATATAAATGCAGTATGTATTTGATGAAATCACCTATATAAGTGTGGAGTGGGGCCGCTCCTATGAAGTGGTATGACAAGATTTCTAGAGCACTTATGAATTAATTAGGCACGCGCATGGCCTAATCGCGCACAACGACGTTGAACAGCAAAAATCGTGATGTGTGGTGCTGATGATAAGATCTCTAATTTACAATTAAGAGTACTCTGGTTCATAGAAGCTATAAGCTTCACCAAAGCTCTGTAAGTTAAACCTTATTCATCTATGTTTGGTTCATAGTTCATTGAACACCAAACTTAAGGCATTAACACCTTCTTCCATATTCCAAACAATATGTTTAAATTACAAAGTTTTTCTTTCTTTTGAAAATGGGGATTGTTGTAAACAATGGGTTTTTTTTCAATAAAAACAAAAACAAAAGTTGTGTCCCACATGGAACAAAGACAAGGTTTTTTTGAAGTTTATATATTAAACCTATCAGTGGGCTTATACATGGATTGAGAAAAGTAGAGCCTCATACAAGACAAGGAATGGGCCGAAGCTCCGAGTCCAAAGGCAAATCGGTACGGCGCCCGCCTCCAATTAATTTAATTGTAAAGCCTGAATAAAAACCTGAAGCCAGCCTTTAAAATCAAATCGCTTTGAAGTCATAAATGGCAATAAATACCAAAAGGTTGAATCAGCACAATGATTAAAACAACCGTTTTTGTATTTTGAATTCAAAGTCAACTGCTGTGCATAAGAGGTTAGAATTATTTTATTAACTTATAGAATTGCTTAGTGTTTGAATTATATTTAGCTTCGCTTAATTATAATAGCTGCTTGAATTCAAACCTGCTATAATACCATTTAATTTTATTAAATGCTACGGTCAACTAATGTTGCCTATAAAATCAAATGTAGACTAGCTTTGAAAAACTATCTTCTTCATCCTATTTTCCTCTCTATGTAATGTAACACCCCGAAATATACCCTAGTCGTTTTCGACATGTTTAGGGTATTTTGTAAGCATAATTTGACTGTTTCGTGAGTTCAATGCGAAACACGAAAACTAGAGACCTAAATTTATTAAGATTTAAGGACAAATTGTAATTTGTCCAAAAGGGCCTAAAATACATGAATTGATGAGTTCGAGGCCAAAATGAAATAAAGGAAACTTGGAATACAAATGGCCAAGAGTTGAGTGGCTTAAAAGCAATACAAACTTAACCCAAAAAAATGGGTTTTTAGAGGGCCAAACAAGGCCTTAACAAAATCTGGATTTAAAAGACCAAATTGGTCTCATTTGGGGAGAGGAACAAAACGTGAAGGAAGAAGAAGAAGAGAAGAAGAGGAAGAGGGGATCAAGCCAAGATCAAGCCAAAAAGGTATGGAAACTCACCTTGATTATGAATTCATGATTATTGCATTAATTTTCCATGCCATTGTTAGTAAATTTTTGTCCCCAAACTCGTGGTTTTGCAGTTTCATCTTAACCCAAAACGATGGCAAAGTGAAGGTGGTAAAACCCCATATGGCACAAGAAGCTCAAGAAATCCTCTCTTCGAGGATGAATCTTACTACACTGGGAGTAATTGGAATTAGGGTTTAGAATAAATCCTAACAAATCCTTGAGTTTGATTTGTGTATGAGTTATAACCCATATTGAATAGGTTTTAAGTAATTCATGATAGGCCTTGAACTAAGATAAGTATTGAAGGAGGAATTGAATAGAAAAGAGATTCTAAGGTGAATTAGAATGGTTTTATGTTTAAGAAGGTAGAGTTGATTGGGTATCAAAACATGGAAAAGGTGAAAAACACACATTCTGGGCATTTTCGGGTGATGTGTACCGGTACACCTTGAATGTGTACCGGTACACTTTGTGTTCTGGCCATTTTTGGCCAATGTGTACCGGTACACTTTAGGGGTGTACCGGTACACCCTGTTCTGCATTTCCAGTTTCGACCAGTTTTCGTATTTTGGCCATAACTTCCTCATTTCTTATCCAATTTGAGTGATTCAAGTGGCCAATTAAAATAGACTTCAAGGAAAACCATCCATATAGAAATAGATATCGTCAAATTCTGACTTTAAGTGGTAGAAAAATCCACTCAAAGTGAGGCTATGTGCAAGCTAATTCCTGCATCAGTCTTGAACATGGAGAAGTCCGGTTGTTTCCCGACGTATCCTGAGTCTTGCTCGAATCGGGTGATTCCAGTTGAATAGAACCCTTAGCACCTTAGGAAGGAGTATAAAGATCCAGTGTCAAATATTGAGACAAGGCACTGGAAAATAAATATTTCAAACTGTCCTTTCAGAAATTCCAGAAATCAATTAGTTGGCACAGAAAATGCCATAATCCTGAGTTTGACGATCCGATTGGATTGATTCCAATTCCTGGGTAAAGTAGATTCATAGAAGAATAAGAATACATGAATAAGGTGTGATTACATGCTCATCATACCTTACCAGTATATGGAATACGATCTGTCATGAACGCATAATGTGGCTAACAATGTCCTATTATAAGATAGTAAGTTACTGAACTCATATAATTGTAAAACCACCTAAGACCAGTTATTTAATGACACAGCACTACTGTCCTGAATAGTACTTCTAAGACTCAAGGCTTCCGCACCACCGACTAGTACTTCTGCATCCCGATTAGTGCCCGCACTCGATTAGTACTCGGTACCCCGTTATGCTCCCACTCCCGATTAGTACTTCGGGTATTCTCGATTAGTGCTCCAAGACTTCGATTAGTACTTCTAAGATTCTCGATTAGTGCTACTAGACTCGTCTGATTAGTGCTACGGCACTCCTGTCCTGTTAAGTGTTATGGCACTCCTATTCAAGATATTCCAAAGAAATCTTCGACAAGGTTACTTAGACTCCAGATCAGATAGTATCTTCCGTATTAATCAGGCTGTCCTACTCATTCCAGACATCGGTCTAGGTCAACAGTTATATGATAGGACCTCGAATAATGAATAAGAGTAAAGATCTCAATGTATCTCTCAGATAAGTTATGTAGTACCTACGGGTACCCTTCAGATCCGAAAGTAAGTTCTCGTCTCAGATTATTAAGTTCAGAGTACCTACAGATCACAGATTTGAATAAGTCCTCGATCTCGATAGTGGTTCGTAGTACCTAAGGGTACTTTGTATTTGAATAAGTCCCGTAGTACCTACGCGGTACTGCGTATCCGAATAAGTCCCGCTCTCGATTAAGTCCCGTAGTACCTTCCGGTAATTTCGCATTCGGAACAGTTCGGTGAAGCACTCTTACTGTACCAGATCCGATAGTCCCCAGATCCGATTAAGTCCTCGTAGTACCTACGTACTCCCGCATCCGAATAAGTTCGCCTCTTTGATTAAGTCCTCGTCGCTTAAGTTCCTGTAGTACCCACGGGTACTCCTCAGATTCGACAGTTCCTCAGAGCACTATGGGTACTCTCAGATTTCATCAAGCCCTCAGAAGTACTTTAGGTACCCCAGTCCGACACCCCGTGGTACCTACGTACCTCGTATTTGATAAGTTATGTAAGACTCCACGTACTCTCGCATCGCGAACATAAGTATAAGTTCTGTAGTATCCAAGGGTACTCTTGTCCAAGAATATAAGTATAAGTTCTCAGATAACCACGTACTCAGACGGGTAAAGCAAGCAATAAAAGTTCAGAAAATAAGTATAAGTCCAAGAGGCACTCATGAGTACCCCGATCGATAAACGAGCATAAGTCCAAGAGTACCTAAGGGTACTCTCGCATCCGCAGATCGCATAAGTCTGTAAGATAAGTATATGCCTGGTGAAGACATGTATAAGATCCAAATACATGTCTAAGTTCGTAAGACCAAGATAAGTTCCGTGAAGATAAGTATATGCCCGTAAGATCGCGATAAGTTCCAGAAGATAAGTATATAGCTCAGAAGATTATGGCAAGATCCAAATACATGTCCAAGTTCTCAGAAGACCAAGATAAGTTCAGAAGATAAGTATAAGTTCTGTAATACTGTGATAAGATTTGAAATACTGCATAAGTTTTGTAGCACTTATACTCAGATAAGAATAAGTTCCCGCATTGGCTCCAGATACATTCGTGGCACTCGCTGCATACCTACGGTACCTCCGAATAAGGGTAACCCGAGTATAAGGATAAGTTCTGTAAATCTCCTACGGGAGTCCCGACAAACATAAGCCTCGTAAGTATAAGTTCGAATGAGTATAAGCTCAGAATCTTTACGGAGTCTTCTAATGAACATAAGTTTGTGATAAGCATAAGTTCTGAGATAAGAATAAGATCTCGTGAACTCCTACTAGAGATCCAAATAAGCGTAAGCCTTCATATAAGAAGAAGTATCAGATAAGCTCATAATATAATGCATGAAATTTATATTATCTCGTTATTGTTTTATGCGCAATGTGTATATGATAAGAAATGTTTCCTACTAAGCGCAAAGCCAGAATCGTTTTTAACCGTAGGTACAGAGTAAGCACGCCAACAAACATCCTACACCAACACACACTTGTAAGGGTTCACTACATGTAGGTTCCGTTGCTCTGATTTGTACTGTAAAAGTAAAGTTTTTTATTTGTAAATGGGACTCCCAGAATGTATAGCCATTATTGATTCTCATATAATATGCGGGCACACCTACGGTATAATTCGCTTTAAAAAAAAAAAAAAAATCAGGTAAAGAGTCCCAAAGATTCGGGTCTCGCCCCGACTCGTCTGATCCGCCAATCTGCTACGGATTTATGTGGATAAGACCCGAAAATTCCAATTTCTTGAAAATGGCAAAATCGTACTTCGGTCAAAACTAATTTATTCTCTAGATCTCGATGACGAAACGGATTTCACCGTTGGAATCGCCTTCAGGAAATCTAAATTAGCACGTCGACTTCCCGCCAATTTCCATGACAACTTGAATTTACACGTTTCGAGGCATCGCTTGCCTGCGCCGTAAAAGATTTCGATGATTTAAAGTCACATATAACACGTACTATGTGTCATAAGTGGCATGAGAGAGAAATGACGAAATGGATGACCGAGATAGTGCCGAATGTCAAAACTGGGGAAATAAGGGACACAGATGTCATTTTTAAAATTCTAAATGATAATAAGACGAAATCCAAATAGTGTCATCCTCTTGTTTTGAAATACAAAGAGCAAAAACGTGGGTGGAGGGCAGTAGCTGCAGAAACGGAAAAAAATGGAGGTTGTAGAGAGAGAAGGACCTCCTTCACTCTAGATTTTCGGGAGATCCGACCGTCGGAATTTGTCGGGACAAGAAGTAAAGCGGTTCTACGTAGCGAGGGCTTCGCGTGGGTGCCGGATTTAAGGAGTTTCGATAAACTCCGCGAGGTAGGGGATTTTTCCTACTTGGGTTTACTGCTTTGTTTAAGTCTTGTATGATGTTTCAATTGGTGGCGAGGCCTTGAGCGGCCCGTTTGATGCATCGAACATGGGGCCAAGATTGTTGAATTTATGGAACGAATTTGGTGTCGCGTTTGTCGCGGTACATTGGAGTGGTTAATTGGTATAATTTATGTCATAAATCACGTTGTGATTTGTATGAGGCCGGGAATGGCCGTGAGGCAGGTTCACTAAGTGAACCGATGATTGGTGATTTGCGGGAATAGTGTCGGGGTTTCACTATTCAGAAATTAGTGTTCACAAATAATTTTTGTGAAATAATGTGTTTGGTTGAGTAATTCAAATCGAGGTTGCTCGTGTTTGATCATTGCTTCGCATTGAGCTAATTTTGATGTAATTGATGGTGAAATTACATGACATGTTTATTAATGATTTAAATTATGTGAATATATGCATGATTATATATTTGCATGTGTTATTGAATTGTAAATGGAATTGGCATCATGCATTCCCATATCTGCTTAAGGGCCCATACTGGGGCGATAAGTGAGTGCGTAGGAAGTAATTCTTGAGAGAATGGTTCGGGTTGTCAAGCATGTATCAATGTCGTCGAATGGCCAGTTGATATACATCGGAGGAAGTGAGTCCATACATAATATCAATCGTCGGAGGCAGCGGTGTCTCTCCTTCGGAGGGTTGTCCTGAACAAACTAAAAACTAAGGTTCTCATATGGCTTGAGCGGTGTGATAGAGTCGGGGAGGACTCGGGATATGAATGATCAATTCAGGCATTCAAGTAGGATCATGCATTTGCTTGGATATTGTGTTTACATTTTGAACATTGCATATGCACTTAGGTGGAGAGTAGCCAAACTAGGGTGATTCAACTGGCGAACGTGCTTCCTTTATCAGGGGATACTATTTCTGGTACGGGGGCGTCACGAGACGGGTTCATCATAGAGGCCGTTTAGAAGAAAGCGGGAGAAGAATATGGCTGATGGTTTTGCATGTATTAGAATGTTTTTCATTTTTATATATGTGTTGTATAGAAGTGAATCATTTAACTCTTGCTTAACTATGATATATAGTTGGGATGTTTTATGAGTATTGGTTATGAGCCCAGTGGCGGTTTACTCATGTGATGGATTATATTGGATGAGTTGAGATATATGTTGTGAGTATAATGCGGGGGCCCGAGGTCATTTTACTCGGTATAGTTGTATATGAGACTTGTGGTCATTACATGTATATTAGGACGAGGTTATATCTGAGGTGTTGGCATGTTTGGGTACAAGAGCTCCGTACAAGGAGACTCTTGCACGATTTTTCGTGGAGATGTCGGGTCACGGAGCATTCACGCAGTGTTTCACGGGTTGTGAATTAGTCACGGACCCGAGGAATTTGGGCGTCATAGCTTGGTATCGAGCTTGGGTATATACGAATACCTAGGGGCTCGGGTTTTGGGTATCCATCACCACTTGGGTGGTTTGATGTAAATATAGGTATATGGAAACCTAGGGTGAGGATTTGGGCTTAGGCCATAGTCGAGGTAAGAACATCACCACTAGGTGTGGTTCGATGTTAAGTTTAGGTATGTGAGATTACATAGAAATCTTGGGACAAAACTAGGACGGCATGCATGTGTTTGATGTGTTTGTGTGTGATTTGATAAATTTGTTATTAATGAAAAATATTCAACATGAATGATGTGTGATCATGTATTGTGTATGGTTTGTGTGCTTAGTGATTAGCACCTAGGAAAACCATGATGTGTTGGGAAGTTTTTAGAAGTTTTTACAGTTTGTCAAAACTGGAAGTAAGAGGAGAAATAAAATGAATTTGAATAAATTCATTTGGTTTAATGGATGATAAACTAAAATTTTAATAAATTTTAAGGTTGAACACTAGGTTTAGTGTTGGATCAAGAGGGTTGAGGAGATTTTAGACAAAATGCCCAAATGAAAAAAAAAAAAAAAATATATATATATATATATATATATATATAAAGGTGGAGAAAAAAAATATTTTTACATTGTAAAAGCTGGAAAAGAAAATAAGAAAATAAATTTTATAAATTTATTTGGTTATGAGTGAAGAAAATAATTTTCTAAGGTTTTACAAGTTGTAAAATTGAGAAGAGTATGGAACAAGATAAATTTTTATAAATTTATTTGAGAATTATTATGGAAAATGAAAAAAAATATAGGTGTATTTTTTTATTTTCCGATGGTTGAAATAAGAAAAAATATTTATAATGAAAAGAAAAGCGAAAAAAGCGGTGCCGAGAAATTTGAATTAGGCTCTTGATTGTATTACCAAGAAAAGGATTGTATTGCAGGTTGGGTAACTTTTGTATTGCAATATGAAGTGTATTGCAAGTTAGTGGGTGTTAAAAAATTATATTACAGCTACAATTTTATTACGGTGAAGAAGACTTAATTTGTTTGTATCGTAATCGATGGAATTGTATTGTGGCGAGAGCGGAACGCATAGACTATTGCAGCTCCCGATGCTGTGCCCACGACCGCAGCGCGGCTTGGCCTTGCGGCCACGCGGCGCCTGCGAAGCGCGCCGAAGCACGAGATGCAGCGGTAAACGCGAAGCCCGCATTCGACGCGCGGCTTTAGCGTCTTCTTTGGCATGGTACGTAATACTTAATTGCACGCCAACTGTTTTGGCCCGGTTTATTCGATGCATTCCCGAGTCAATTTTTGGTTTCTTGTTCATGAACCCGGTTCATGAACACTGTTCATCACAAAAAAATTTCGAAATTTTTTTTTATTAAATTAAATAAAAAAAATCAAATCAAATTAGACAAAATTTTCGAAAAAAAATAAAATTTTCAAAAATAAAATTTTTGTTGATAAAAAATATTTTAAATGCATAATTGATTGCCTTGTGTTACCTATAAATGCAAGGACAATGAGTATACACTGATTTATGTGTATGAATAGTGTCGAGTACGTGTTTATGCCTTAGAATGTGCATTGTATTTGCGTCATGTTAATTGTGTAGATGGCTAGTTGAGGGACGGGATGGGGCGTCGGGTCTGAGTGGAGCACCACCGGTATTTGTCCAGCGGGGCCTTTCTTGAGTACATGAGTGTCTGGCCATTTGCTATGCACGGGATAGCATAGCGGTGGTCGAGGAGGTCCTAGTAACCTCTAGGGTTAGGAGCACATCATCTCAAACAGATCCACCCAGGGAGAGATCCGATGAGTGACAGAGACCATTTAGTTCATCTGAGATCGAGAAGGTGTTAGAGGCTATAGAGATTGCCTCGACACTACCCGAGGATTAAGACTAGGCGTGTTCCGGCTAGAGTGAGGAGCCCCGAAATATGGTGGAAATGGGCAAGGACCTCTAGAGCTTAAGAGAGGGGAGCCTTTGTATGCGAGAGGTTCTTCCCTAGGGATTAGGGCGAGAATAAGGGATGATATTATGTCGACAGTTTGCGAGTTGGAGATCTCGGGGACTCTACTCACGGTGGACTGCGAGATCATGGACATGTCGAGTTCGATGTCATCACGGGGGATGGATTGGCTTCACGACTACGAGTCGTTATCGATTGTGAGCGTGGGTTCTGCTTCATCTGAGACGTACTCGATGTGAGTATTTCGAGTTAGCATGACGGTACCCCATACGATGCTCTGAGTCCGAGTGTCGGGGAGACGTTGCTTCAGGTTGGCTAATACGAGCCATACGAAGGGCGAAATTGAGACCGGACTTAGATCTACCTGTGGATTTACAGTATATGGATGTTTTTCCGGATGAGCTACATGGACTACACCTTCACATAGGGATGTAGACTTGACGTGAGTTACACCACGGTACATACCATCATGACTCTTGCATAGAGGATGCTTGCCGGTTGAGGATTGCATGAACTTCGAGTCCGATTCACGAGGAGCTCTTTTGGACAAGGGATTCATTAGGCCGAGCACTTCACCATGGGCGCTCGGTTCTATTTCACGAGAAGAAGAAGGACGCAAGACCCTTCGACTATGCATTGACTACGGACGGATAGCGAGGGTTATGATCTCAGAATCGGGTACCCATTGCGAGTTGATGACTTGTTTGACCCGATTGAGATGAGCGCGAAGTGCTCCGAGATAGACCTTCGCAGCTGAAGTTTACCCAATCAGGCGAGTTGGGAGATGAGATATCCTAGGAACGGCGTTTAGGGCGCCCAGCGTTATGAGCACTTTGAGTTTATGGGTGGTGTACTTTTGGATGGCCCGAATGCGCCCGGCGACATTCATGGATCTCATGCATAGGATGTTCGACCCTATTTAGATGTCAGTTTATCGTAGTCTTAAAGTGGATGACATCTTGATCTACTCCCGAGTCGAGTGGGACATGAGTATCACTTAGGGGATCGTTTACAGTTGGTTGAGAGACAACCATAAGACATGCGCGAGTTCGGTAAGTGCGAGTTAGACTTCTTGTGAGGTAGGGTTTTTTGGGACACGTGGTGTGTCGGCATCGAGGAGTGTCGGTCACGACCCGAGGAGAAGGTGGGGCGGTGATGGAGTTGGGAGGCCGAAGTCGGTCTTCGAGATCGTAGTTTCCTCTTGGGATTAGGCGGGTATTACGAGATTCATTGAGGGTATTTCTCCGGGATAGCGGCCTTTATGTGGCCTAAGGTTGACCGGAAGGAGGTCAAGTTTGAGTTGGATGATCGATGCAAGGAGGAATTCCAAGAGTTGAAGAGGAGACTTACTTGAGCTCCTATCTTGATAGTCCGGTTGGGGCGGGGTACCGGTGTGTGGGTGCATAAATTTGGGACTAGGATGTGTTTTGATCTTGATCCAGGGAGGGTGGTAGCTTATGGTTCAGTGGGTTTAGAAGAATCATGAGCGAGAATTGCCACCAGTGCGACATGGAGTTAGCGTAGTAGTCTTCGCGCAGTTTGGCGCCTTGCTATCTGGCGAGAGTTCGAGGTGTACTCGGACCTCTTAAAAGTGCGAAGTATATTTTCACGCATTGGGACCTCAATATAAGTACTTGAGATGGATGAGTTCCTTGAGGATTGCGACTTCTTTGCCATTACCATCTGGTAAGGCAAATGCATAAGTGGCGATGCACTCGTGAGAAAGTCAGGAGCGTTGGCTAGTACTTAAGCTTCTCGGGGAGTGGCGGATGCTCGAGGCGTAGGCAAGGACGGTTTAGATTCTGAGTACAACAAGCGGACTGGAGTATCTTGCAGGAGTTTAGTGGCTACACTTGAGTCTCTATTGATGGGAGTGATTGAGTCCACAGGGGCGGGACCCGTAGAGATAGTGTCCATCAGGGGACCCGAGTACGGTCGGTACGGGTGAGAGCTGGACCGTTCAGCGGATGAGCCAGTCTTCGATATAAAGGGACGGGTAGTGGTTCCGGTTGGCCAGATTTGAGGAGATTCTCGGGAGTTTCAACTGCTCGATTTGCCCCGTCGTCAGTGGCGAAGATGTACGGGATCTTCGTCGCCCGATCTTATTGGAGTGGGATGAAGAGACACGTAGGGGACTTTGTTCGACGATGTCTCACATGTCAGCGGGTTAAGGCTGAGCACGGAAGCGGCGGGGCTACGCCTGGCCCATTAAGGTGGCGAGTGGAAGTGGGGAGCACTCCGCGATGGACTTTGTGGCCCACTTGCCACGGACGCAGCAGAAGCATGGCGGTATGGGTGATAGTGGACCGACTCACGAAGTCGGCACATTTTCTAGCCTTGCGGATGACCTTCGCCTTGGAGAGATTCTGCTGGTTGTGCATTCGAGAATGGTCGGCTACATGGGCTGCCGGAGTATCCATAGTGTCGGATAGGGACGAGGTTCTGACACACTTTTGGAAGAGTTTCCAAAATGCTATGGGCGCTACCACGGCGGCGATGAGTACAACGTTCCACCCTCGAGACGGATGATGCAGAGAGGGAGACTATCACAGTATTAGAGGAACATGCTACGAGCATCGTCCTAGATCATAGGGTGGCAGGGAGGCATTTGCCCTTAGTGGAGATCGTCTCGACAACGGTTATCGGGCGAAGTATACAGATGGCACCGTATGGGGGCTTGCTTGTATGGGAGGCCATCACGGTTTCCAGTATGTTGGACCGAGAGGTGGGAGAGAGAGAGCTCCATCACGGGTCTGATCTGATTAGAACACCTTTGAGAAGGGTGAAGTTGATCGACAACGTCTTCTCACGGCTGAGGCGGAGTAGAATAGCTATGCGGTGTACTCGTCGGCCCTTAGAGTTCGGGTTGGGATCACATTTTCTTAGTGATGTCTAAGAGAGAGGGAGTGGTGTCGGGATTAGGCGGCCTTGGCCTCCTTAGAGGTTTGTGGGCCTTCGAGATACGCCGAGAGGATAGACGCGCCAGCATGCCGGTTGGCGTTACCGCCCGACATGTCGGTGTCCGCGAGGTATTTCACGTCTCCATGCTCGAAGTATGCTCATATCCAGCTCATGTGGTGGATTGAGGACGGATTGAGGTTGACCGCAGGATGAGACCTTTGAGGGAGGGGACCGGTGTGCATTTTGGATAAGCGTGATCGGGTTTGGGACGCGAGACCCGTGAGGTAGTGAGGATGCTATGGCGGCACTATGGAGTGGAGGAGTCGTCAGCGTGGGAGCGGGGACACGATGCGGGTCCACTATCCCTTGCTTGTTTAGGGATGAAGTCGTGGTTTTTGGTCGTTTAAGATTTGAAATGACTGTTTACATGCATGGTAGAGTGCACGTTGCATATGCATGTGAATGATTGTGATTGTCCAAAATTTCGGGACGAAATTCCTTTTTAGGAGGGGAGAATGTAAGACCCGAGAAATTCCAATTTCTGGAAAAATGGCAAAATCGTAATTTCGATTAAAAATCCAGAATTTATTCTCTAGATCTCGGATGATGAAACGGATTTCATCGTTAGAATCGTCTCGCGAAATCTAGCTAGCACGTCGAATTCGAGATTCCGGGAGCCGGTCGAATTTACATGTTTTTTGAGGCATGTCCCTATGGAGTTTGGGTCTTAGTAAAAGCAGGTTACCGATCTTGACGAAGTCACATATAACGCGATACTCATGTGTCATAAGTGGCATGAGTAAGAAATGATGAAAATGGATGAAATTGAGGATAGTGCAGGAGTGTGTCAAAGCGGGGAAAGAAGGACATAGATGTCATTTTTAAAATTCTAAATGATAATAAGGCGAGAAATCCAAATAAGTGTCATCCTCTTGTTTTTACGAAATACAAGAGCAAAAACGTGGGTGGAGGGCAGTAGCTGCAGAAACGGAAAAAATGGAGGTTTTAGAGAGAGAAGGACCTCATTCTCTCTAGATTTTCGGGAGATCCGACCGTCGGAATTCGTCGGGACAAGAAGCAAAGCGGTTCTACGCAGCGAGGGCTTCGCGTGGGTGCCGGATTTAAGAAGTTTCGACAAACTCCGCGAGGTAGGGGATTTTTTCTACTTGGGTTTTACACTTTGTTTAAGTGCTATATGATGTTTCGATTGGTATGAGACCTTGAACGGCCGTTTGATCGGTCCCAAAACATGGGACCGAATTGTTTGAATTTATGGAACCCAAATTTGGTGTCCGGGGCTGTCACGAACTGTTGGGTGGTTAATTGGTGTAATTTATACAATAAATCATGTTGTGGTTTGTATGAGGACGGAAATGGTCGTGTTGAAACCGAGTTCACTAAGTGAGTAGATGATTGTATAGACTGTCGGAATAGTAGTAGGGTTTCACTATTCCCGAGAATATGTTCACAAAATATTTTGTGAAATAATGTGTTTGGTTAGGTAATTCAAATCGGAGTTGCTCATGTTTGATCGATAGCCGCGTGAGCTAATTTTGATGTAATTGATGGTGAAATTACATGACATGTTTGTGTGATTTAAATTATGTGAATATATGCATGATTATATATTTTTCATGTTTTATTAGTTATCAAAATGGAATTGGCATTAAGACATTAAGTATGCACTAGGGCACCCTAGGACGATAGGAGTGAGTGCATGGGGTAATTTTTGAGAGAATGGTTCGAAAGGTTGTCTAAAAATAATAAACATCGGAGGGTAGTCCAAACATAATATCAATCTGCGTCGGAGGCGATGATTGATATACATCGGAGGAGGGTAGTCCATACATAATATCAATCGTCGGAGGCGGCTTGATTGATATATACGTCGGAGGGTTGTCCACAAACAAGAATAAAACTAAGGTTCTCATCGTGACTTAGGCGTGTGAAGTCGAGGAGGACTCGAGATATGGGGGTGTCCAGTTAGACATTCAAAGTAGGATCATGCATTTCTTGGAATGTGTGTTTATTTTGGGCGTGCATATGCACTTAGGTGGAGAGTAGCCCACTTGGGGTGATTCCATGGCGAGCATTGGCTCACCACTGTCGGGGATACTATTTTACAAATACGGGGAGCGTGCGAGGGACGATTCATCATGAAGGCTGTTCCAGAAGAAAGTCGAGATGGCTTTGATGGTTTACATGTATTAGAATGTTTTTCATTTTAACTATGTGTTGTATAAAGTAGATCATTAACTCTTGTAACTATGATATATAGTTGGGATGTTTTATGAGTATTGGTTATGGGCCCCCAGTGGCCGTTTTTACTCACATGTGATTATGTTGGATAGTTGGGATATATGTTGTGAGTATAATGCAGGGGCCCGAGGGTCATTTTTACTTTCAGTACTGGATTGTATATGAGACCCTATGTGGTCATTATTGTATAATGGGACGGGGTTATATACGGGTGTTGTATTTGGGTGAGCTCGCCGTCTGGGAGACTGCTGCTGATTTTTCGGCAGAGATGTCGGTCACCCAGAGCATTCACGAAGTGTTTCAGCGGGTTGTGGGTGAGTCGACGGACCCCGGGAATTGGGGTGCATCACACTTTACACTAGTACCGAGTTCTCCTCCTTTGTTGTTCTGATCCGGACCTCTCGAATTTAGAAGGGCCCGTGGATCTGAGGGAAATAAATTCTAAGACGGAGTGTTATACACACCTTGAGTCTCGATCCCGATTCTTGAATCCTGCCCCACGTATCTCCAGTTATTGTTTATAGGTACAGTTACTTGTTACTGCTGCTGCTGCTCCACACCACAACCTGCTGTTGCTCCACACGGCGATTCTTCACATTTCCCTACCTTATCTGACTTTTACCTCTCTTCTCTGTCATCTTTGTTGTTTGTTGCCATCATCCTCGACTACTTGGTATATCTACATCATTTATCATTTCGCTGCTTTGGATTGATATTTATAACTGGTAGGAGGACTACCTGACATGAATGCAGGGCATCACGGTATCCACAGGTATTCCATGTGTTGATGGGTTGTCAACAGGACTCTCAGGTTTTAGGGTGTCACAGGAAGGCCAGCGATAGAAGGGTCCGTTGTGTTGTAACTGTGACAGCGGGAGTGACGCGATGAATGGTGTTGAGTTTTAGATTGGTGTGAATCGTGTGTTTGAGGATGTGAATACGAAGCCCCAAGGGGGGGGTCGTAGAGGCAGAGTCGGTTAGTGCCCTAATTAATTGCTAAAT
The DNA here is from genome assembly GCA_016808115.1 of Tetrastigma voinierianum. Classification (NCBI taxonomy): domain Eukaryota; kingdom Viridiplantae; phylum Streptophyta; class Magnoliopsida; order Vitales; family Vitaceae; genus Tetrastigma; species Tetrastigma voinierianum. The sequence goes on from JAEQBH010000343.1 coordinate 130,107, forward strand.
TTTATATTTAATTACAATATTGATAGAAATTGTATCAATGATACTAAAAATTAGTTTTTTTATATATAATATTAACAATTGATTTAAATGTCTTTTCTTTTAAAAAGTTTAGTTGTCAAAAAAATTAAGTTTAGTGAAAATTTATCTTTACTAAGCCAAAAGTATTATTTAAATTAATTTAAAGATGAATTTGAGAAGATAAAAATTAAATATTTTCAAAAAAGATAAAGATTAAATTATTTTTAAATTAATATTTAACGTAAACTAATGTTCCAATATCAAATGCTAAAATGATTTCCTTTCCAAGAAATACTAAAATAATATACTATACAAATATTATTATTGTATTATATTATAATAATTATAATTCTTGTTATCTAATGCTCTTGTTATTAATTAATTTTATAATACAAATATTTCTAATAATTTATATAATTTTTAGCTCTTTATTTCTTTTAATTTACGTATCGATCGATACGAAGCCGATACACCGAGATCGATACGTCTCAGGACCTTCCAAGTTAGTGACCGATAACACGACTTTAAACTATGTTTCTTCTCGAGTTTTTTCATTTCGATCTTTTGTCCGCCAATGATTTGTTTTTTAGCCATATTAATGTTTGCCATTATTGAAGCCTACTTAGACAATGAATGTCCCACTTTGATTTCTCTTTTATAAAGTCAAAATAGCAATTTTGACTGTTAGTAAAAAGATCCTCACGAAAAGATTTTCTTGATTTAAATTTAGCAATAGAATATTTCTATAATGTAAAAATAAAAGCTACCATATAAATTTAATAAAATATAATATCCAAAACAAAATTTCAAAACAATCTAGCTAAAAGTCTCCCACTAATCACAAGATCTTCAAACGAATTCTTAGAGAATCTTTGACTGTGTATATGGACAAGATATTCAAACTTTTTATATAATTTTTAAAAATAAGTATTGTTTGGTTATCACTGAAAACTATTATTGAAAACATTTTTTGAAACACAGATAACCTTGAAAACACTTCTTTGTTCTTTAAATTTAATGATTTTTTTATATTTTTTAGTAATAAAAACTGAAAACCACACATTTTCCTTGTTTTCCTTATTTTTTAGAATAGAAAGCAATTTTTAAAAACCATAAACAAGCATGCCTAATTTCTGTTTTCAAAAACAAAAGTTTCAAATTAGTTTAAGATAGTAACTAGAAGGCATGATTATAGTGTAGGATCATAACGATTTTAGAAAAAGATTGGAAATTTTATTACACACATTACCCATTACCTTTGCTGCCATTTTACACACAGAATCTTTTGGCACAATTCTTTATTGTAAAATCAGAACTTTAAAGCATGATTTCATTTATAAGATCTGAACTTCCAGTGATTTTAGGTTTTATTTTTATTTTTTTATTACAAGAGCATGATTTTAGTTAAAAATCAAAATTTGATGAAATGATTTTGGTACGATTCTAGTGTAAAATCGAAAGTTAAAAGCACTGTTTTAGTGTAAACTTGGAACTTAAAAGCCGTGATTTAGTAGTGAAAGGTAGGGAGTGGAACAATTTCAGTCCGAAGGAACAATTTCGAGACTCAAATTTAAGAATATATTTTTATTTTAAAATTGTAATTAATTGCTAAATTTTATATTTAATTACAATATTGATAGAAATTGTATCAATGATACTAAAAATTAGTTTTATATATAATATTAAAAATTAGTTAAGTAATAGCCTTTTTTCTTTTAAAAAGTTTAGTTGTCAAAAAAAAATTAAGTTTGGTGAAAATTTATCTTTACTAATAAAAAATTATTATTTAAATTAATTTAAAGATGAATTTGAAGATAAAAAAATTAAATATTTTTCAAAAAGATAAAGATTAAATTATTTTTAAAATTAATATTTAACGTAAACTATGCGTTCAATTTCAAATGCTAAAATATAATTTCCTTTCAAAAGAAATGCTAAAAAAATAACTTATACTATACAAATATTATTATTGTATTATATTATAATAACCTAATTTCTTGTTATCTAATGTATTGTTATTAATTAATTTTATAATACAAATATTTCCTAATAATTTATATAGTGCGGCAACTGTTTGTTTTTAATTTACGTATCACGATCGATACGAAACGATACACGAGGATCGTCGTCTCAGGACCTTCCAAGTTAGTGATCGATAACGCAACTTTAAACTATGTTTCTTCTCGATTTTTTTCATTTCGATCTTTTATCTGCCAATGATTTGTTTTTTAGCCATATTAATGTTTGTCATTATTGAAGCTTACTTAGACAATGAATGTCCCACTTTGATTTCTCTTTTATAAAGTCAAAATAGTAATTTTGACTGTTAGTAAAAAGATCATCAAGAAAAAAATTTCTTGATTTAAATTTAGCAATAGAATATTTCTATAATGTAAAAATAAAAGCTACCATATAAATTTAATCAAATATAATATCCAAAACAAAATTTCAAAACAATTTAGCTAAAAGTCTCCCACTAATCACAAGATCTTCAAACGAATTCTTAGAGAATCTTTGACTGTGTATATGGACAAGATATTCAAACTTTTTATATAATTTTTAAAAATAAATACTGTTTGGTTATCATGTTTTTGAAAACTATTATTGAAAACATTTTTTGAAACACAGATAACCTTGAAAACACTTCTTTGTTCTTTAAATTTAATGGTTTTTTTTTATATTTTTTAGTAATAAAAACTGAAAACCACACATTTTCCTTGTTTTCCTTATTTTTGACAAGCAATTTTAAAAACCATAAATAAGCATGCCTAATTTCTGTTTTCAAAAACAAAAGTTTCAAATTAGTTTAAGATAGTAACTAGAAGGCATGATTATAGTGTAGGATCATAACGATTTTAGAAAAAGATCGAAATTTGAAGGAAATTTTTTGGCACAATTCTTGTGTAAAATTAGAACTTTAAAGCATGATTTCATTATAAGATCTGAACTTCAAGGCATGATTTTAGGTTTTTATTTTATTTTTTATTACAAGGCATGATTTTAGTTAAAAATCAAAATTTGATGAAATGATTTTGGTACGATTCTAGTGTAAAATCGAAAGTTAAAAGCACTGTTTTAGTGTAAACTTGGAACTTAAAAGCGTGATTTAGTAGTGAAAGGTAGGGAGTGGAACAATTTCAGTCCGAAGGAACAATTTCGAGACTCAAATTTAAGAATATATTTTTATTTTAAAATTGTAGGTAATAATAATAATAATTATACTATTATTAGTACGTCTGAAAAGAGGTTCATGACGGAACCCAAACTCGAACTATGAAACACCCACATGGCTTTATCAAATCATGGCCATAAGGAACACCAACAGAACTATACTCCAGTGGACACGCATATTCAACTATCGTGGTGGATGAAGGCTCTCCCTCCATCATCATCATCGTCATCTCCTTCAACAAAACCGCCCCCTTTTCATCAGCTCTTCCAAAGACCCCCCTGAACTGCTCCAATTCTTTCAACTCCATGATGCCCACCAAAACCCGCCTTCTCGTGACACCTCCCTCTTCATACTCCTTAACTGCTTCCAACCTCCCAAAGCGCCTCTAGGTGTGTGCTATGCACGCGTGCGTGCCAGCACTTACCCTCGTGTTTGAACACGTGCATGAGTCTTTCCCTCTCAAAGAGCGACCAGATGATAGTGTGTCGACGGAGGGTGGTCGAAAAAACGAGCGCCCTTCGGGTCGGGAGGCGATGATGGCGGTCTTGACGCCACATAAAACGTGGAGCTTGTCGGCTTTCTTGAAGAGGCTGATACAACGCTTGGAGAAGGTGACCTCTAAAGAGATTTTCTCCTCGATTTTCTTCATTTCGATCTTCTGTCTGTGTTTTAGAGTCATATTAATGTTCGCCATCATTGAAGCCTACTTAGACAATGAATGTCCCATTCATGGCTTTGATTTCTCTTTTATAAAGTCAAAATAACAATTTTTACCTTTAGTAAAAAGATCTTCAAGAAAGTATTTTCTTAATTTAAATTTAGAAATATAATATTTCCATAATGTAAAAATAAAAGCTACCATATAAATATAATAAAGTATAATATCTTAAACAAAATTTCAAAGCAATCTTGCTAAAAGTCTCTCACTAATCACAAGATCTTCAAACGAATTCCGAGAGATTTCCTAGAGATTTTATGTGTGTGTGTGAGCTTTTTGACAACTAAATACTTTGTGAAAAACTCTCCCATCTTTTTAAACTTTGAACCTTCTACCAATTTAATTAGGCATATGTATTTAAAATAGAATAATATATTGCACTACTTTTGACTTTTGACTTGTGTATTTTTATTTTTACATATTAGATTTTAATTTAGAATTAGAAAGCTTTTTTGAATGTTATATTTTATATTTTATATTGTAACTTCTGTGGGGATATTTTATTTCCAAATTTACAAAAAAAGTTTTAGAATTTTGTATTGAGATATTTTCGTGACTTGAATGTTTATATAATTTTTAAAAATAAGTATTGTTTGGTTATCATGTTTTTTAAAACTATTCTTTAAAACAGTTTTTGAAAACATAAATAACCTTGAAAACTCTTATTTGTTCTTTAAATTTAATTTTTTTTTTGTTTTTTATATTTTTTATTAAAAAAACCGAAAACCACACATTTTTCTTGTTTTCCTTATTTTTTAGAATAGAAAACAATTTTTAAAAATCATAAACAAACATGCCTAATTTATGTTTTCAAAAAAAAAAAAGTTTCATATTAGTTTAAGATAACAACTAGAATACATGATTTTAGATAGTAGGATTTTAATCCATTTTAAAAAAAGATCTAAATTTTAGCTGAAAATTGGCACCATTCTAAAAATCGAAACTTTAACACATGATTTCATTATAAGATCCGAACTTCAAGGCATGATTTTAGGTTTTTATTTTATTTTTTATTACAAGGCATGATTTTAGTTAAAACTCAAAATTTGATGGAATGATTTTGGTACGATTCTAGTGTAAAATCGAAAGTTAAAAGCATTGTTTTAGTGTAAGATTGGAACTTAGAAGCCGCGATTTAGTAGTGAAAGGTTGGAAGGGGAACAATTTCAGAACAATTTCAAGACTCAAATTTTAGAATATATATTTATTTTAAAATTGTAGGTAATAATAATAATAATACTATTAGAACGTCAGAAAAGAGGTTCATCAAAACCGAACCCAAACTCGAACCCATGCTGAACACCATTAGTTGCCAAATCATGGCCATGAGGAACCCCAGCAGAACTATACTCCAACGGCAGCGGCGGTGCATATTCAACCATCGTGGTGGATGAAGGCCCGCCCTCTATCATCATCATCATCATCATCTCCTCCAAACTGACCGCCTTCATCAACTCCTGTAGAATCTCCCGAACATCTCCACCCGCTCAACCCCATGCTCAATGGATACAAGCCCCCACTGCAAAACACCCTCTGCTCTCCACTGTCGCTCCACTCGTCGCCTTCGCCTCCTCCTTCACTTCTAACCCCAAGCGCCTAGGTACTCGCTCCTCGCACATGCCCATAACACTTCTCCCCGTAGAACACTCTAAGTGAGTCTTTCTCCCTCTTAAGAAATCGATTGATGATGCTAGTCGATCGAGGGGTATTTAAAAATGAATGCCCTCCCGACTGTGGAGAAGACGATGATGTACCTCAAGGCCAAGATAAAAACACAAAGCTCACCGGCTTTCTTGAAGAGGCCGGTACGACGCTTGGAGAAGGTGACCTCTAAAGAGCTTTTCTTCTCGATTTTCTTCATTTCAATCTTCTGTCTGCCCATGCTCTGTTTTCTCGCCATTATTAAAGCCTACTTCCACAATGAAGTCGTGGCTTTAATTGCTCTTTTATAGAGGAAAAAGACAATTTTTACCTTTATTAAAAAGATCTTCAAAAAGATTTTCTTGATGTTTTAAATTTAGAAATATAATATTTCTATAATGTAAAAATAAAAGCTACCATATAAATATAATAAAATATAATATCCTAAACAAAATTTCCCACTAATCATAAGATCTTCAAACGAAATTCCTAGAGATTTTTAAGAAAATAGAACACACATACATAATATATATAGAGGTATATATATATATATATATATATATATATATATATATATATATATATAGTATAGTGTTTTTGACAATTAAATACTTTGTTAAACTCTAACTCTTTTTACATGTCCTGATCTTTTTAAACTTTGAACCTTTATCAATTTAATTAGTATATGGACGAAAAAAATAGGAATAATATACTAATTACTTTTGACTTGTGTGTTTTTTTATTTTTACATATTAGATTTTAAATTCTAGAATTAGAAAATATTTTTGAATTTTATATTTTATTTCCAAATTTAAATTTAGAAAAAGTTATAGAATTTTTTATTGAGATCTTTTCATGACTTGAATGTTTATATAATTTTTAAAAAAAAGTACAGTTTGGTTATTATGCTTTTGAAAATTATACTTGAAAACAGTTTTTGAAAACACAAATAACCTTGAAAACTTTTCTTTGTTCTTTAAATTTAATGTTTTTTTTTATATTTTTTAGTAAAAAAAACTGAAAACCACATATTTTCCTTGTTTTCCTTATTTGTTAGAATAGAAAACAATTTTTTAAAATCAGAAACAAACACGCCTAATTTCTGTTTTCAAAAACAAAAGTTTCAGATTAGGTGGGAAATAAATGTTATTTTTTAAGAAAGAAGTTACCTGAGAAGGCTTATTTATGTACATAAAACTTGTTTCTAAAACAAGTTTACAATATTGAAAACAAATATCAATTTTCAGGAAATAATTTTGTTTGATAAATTGTTCCTAAAAAACAAGCTTTAAAAAATAACTCAAACAATAAACATGTAAATGTTGTTTTTATAAAAACAAGGAAGGTATTGAATCGATACGAGACCACTCACGCGATACTACGAAGATCCAACCTGGCTTCACCCGAGGACTTGGGCTTGGCAATGACTCACTTGACGGATAATTCAAGAAGGTCGAGCAAGTCACCACCTCCATCACCTTGAGCATCGAGGTAAAACAATTATCCACTTTTTCCACCATCAATACGTAAAGTAAGTATTACGTCAGGAATTTTAACCGCTCATAAATGTCCACCTCATAATTGGCTATTTGATAACCACCCAATTCATAGATTCATATATATTCATATTATCTATTTCTTCTTGATTACAAGTTGTTTTATTTTCTACAGTTACTGTTATTTTTATTATAAAAAATAGATGATATGTAAAGAAATTAAAAAACTATGCTACAAACCCACACTCACAGGTACGTTATGTTTAAAGATAGTACTTTACTTCTAATCAATTTTTTTTTTGTATCTTACTGGTCTAGCATTAAGAAATTAAATTATTATTATTGTTAGTGTTATTAATTGGCTGTACAATTACAAAAGCATCTGATTACTCTCTGACTCTCTGGATTTTGACGTGTTCCTCGCATACAGTTCACTGATTCTCAAGCTGCAAACCACTGGCTATGGCTGATGTGGGAGTCGCCTTCTTCTCGCCCGGCGTTGAACCTGATCATCCGTCCTCGCCTCCTGCAACTGTCCCACACTGATCCTAATCCTGAACTACCTCCGGCGGAACTCTCGTCCTCCTCCCGCATCGATCTCCTGACCCCAGCCGAAGTAATGGCTCTTGCTTAGGGTTTTGACCTTGGTTTTTCTTAGTTTTGTTTCTTTTGATTGATTTCGTTTGTTTCATATTCTGATTTTTAGATTAATTCTATTGTCTATAAATTGGAGCTTCTTGTTGTTTCTTGTTTTGTTCAATTCAATGCAATGTCCGATGGTTGCTAGGGTTTCTTGTTCTAGATTTGATTTGTTTTGGGAACTGGTAATTTTATTATGTTAGGCTTTAATCTTTTTTGGGTTTATGTAGTAATGTCTTCCATCTTGGTCTTAGCTAGTTGAAAGGGCCCGATTCTTTGAAACTTCTCCCGTGAAATATGAAACCAATTCAAAGACACTTTTATCTGCATTTAACCTTATTGCAACCCTGTCAAAATAAGTTAATTTGGTTAGCCTGGAAATTTCATAGTCTAGGTTCTCCAATGATATTGTACCAGTATTTTAAAAGGCTATTGAGGGCCTAAAGGTGAGGTTATGCACTCACATTTAGTCTTTAAGTAGCCCAATATATGGTAATGAGGTCAAATCCTCATGTCACCTGTCGAGGCTTATAGCATTGAGCCATAACCTCATATAGAGTATTAGGAGTGCATAAGCTTCACCCTGTTGAAGCTATAGGTCTTGAAGGGTTTCCACTCATACTTGCGTACATGTATGTTTGCGGCAAGCGTGTGGTGTACACATATCTCTATATTTAAAACATTCCTTGTAAGGTTTTGATAATAAATTTTTTCTTGGGTTAAAGATTACATTTAAAACTTTAAAAGGGCTTAATTAAATCCATCATATTGATTGTTTCATATATGTACTAGTATTTTACAATAATATTATAATAGTTATAATTGATGGATGAAGACAGAGTGGTTACATGTGGTTATGATTCCTTGGGGGGTCCTATTAATGATAATGATGTGCAAAAAATTATTTAATGAAGTCATAAAAAAATTGAATTTAGTAGAAAGATAAATTAGAAACTATTGGCCATGAAGAACAATTAATTTGATTATTAAGAATTATTATTATTTTTTATTCAATTTTCAAGTGATTTTATTCATATTTTTATTTTTTATTATTTACTCATTTATTATTATAGTTGAGACTTACACCTATTCCATCAGTTCAAGGTTTTCCTCTGCCTTAAGGCATGTCTAGTGGTAAAGAAATGGGGATGGTTTATTAGAGGTTCTGGGTTTAACTCCCAATGGGGACAAAAATTTACTTATTGAAAAAAGAGGGTTTACTCCTCTCATTTGGGAAAAATGCCCCAAGATCACATCTTTAGCTTTTTAAAACATTGAATATGACAAAATTAATAAAATACAAAAAGTAAGGGAACCTTAAAAGGCAGTAGTCTGTTGAGTTCCCCAGTAGACATTGTTAATAATATAGGGTAGCACGTATACTCTCATCCTATGGTGTCTCAAACATCCTAAAGTGTTCTCATTAATAGAGTTTGGCATGGGCGGCAACTGATGATTTTAAAAATGGGCTTTGCTAGAAGAGACCTCTTGGAGACAAAAATCAAGAGAATTCTGGCTAAAAGAAGGGGACAAAAACACAGGTCTTTTTCCATAGGATAGCAAACTCTTGTAGAAGAAGGAATGAAATCTCCAAGCTAAAGATAAATGGGGTGTGGATCAATGCAAAAGAGGAGCCGAGGCAGCAGACAGCGACGTTTATAAACCCTGCCTCTCGATCCTACAGTGAGACAGTCCAAAAGTCTGGTTTTAGACCTACCAACAAAGCAAAATGTAATGGAGGTCCAATTCTTTGAGGAGAAAGTGTCTGTGGCTCTAAAAGACCTGAATGGTGATAAAGCCCCAGGCCCAGATGGCTTTATTATAGCTTTATAGCAATCCGCCTAGCCTATGGTTAAGGGGAATTTCGTTAGGAGTTTAAACACCACTTTCCAGGGTATGGTGCCAAAGAAAGGGGGAGGGAATTTACAGCGATCATAGCCTATGTTTAGCGCAAAGTCCTGCAAAAGGCTAAAAAATGTGGTAAGCAAGCTGGTCAACAAGGCTCAACACGCCTTTGTGGAGGGAAGACAAATCCTTGATGCTCCCCTTATCGCCAACAAAGTTGTGGACTCCTTATTGAGAAGAAATGAGAAATGGGTTCTTTGCAAGCTAGATATTGAAAGCCTACGAATTTATAAATTAAATTCCTTACTAACTATCTTCAAAGACGGGTTTCGGAGGAAATAGATAGATTGGATAGATTGGTATTTCACAACTTCGCTTTTAGCGCCGATTAATTTGGCAATTCCACTGATTTTCAAAAGTGCATTTTGTCGTTCTAAGATGTATGCAAAGAGACATCAAAGACCATAGTCGCTCCTCAGATGCATAAACACACCGAATGCAGTGTTATAAACTTATATGTGGAGGAGATTGAAACACATGGACACTATTTGGTTCATGTTTTTTATAACTGTTCTAGATTTTGTTATACTCTTTGTTATTTGAATTTGATGTTTTTTGTATTATTTGTCTTTCAGAACATTTAAAAAAAACATACATACGAACCAACATGCTTGTTTTTCCTCGCTTTTCAAAATGTAGTGTATCAGCTTTCAAAACCGTAACCAAACTAACTCATAGTCTGTCCCAAACAAGGAGCAACCAATTCTCATTTGTACATCAGTACATCTTTGCACGGGCTAAATGTGTTAAAAATGAATTTTGATTCTCACATTTTCTTCTATATGAGTTGTATTTGGATGCCAAGTACTCAAGTCGAAAGACCTTATTAAATGAGGTAGGTCAGTTAATGCCCTAATTAATTGCTAAATTTTATATTTAATTACAATATTGATAGAAATTAAAATAATGATGCTAAAATAGTTTTTTACACATTAAAATTAGTTTAGTTATAGCATTTTTTTTTTAAAGTTTAGTTGTCAAAAAAAAAAAAAAGGAAGTTTGGTGAAAATTTATCTTTAGTAATAAAAAATTATTATTTAAAGATGAATTTGAAGATAAAGATTAAATCTTTTCAAAAAAATATAAAAATTAAATTATTTTTAAATTAATATCTAACTTACCATAAACTATTACGGTTAATATCAAATGCTAAAATAATTTCCTTTCAAAAGAAATGCTAAAATAACTTATACTTTACAAATATTATTGCATATATTATAATACTACAATTTTGTTATCTAATGCTCTTGTTATTAATTAATTTTATAATACAAGTATTTCTAATCATTTATATAATTTTTAGCTCTTTATTTCTTTTAATTTACGTATCAACCGATCGAAGCCGATACACCTAGAGTTTCATAATATAATGAAATACGACTCCAAATTCTTACTTTAAAGATGAATTTTTGGAGCGGTTTTATTAGAAATTTAAGGCCCGAATAAAATCGGGCAAATTTGGCCCAACCCATTTTGCCCGTAGCCCATGTGGGTTTGGTCTGAGTTAACCCGATTGGTCCGAAATTTTTATTTAATTTTTTTAAGTAACTAGCTTAGTAATTTAGATTTTCAAGGATTTATCTATAAAATTTGTTACTTTGACTATTTCTTTTGTAACATAGGGGTTTTAAAAATAATAATTATTTTAATATATGATTAATTTATTGAACTTTGTTGTTATAACTATTTTATTTTCTCTATATGTATCTTTTTAATATAATTTATATGATAATCTATATTTAAAAAATCTTGTATGAAAATTTCGAAATGCATTTGAATTAAATAAATTATAGTTTTAATATTAAATATATTTTTATTTATCTCATTAATCCTATTTTAAATATTTACAATTTCATTTTTTTATTTATTCTTTAAATTTTATTCATATGTTTTTATAAAAATGAAGTTGTACTAGTTTATAAATTAATTTAATTTAATAACTGAATTATCAGTATATTTTAAATAATTTTATTACTTAAACTAGTGTTAACAACATTTTTTTTTATCAGTAAAAAGCAAGTATTATTAACAACAAAATAATTTTAATTTTAAAATAATTAACAAAAAATATATACTAATTTCTTTCCTAATATGATTATATCTTTTAACAAGATGAATTTTCAAACAAATAAGATATTATATTATTATACGGTTGAGATGCAATTTTGGAAAAAATATTTTCTTATTCCGAACATAAATGAAATTTATGTTGTTAACATTCTAAATTAATTAATAGATGATGATAAATCAACCATCATCGATGATATACATATTTCTAATGTGGAATCACATGTTATTATTAGATATAAGGAGGATGAGGATGGAGATTAGAGACATATGAAATTTCATTTGATGCTTTGGAGTTGTTTATATGTTATTAAGTTATTACTTTATTGTTTTTGTATTATTTAGCTAGTTAGTTTGGTACTTTGGTTATAATAGTGTTCTAACATATTTTATTTATTTACGTTTCATACTATTATTATATCATACTCAATCATTTTATATATTAATTATTATTATTATATATTTTTATATTATTTATTTTTATTTGAAAAATGATGAATTTGTAAAATTATTTTTTTAACATTTTTTAAGGTTTTAGTTCGCAACCCCTACGGCAATAGCTGGTTTAAAACTATCCCTAATATAAATGCAGCTTCGATTAAATTCAACTCGCTTTTACCAGATCCCGAATGGGCCAACCCGAACAGTTGGGCCGACTCGTTTACCAGCTCTAATCATACACCGAGACCTGTACATCTAAAGACCCTTCAAGTCAATGACCGATAACGCAACTTTGAACCATGTTTCTTCTCGATTTTCTCATTTCAATCTTTTGTCTATCAATGCTCTGTTTTTTAGCCATATTAATCTTCACCATTATTGAGGCCTACTTAGACAATGAATGTCCCATTCATGGCCTTGATTTCTCTTTTATAAAGTCAAAATAGCAATTTTTACCGTTAGTAAAAAGATCCTCAAGAAAAGATTTTCTTGATTTAAATTTAGAAATAAAATATTTCTATAATGTAAAAATAAAAGCTACCATATAAATATAATATCCTAAGCAAAATTTCAAAACAATCTAGCTAAAAGTCTCCCACTAATCACAAGATCTTCAAACAAATTCCTAGAGATTTTTTGAAAATAGAATATATATATATATATATATATATATATATATATATATATATATATATATATATATGTTTTTTGACAACTACTGAAACCCCGAAAAACTAATTTTTGGAAAATGGTAAATGATAGCTTTTGTCAAAATCTTAATTTTTCTAGATTCCCATGATTTAAACAAACTTCACTGCAATCGTCTCACGAAATCTAGGTACCATGTTGACTCGCTGAATTCCGGCATAATCGAATTACATTTTTCGAAAGACGAGAGTGAGTGCGGACACTTCTGATACTCCCACATGAGTGGCTCAAGATGCGCCACGTGTCCTCGCGCATCGGGTCAAATACACTCGCTGGGCCCAAGGAGCGACAAATGACACTCAAGTGAAATAATAAATCTGTTGTGATGATAAGTGGATACGTAGAATCCTAAGAGCTAAACGGGTAAGTTGACAAGTGGCATGAGGACTTTTCTCTCGAATTTCAATCTAGACCAATCTGGTTTGTGAGGGAAAGGAAGAGAGAGAAAGACCAAACGAAAAAGAGAGAGAAAAGAGAGGGATTTTAGAGAGAGAAACTCTACCTTCTCTCTAGAATTCCTAGCGATCGGATCGTCGGTTTCCAACGAGGCAAGAAGCAAAGTTGCTCCCCACGACAAGGGCTATAAAGGTACATTGTGTATCGGGAGTTTTGACAACTCCTGGCGTATGCTTTCTCCTACTTGTTTTACTCTTTCATTAAGCGGTCATTTAATTCGGACGAGGATTATAAGCGCTGACGGCTTCGGTTTCGATTCCAAAAGATTTGGACTGATTGAAGAAATCTCTAGAGTGGTTTTGGACAGTCCACGGTGTAAGACCCCCGAATTTACAGCCTATGAATAGTACCTTTGCTGATCAGAAGCAGATTCGATCAAAACAAATAATGAATGGTAATTTTCGAAAAAACAAGCCCCGAAAATTAAAAAAAAATGTTCATAATAATGTGTTGAGTCTAAAGAAGCTGAAATAGATTAAAACGAAATTATGTTAATGGGTGAAAATGCAATTTTTCAAAAGGGCAAACCCAGACGGCCATAGAAAAATCAAATTTTAGATCTCGGATGATGAAACGGACTTCACCGCTGAACTAGTCTTCAAATCTACACTAAATAAATTCCTCATCAATCTCGGCACACCTGATTTTCACGAATTGGCGCTACTTTGCCGAAAATGGGACTAAAACGAGACATTTTTAAAAATCCCAAAAAATGTCAAATATTTAAAGAATTTTCATTTAAGATAGATGAAACTGAAACTGGGACGAAATAAATTGTTTAGGAGCGAAAACGGAACCGAAGAAGTGTGACACATGGCGTGACATGGGCACGTGTCCACACTATAAATATCCTAAAAAAATCTAAAGCTCTCATTTTGGTCTCAGGCAAACCGTAAGAGAGAGAGTAAGAGAGAGAAAGTAAGAGAAAAACAATCTTCTCTCTTCGATTCACGGGATTTCGTCGGTCGGATCTCGTTAGGTCGAGAATTAAAGCTAATATACGGGACGAGGGCTACGCGTGGGTACCAGAATCACAAGATTCTGCCAAGGTCCAAGGTTCGGGTTTTCACGGAAACCGAGAAAAGGAGGTGTCCCGGGAAAGCATGCCATTTGAGGTAGAGTTTTTCTCCTACTCGGGTTAATTTTAGTCTAAGGGTATGTGTGTGTCCAAGGAGATGCTGTCCAGTTTTTTTTCTCCTACCCTATGATTGTATTTTGGCCATAACTTGGTCATTATTCATCTGAATTGAGTGATTCAAATTGCTAAGTAAACTATATTGATAGGAGAACATTTCTCCTTGAAATAGGTCTATCCAAATTCCGACCCATTTGGACTCTAAAATTCATTCAAAGTAGAGCTATGTTTAGGCAGTTTTTATGTTATGTTTTTACGACTCCATGACTCGTATTTCGCTGTAATTTGGCTAACATCTATCCGAACTGAGTGATCTAAATTGCTATAAACTAGACTGATAGAGAACATTCTCCTGAAATAGTCAATCCAAATTCGACCAATTTGGACTCGTAAATGCATTCAAAGGAGCCATGCCCATTAGTCAGTTATGTTTGAAAACAGTAAATTGGACCAAATTTAGAATGAAAATGCCATAACTTCTTCAGCCCAAACCTGTTTGGGTGTTCTGGACTCTATGGAGAGCTCATTGAGTCAAGATTCTATCCATATTCATGTAGAGTACAGGGGATGATCAGAACATGGCTGAAAATTTATGTTTTGCACCAAGTGTGCAAGTTGATTGGTTATGTCGATGTGAATAGTCGGGTTTTGGTATGACCATTTCATGGCATGTTGTGGGCTATTGTGGGCTGCAGTACTCATGAGTTAGCATAAGAAAATCATGAGAACAAAAGAGGTTGAGTCTAATTGATTTTAATCAATTGAAGTGATTAAATGCTTAAGAGTTAATGGAAAATATAGTATAGTTAATGGTTTGAACTGGAATAAAGAGTAAGGTATGGATAATGATTTTATGAATAATGTGACTTGTAGGAGGAAGGTGATAAAATGACAAGAGTGGAGGTGGAAAGTTTGCTTAAAGGAAGAAAAGGGCTTAAATAACTAAGGTGGGGAAAATGTAATGTTTATGAATATATATATATATATATATATATATATATATATATATATATATATATATATATATATATATATATATATATATTAATGTTTACCAATGTATATGCTTTCATATCTATGTTATAAATGTTCAAATGAAAAAAGAAATGTGGTTTTCTTGACTTTAAATTATGTTGAGAAAATATAAAATGATTATGGTTTTATGGTTTTATAAAGCATGATTTATGGTTTTATATGAAATGAAATGTTTATGAATGTATATTTTATATATACATGTTTATATGAAAATGTTTGAATCTAAGGGATACCCTATGTTACAAATATGTTTTAAAGGAAAGTCGACTGCTAAAGTACTTTACTTATGTACGGTATGCATGGGAAAAATAGGATTTTTTATAGAGGGAAGGGAAGAGTGATGCATATTGTCATGCATGTGAAAAGTATGAAAAGAAAGGCACGGTTTATCAAAGGTTCCTTTTTGGGCCATCGGTGATCGTAAGATTGTTTCCTCGTAGGTTCTTTCATGGGCCAGCGGTGGTTAACAAAGAGGGCACGTATTTGAGGTTCCGGGTCATCGGTGATCAGCATCGTTCCTCTCTAAAGTCTCTTTCATGAAACCTAAATCTGGTGTTGACCTGTGAGAAGGGTTCCATTGATATGATAGATTCAAAAGGAAAAAGAAAAGTATATTGAAAAAGATATGTTAATACAATTCGTTTTGCCACATTGTATTTGAACTATATGGAAAAGAAAGTAAAGTAAATGTTTATAGGAAATGGGGACTTCATACAATTGTTTTGTTAATGTTGTATTTGAATAGAAAGGAAAGAATGCAAAGTAAATGTTTATGGAAATGATCTCTATACAATTGTTTTACACATCAGATTTGAACTATATCTGGAAACATTATTTTCCTATGACATGTACTCTCATTGAGCTCCTTTAGTTCACCATTTTTCCAAATGTTTTCAGGCAAGACTGACGTAGTAGCCTAAGTGCATCCTCCAGTCATGAGACTTCGCCACGGATTCCAATTACCTTTGAAAATGTATGGGTTTTGTTGTAGCACCACATGTGCACCTTTATTTTGTAATGTATATGGAGTTTAAAGATTTATTTATATATCTATAGTGTTTAGATAATGATTTTAAAGTTTGATTTGAAATTGGCTGTGGTGGACTTGATAGTTCATCATGATGTGAAGCAAATTAAATTGTTTTATTACATGGTTATAAATCGGGACATGTCCGAAAAACGTAAGAAACTATGCCCGATTTTCTTATAAAGGGTTTAATGTTAAAAAAAAAAATTTGTCCACCATGTTTGCTAAGATTTTAATGAAAAACGTAACTGTATAAATAGGTTCGCTCCACGGATTCACTTTTATAAAGGTTTAAACGAAATGAAATGTTTTTTTTTTGAATCCGTAGGAGTACCGGGAGGGTCCCCCGAGTTAAGAAAAGAAAACTCGGGTTGGGTCCCTTCACACGGACTGTTTGTGTGGCTTGTGTGATGATGTGTTATTGCCATGAGTAAATACATGTTGATTGTGATTTTGTGGGTAGCCCCATGATGGGCTGTCGGTTTGTTGATTAGCCCATGTGAGCTAATTTTTATGTTATCAAGGCGAACGAATAACATGTGTAAGTTTTGTTAATATATGTACGCTTAGTATATTAACATGGATTGTATGGAATGTGAGTTGAATGTTTGGTGCCATTGCACGAAAGACTTGCAGCGAGTAACCCAGCAGTGAAAATTCCACTCATCGAGCATCGCTTTTCACCCCTGTCGAGAATATATTTATTTCAGGTACTAGAGGTGCACCCGGGATGGACGATTTGAGACCGAGAAGCAAGAAATCTAATGCTCTGTTTTATTCGTATTTTGTAAATTCTGGAAAGACGATCCAATTTTTGTGTAAATTGTAATTAAATACAATTGTAAACAAACTCTCTTTTTTGTATAAAATATGCATTTTGGTTTATGACGTGGCAACCCATTGGTCCTTACACATGTATGGGTCTCATGACATTAGACACATAGATTTTCGCGGGTTGATGGTGGTCAATGAGACACCCCGGTTTTGGGGCGTCACAACTAAAAACCTCGAACTCTCCTTACATGTCCGATCTTTTTAAACTTTGAACCTTCTACCAATTTAATTAGGTATATCGACGAAAAATAGAATATACACTACATTTGACTCGTGTATTTTTATTTTTACATATTAGATTTTAATTTAGAATTAGAAAATATTTTTGAATGTTATATTTTATATTTTATATTGTAGCTTCTATGGGGATATTTTATTTCCAAATTTACATTTAGAAAAAGTTTTAGAATTTTATTTTTTTGGTGACTTGAATGTTTATATAATTTTTAAAAATAAGTATATAACCTACAGTCCTCGGACCAACCCAAGTCGTAATTCATTCAACATTGGCCTTACTTAGATGAATCCTTAGGCATCAATTGTGACGCCCCAAATCGGCAACCGTTGACTCACTCACAACTCTCATGGAAACACTGCGGAATGCTCCGGTGACCCGACATCTCTCTCGAAAATCGGTAGAGTCTCCTTTGTACGGGGAGCTCTACCCAAATACAAAACCTATCCCAAACAGTTCAATATGGCATTTCCATGAGTAAAACGGCCACTTGGGCCCACAAACCAATACTCATCCAAATAAATCTCAACTATATATACAATAGTTTCAAGAGGTAATAAAATTATCCTTATACATCATATATCAACTTAGAGAGTTCTAATACATGTGTACATAACAAAACCAAAGCCACAACCCGACTTTCTTCTAAAGCGGCCTCTATGATGAGCCGCTCCCGTGCACTTTGTACCCGAAATAACATAATTCCTCGACAGCAGTGAGCTAATGCTCGCATGAAATCACCCCAAGTGGGTTACTCTCCACCCATGCATATGCAATGCTCCAAAGTAAACACACATTCAAGAAATTGATCCTACTTGAATGTCTAAATGACTAACCCACACATCCCGAGTCCTCACCGAATTTCACACTTGCCTAAACCATGTATGAGAAAATATCTTTCAAACACCCCGTTTGTTCTCGAACTATACTACCAAGCATCGGTAAAATATGGGACTACCTCGTATGCTGAATGCTGGCCGGTAACCTTCCGAAATACCATGGTCCTCATCCGAAATGATCTCGTTTGACTGCCCCAAATCCCATTCTCCGAAATTCATCTGCAAATTCCTTCAAAAACGCTGCTTCTTTCAATTTTTCATGTCATGCACTCACCTAATTTCTAGGCTACCCCAGTGCATATGAAATGCATTATGCCATTTCAATCATTTTCAACCAATATATCAATATGCATATATTATCAAATTTAGAATCACACATGTAATTCAACAATATCAACCAACTCCCAAATTTTCTCACTTGAGCTAATCACTCTTCCATTTCCAATGGTCTACACCCACAATTATATTCCATATAATTGTGACATCAAGTTAACACATCAATGTGGAGCCCCATACCCTACCCGACCCGTTTGGGCTGATCCGAACCGAGATCGGGATGCCACTAAAATCACTCAATCACTCAAAATCATATAAATCATATCTTTGCGGAAGCGATTTCAAAATTTGGGTAAGCCCATAAACATTTAACTTTAAATAAATACATTTACAATGAAGGCATTCAGGCCTTTTCAAAATGATTTACAAAAATAGATGTTCAGAGAGTTCAGTCCTGTTTACATAATATCAATATCCAAAAGAAAACATGAAATGAATGCACATGTCGGAGCATATTCAAATTTCCTTTATGACTTGATCGCTCCTCGATCTGGTCCGCTGATCACTATCTATCACTTCCTGCACTACGCATTGCAACACGCTAAGCATTTTCATGCTTAGTGGTTCTATACAAATCCATTCTCGCTTCCATTTAAATCAATTCATGCAATTAATAATCAGAATCCTCAATCTTTTGATGATCAATAAATACAATACATATACTTTGTTATGGTATATTAATAAATTATAGTTCATCAGATCATCCCATAAATACATTTTCATAATCAATATTTAATCTCAAATCAATCCAATTGTGTCATAAATTCAGCCTGGCTTCAGAATCAATTCGGGCCTAAATTCAATTCAGCGCAGCAGATCAATCTGCTTATGCGAATCAATCTGGCCAGTAAATCAATTCAGTTATGCCAATCAATCTCGCTTATGCCTCTTAACGAATTTAACCTATGTCTTCGAAGTATACGTGATATCGTAGTCACCTCTGGCACGGCCTACCGGGCCGCAGCCGGTATCACATGGTTTTATAACACAGTACGGTCCCACTGGGCTGCTGATTGGTTATAAACAATCAATAGTGAACACTACCGATACGTCCCGCTGGTCGACGGAGTGACACATCAATAGTTCAAGTAAGATCGCTTATTTGACCCTATTGGCATACCAATTCATCCTACGCGAAATAAACGTTAACATCTATTAAGGGCGTTCAGTCCTTTATAGCGAACATAGTACATCCTTTATAGCAAAATATAGCATAACATCTACGCTTGTATAAACAATCTATTTTCAATAATCATGTAGTTTTATATGCAAATATTTCACAATCACTTTTCTCCAATCGCTAAATCAATTCAATATGCTTTTAGAACAAACATGCAAAAATAACTTTGAAACGAGGAATAGAGCCGATAGAACAACCCCAAAAATCTTTTGCACTTTGATTCCAACTCGACCAATCTCGCCATTTTTCCTCCTCGTCACCCCTATTCCAAACCATTAAAGAACAATATTATTCGCAAGGCATTTTAGTAGTTTTGGTTAGGATTGATTTTCAGAGATTAATATGGTTTCAAATTCAACAAGCTATATATAGATGAATTCTTGATTCAATGGGCTTTCCATAGAGTCCAAGAACACCAAACGTCTGACAAAGGAGTTATGACCTCCTCAAGTCGAGGTCATACTCTCACAATCCCGAATCGACGAGCTGATCTCGGGACCTGGACGAGCTCGACCTATCACCTCGGTCAAACATCTTCTATCCTCCTCAGAAATATGAATGTATTCTTGACTCAATGGGCTTTCCATAGATTCCTAGAATACCTGAATCGGAGTTCGGACAAAGGAGATATGACCTTCCGAAGTCGAGGTCGCATGTGAGTCAACCCGCACGAGCCGACCTGAATCGACGAGCTGACCTGTCCTGAACGAGCTTGATATACCACCCGGTCTGACATCTAATATACTCTCAGAATATGAATGTATTCTGACTCCAATGGGCTCTTTCCATAGAGTCCAAGAACACCCAAATCGGAGTTCAAACGTATGAGATATGACCTTCCGGGTTGGAGGTCATGCGCAAATACTGACGAGCCGATCTGACCGGATGAGCCGTACGAAGTGAAGAGCTCAATCTAACACCTCGGTATGACATCTAATATCTTCTTCAGGTATATGGATGGATTCTTGACTCAATGGGCTTTCCATAGAGTCCAAGAACACTCGAATCGGAGTTCATACGAACAGCTGGGCGATCCCGCCTGAGGTCATGCGCACGCCTTGACGAGCCGACCTTAACCGACGAGTTCGCACCGCCGATTTGTTCGGGCCTAACACCCTCGGTCTGACATCTAATATCTTTCTCAGGAATATGGATGGATTCTTGACTCAATGGGCTTTCCATAGAGTCTAAGAACACTATAATCGGAGTTCAGACGAAGAAGTTATGACCTTCCGAAGTTGAATACGCACTACCTTGGACGAGCTGACCCTGATCGACGAGTCAAGACTAAGTGACGAGCTCGCCCCACAGATGAGCCGAGCTCTTCAGGAGAAAGCAGCCTCTACATGACGCAGTTGAGCTCAGCGACAAGTTGAGCTCGCATGACGTAGTTGAGCTCGCATGACGAGTTGAGTTTTTCGTGACGAGGTCCGCTCGACCTCTATTTGACGGCACTTATGGGCCGACTCCTTCACCCGTTTGACTGCTCGCAGTTAAAGGCCATAACTTGGTCTACAGGGTCCGACTGAGAAATTCAAAGCCTAACATCAAGTCACGGACTTGGCATGACTTTCCAGAAGTACTTACTTCCGAATTCCCTTTATTTCTTACTCAAAACCGTTCTAAGGTCCGGCTTGTTGACCCGAATTGGCAGAACTCAATTCACCAGATCGAGTCGGCCGACTCGTGAAAAGGACTATAACTTACTTTACAGAGGTCCAAATTGAGAGATTCAGTAAGCCTAACATCAGTTCATTGATGTGGCTACAACTTCTACCAGAGGGACTCACTACCCGATTTTCTTTATTTCTACCCAAAAATCTCACCTCTAAGGTCCGCTAATGCGCATCATCACAATGTGGCAGAATAGGGTATAAATGACCAAAGTAGGAAGATCCCACTGAGTCATTTTAAACTCCCGATTCCGGTCTCTACTTACAGCCCTTGTGACGAGGAAGGACTTTCCCTCTTGCTTCGCCTGGGACCTATGGCCCGATCGTTGGGAAATCTAGAGAGAAGTGAGAACTTCTCACTCTAAAATACCTCCATTTTCTCTCTTTTTCCTTTCTTACGGATCACTCTAAATCAGATTTTTAAAAAGTGATAAACTTCCTCCCACTTTCCTACATGCCACAATACCCTTTCCTGATTTTTTTCTTCTTTTTCTTTTATTTCTTTTTTTTATATTTAGGTCCCTCCATTTCTATTATTTTCATTTAAGTCTCCTATTTTCACTTAGACATATAAACTTATTTACAATTGACCCTTAGGTCCCCATTTTTCAATTTCCACATTTTCTCTCTTTTCTACTGGTTTATTTCCCGATTCAATAATCATTTAATCAATTTCCCATCTAACAATTCCTAGAAAATACCTGCTGGGCCCAATTATACCCGGAATATATAATAAATTTTATTATAAAAATTCCAAGGTATTTTTGGGGCGTTACAACTCTCCCCCACTTAAAAAAAAATTTCGTCCTCAAAATTACCTTATTCAAACAAATAAGGATATCACAAGATCGCTTCCTCACTTTCCAAGGGCTTCTTCAAATTTTATGGTTTCCTCCACAAAGACTTTGACTAGGGGCTTAATCTTCTTGTTCCGCATTCTTCACTTCACGCAGCCGTAATCTCTACCGGCTCTTCTTCATACGTCAACCGGCCAAATTCAATTGTCTCCCCGAAGAGACTACATGTGACGGGTTCGATCAAGCACCTCCGTAGTACGACACATGAAATACATTATGGATCTTTTCCAAGTTCGGAGGTAATGCTAATCTATATGCCACTGGACCCACTTTTCCAATCACTTCATAGGGGCCAATAAATCTAGGTTTCAACTATTCTCTTTTCCCAAATCACCTTCTTCCAAGGAGATACTTTCAAAACACTTTTCATCGATCCCATATCAACATCTTTTCTTTTCAAGGCCTAGCATATGATTTTTGTCTATCTAAGTGGGCCACCTCAATCTTCTTCTAATCATTTTCACTTTTTCTTCGCCCCGTAGACAAGCCTGGGCCAATTACTTTCCTTTCACTCAATTCCGCTCCAACACAATCTGTTCTACATTTTCTCCCATATAAAGCCTCATACAAGCCATTCCAATACTTGATCGAAACTCGTTGTTGTAATAATAAATTCAACTAAAGCAATGTGTCGATCCCAACTACCTCAAGGTCGATCACACAACTCCTTAACATATCTTCCGTGATCCGATCACTCTCGACCGGCCCATCCGTCATGGGTGGAACGTCAGATCAAATTCGCCGAGCGCCTAAAGCCTCATCTTCCCAAAATCTCAAGTAAACCTCGAATCTTGGTCTCAAAATAATGGATAGATCCCATGTAACCTAACTATTTCCTCGATATACATCTCCGCTAGCTCATTGGCAATACTACTCACCTATATGGCTGAACTGGGATTTCAAGGACCGTCTACTATGACCCAAACTGAGTCATGCTTTCTCCTTGTCAATGGTAACCCAACCACAAAAATCCATAAGATCGTCCCATTTCCACTCCTAAGATTCTAATAGGCCGCATTAATCCCGGCCAACTCGATGTTCTCATTTTTTACTTTCGACACACCAAACACTTCGTTACATATTCTCGACATCTCTTTCATCCCTGACCACCCGTAATGACATTTTTAATCTCGACATCTTCGTGCTACCAGATGGATAGCAAAAGATCCACTATGGGTACCTCTTTCAGCATGGATTTCCTCACCATTACAATCGGGTACACAAACCCGATCCTTATAATAATACAAACCCATTTTCGCTCAATGTGAACCTCGCTCTTTACCATTTCCAACTGATTTATCGGGCGCAAATTCTTCTCATCTTTCTTTGTGCCTCTAGCACTTTCGATTCAACAAACCCGGTCTTGCTATCAACTCGGCTAATTACGCACCATCGTCATATAATGACAAATGGGGCATTCAACGCCAAGCGCTCATACTGACTTTCATCGTGCCGCCACTACATTGGCCTTTCCCAGTGATAATCAATCACGCTACCATAATCTTTTATCAATTCCATCCATCTCCGTTCTGCTGCTTCGCCGTGAGGGCAAATACTTAAGGCTCTTATGATCGCTGTAGATGAAACACTCTCCATACAAATAATGTCTCCAAATTCCTTTCGCGCAAATACAATCGCGCTAATTCCAAATCACAGTGGTAGTTCTTCTATGTGTTTCTAACCGTCTCAAGCATAGGCTACCACTTTACCCTCTCAGATACAAGACACATCCAAGTCCATTTAGCGACATCACTCAAAATCACATATTCTCTACTACAGGCCGGCTGAGTAAGAACCGGAGCCTCGGTTAAGAATGCTTTCAACTTATCAAAACTTCTTTGACATTTTTCACTCCATTCATACTTTACATTTTTCTGGAGCAATCTCGTCATCGGGGCTGCAGTCATAGAAAACCCCTTAACGAATCTTCTGTAGTATCCTGCTAGTCCCAGGAAACTACACTTCTGTAACATTTCTAGGTGGCTTCCATTCAACAACCACTTCTATTTTCTTCGATCTACTCTGATCCCTCTTCTCGATACTATATGCCCAGAAAGGACACTTCATTCTTCCAAAACTCCACACTTGCCCGCTTTGCATACAAATGCTCTTTTCAAAGTCTCTAACACTACTCTAAGGTGTGTGTCATGACTTCGTGATCTTTGAATGGTACACAAGAATGTCGCCTATGAACACTACGACAACTCGATCCACATACCGTCGAAAAACACGATTCATTGTGTCCATGAAAGTCTGAGCATTTGTCAATCCAAATGGCATTACAAGGAACTCATAATGTCCATATCGCCCTAAACGCCGTCTTATGCAATACTCCGCATCTTAATTCTCAATCGATGATACCCAGACGCGTCAATCTTCGAAAAGATACTGCACCTTTAATCGTCAAACAAATCATCAATTCCGTGGAATCTGATATTTATTCTTTATCGTTAACTTGTTCAATTGTCTATAATCAATACATACCAAGTGTACCATCTTTCTTTTAACAAAAAGCACAGAGCTCCCCATGGTGATACACTTGGTCGAATAAATCCTTTTTTAGTAGTTCTGCAATTGCAATTTCACCCCTTTTAGCTCTAAGTGAGCCATTACGCATTTGCAGTAATGGATGCCGTGTGGCGCACCCGGTACAACGTCAATAGCAAACCTCGATCTCCCTATGTGGGGCAATCCTGGCAACTCCTTCCGAAACACGTCCGGAAAGTCACTAACAAAGAGGGATATCTGACACTAGGGCCTTTCCTTGATCAGACAATCACATAAGCCAAGTAGGCTTCACATCCTTTCCGCACCATTGTTCAGAAGAAGACCATGATATCACATTAGATGTGATTTGACCTCTCACCGATGAAAGTTACTTCATCTTCATCTCTGTTCTTAAGGTTACTCTTTCATTCTACAATCGACTATCGCTTGATGCTCTGACAACCGCCCATCCCCAATATCACATCAAACTCCCCATGATAACTCAATCAAATCTCCTAACAATTCATACTCGTGATTTCACTGACAACCCTATACACTCTGCTCACAGCCATCACTATGGCTTCGAGCTGGTTCATCACTAAGATGTCATATTCTGCCTCACCTCTGCACTTTTACCCAAGTTGGGTATGCTCTGTGCAAATATAAGGAGGGGTTGACCCGGTCAATCAATGCATGTATAGTAGTATCAAAGATTTGGAAATTAATCGGCTATCACATCCGAGCGCTTCAGATCTTCCATCGCTTTCATCAGATATGCTCTATCGAGCACGACCATCTTGCCTACCAACGCTTGTGTCCCTTTGTCCTGAACACTCCTGGGATGCAACACTCTTGTTGCC
Organism: Tetrastigma voinierianum; assembly: GCA_016808115.1. NCBI lineage: Eukaryota > Viridiplantae > Streptophyta > Magnoliopsida > Vitales > Vitaceae > Tetrastigma > Tetrastigma voinierianum. The sequence continues at coordinate 155,866 of JAEQBH010000343.1, forward strand.
TTTTGTACCACAAAGTTGTACCCTGGCCTCGAGGTGTCAGAAATTTAACGAGAGCTCTGCACCTCGTTTCTATGCTCTTCGATCCACAAATCAAACAAGCACTGTAAGTCTTCTCAACATTCTCCTCTATGATTTCTCCACAATGGGAGCAATGGGGAGGCCTGGTCTCTAGAAGGACTCCCGGTGTACTCAAGAAATGATGGTGTCGGTAGAGGTATTCCTAAATTTCTAGAAATTTCGGTGGCATAGTTGATCGAACCCTGTCCTCGAACTTTTCCTTTGCTGCACAGAACTCGACCGACTGTGATTTTTCTTTTTCCTCGTCTTTTTTATCTTTTTCTCTCTTTCCTCTTTCTTTACTTTTTCCACATTCAATGCACATGTCACAATTTTGGAGAAATCCTCATAGAAAAATGCTATGACATGGGCTAGAATATGGTCATTAAAGCCATCTTCAAACCTACGGCACTTTTCTTCCTCACCACAGCATCTCGAGCATACTGCCTCAACCAGAATCCTTTGATATGCCCACACACTCATCCGTCTTTTTGCTTCCGCATTATGAAACTCCCGTCTCATGTTATTCAGATAAATGCGACCCACATAGTGCTTCTTGAACTCATCCAAGAAAGAATCCCATAATCTCTTTGATGGTGCCATCCCGGTCACTTAAACCCACCACCGATAAGCCCCATCCTTTGTAGTAATGAGTAATGCACATTCCAAATCTTCTTCTTCGCCTGTGCAATGCATTTGTACAAGCATCCGCTTCTGCTTCGTTTCAATTTATGCCATAGAAGGCCCATCCTTTCATCCCATAAAAATTCCACAGCTCTTACTTTGCCATCTTTCTTCAATGGTCGATCGCTTGTACACTGCAGCCTAGTTGCCCACAGAATGCTCGAACTAGCCATTTGAGGATACCCATAGTACCTCGCCACTTGTTCTGGTTCATTCATTAGTGGGGCATGGGATGCTTGCCCACCTTCCACACTAGCAGGACTGTTTGGGCGAGTCCCCTGGTCATCCTCGACCCTAAGGGAAGCCGAACCGTCCATGCTTATTCTATTAAGACCAGCAAGATCTGCGTCAGAGTCATGTCATCCTTTATATGCAAATGAAATGCATGTTATACAAAATTTCAAAATCATTTACAAACAATTTCAAAATCGTCGTGTAGAACCGCCTAAACCTGGGCTCTGATACCAATAAAGTTGTGGAGCCCCATACCCGACCCGACCGGTTTGGGCGGATCCGAACCGAGTTCGGGATGCCACTAAAATCACTCAATCACTTAAAATCATATAAATCATATCTTCAAGCAGGCGATTTAAAAATTCACAGTTTCTCCATAAACATTTAACTCTTAACAAATACATTTTATAAATGAAGGCATTCGTGCCTTTCTCAAAATGATTTACAAAAATAGATGTTCGTAGTTCAAATTGTTTACATAATATCAATATCCAAAAGAAAACATGAAATGAATGCACATGTCTGAGCATACTCCGAATTTCTTCTTTTATGACTGACATTCGATCTCGGGTCCGTCGATCACTATTCATCACTTGATCGCAAGATTGGTAAACAATACGCTAAGCATTTTCATGCTTAGTGGTTCTATACAAATCCATTCTCTTAGTTCCAAATCTTAAATCAATTCATGCAATTTAATAATCTTAACTCTCAATCTTTCGATGATCAATATAAATACAATACATATACTCTTGTTATATATATACAATAAATTATAGTTCATTTGATCATCCCATAAATACATTTTCATAATCACATTTCGTAATCTAAAATCACCACTGTGCTCACAATTCAGTTCACTTCGCAACCAATTCCAGCCTGGAATTCAATTCAGCTGCATCAATTCATTATGCGAATCAATTCAACAGGCAAACTGTAATTCGCTTTATGCCAAATCAATTCCGCTTACGCCTTTAACGACTTAACCTATGTCTGATATATGTGGATATCGAGTCACGGCACGGTCCCACTGGCCGTGTGCCGAGATTATCACATGGTTTTATAACACGCACGGTCCCGCTGGCCATTGACGGTTATAAACAATCAACAGCTGAACACTACCGATACTGCCCCGCCTGTCACACTGAGTGACATCAATAGTTCAAGATCAAGTATTTGACCTTATCAGTATACCAATCTATCCTTAATGCGAAATAAACGGTTAACATTCTATTAAGGGTACCAACTTTATAGCTTAAATATAAAGATCCTTTATAGCAAATATAGTACAATATCTACGCTAGATAAAACAATCTATTTTCAATAATCATGTAGTTTTTATATGCAAACATTTCACAATCACTTTTCTCAAATTAGTTAAATCAATTCAATATGCTTTAGAACAAACATGCAAAAATCCTTGAAACGAGGAATAGGAGTCGGTAACAAACCCCAAAATCTTTTGCACTTTGGATTCCAATCCTCAATCTCAATCTCAGCCGCTTTTCCTCCTCGTCAATCCCATTCCAAAACCATTAAAGAACAATATTCGTAAGGCATTTTAGTAGTTTTGGTTAGGATTGATTTTCAGAGATTAATATGGTTTCCAAATTCAACAAGCTATATATAGATGAATTCTTGACTCAATGGGCTTTCCATAGAGTCCAAGAACACCCGAAACGGGGTTCGGACGAAGGAGTTATGACCTTCTGAAGTTGGAGGTCATACTCAAATAAATCCCGAATCGACGAGCTGACCTGACTCCTGGACGAGCTCGACCTATCACCCTTTCAAACATCTTCTATCCTCCTCAGGAATATGAATGTATTCTTGACTCCAATGGGCTTTCCATAGAGTCCAAGAATTCAATCGGAGTTCGACGGAAGGAGATATGACCTTCCGTTGGAGGTCGTGGCGTATCAACCTGCATGAGCTGACTCGCCCCGACGAGCTCGATATAACACCTGTCTGACATCTACTACAATTTCAGAATATGAATGTATTCTGACTCAATGGGCTTCGATAGAGTCCAAGAACACCCAAATCGAGTTCAAACAAGGAGATATGACCTTCCGGTCGAGTCACGCGCTGGCCTTGACGAGTCGACTCGATCGACGAGCTGCACTGAAGTGACGAGCTCAATCTAACACCTCGGTCTGACATCTAATATCTTCTTCAGGTATATGGATGGATTCTTAACTCAATGGGCTTTCCATAGAGTCTAAGAACACTCGAATCGGAGTTTAGACGAAGAAGTTATGACCTTCCGAAGTTGGAGGTCATGCGCAGCCGCCTCGACGAGCCGACCGAATCGACGAGCTGCACTGGAAGGATGAGCCTGGTCTAACACCTCGGTCTGACATCTAATATCTTCCTAGGCATATGGATGGATTCTTGATTCAATGGGCTTTCCATAGAGTCCAAGAACACTCAAATCGGAGTTCGTGACGGCTAGCTATGACCTTCCGGCCGAGGTCATGAGCGCCCCGCCTTGATGAGCCGACCTCGACCGACGAGTCGCGACCGCGACGAGCTCAGCTCTACAGACGAGTCGAGCTCTTAAGGACGAGCCAAACTCTACATGACTAGTTGAGCTCGCATGACGTGAGTTGAGTTTCAAGACGAGGTCACGACTCTATTTGATCTACCTCTATGGCCGAATTTTCACCCATTTGATCGCTCGTATAAAAGACTCATAACTTGTCTACATGGGTCCGAATTGAGAAATTCAAAAGCCTAACATCAGGTTCACGGACGTGGCTACACTTTCTCCAGAAGACTTACTCTCAATTCTCTCATTTATTACTCAAAACCTGCTCTAAGGTCCGGCTAGTTGACCTGAATTGCTTAACTCGACCTGGCCCGTATTTGAAATGGCCGACCTCAATAAAAGGACTATAACTTAGTCTACAGAGGTCCAAATTGAGAGATTCAAAAGCCTAACATCAATTTCATTGATGTGGCTACAACTTACCAGAAGGACTCACTACCTGATTCTCTTTATTTCTTACCCAAAATTCAGCTCTAAGGTCCGGCTAATGCTCACTATCACAATGTGGCAGCTTAGGGTAGAAAATGACCAAAGTAGGGGAAGACCTACCTCGGTCACGAACTCCCCGATTCGGTCTCTACTTGCTCTTTGTCACGAGGAAGGATTCCTTCCCTCTTGCTTCGCTGGGACCTATGGGTCTCGATCGTTAGAAATCTAGAGAAGTGAGAGCTTCTCACTCTAAAATACCTCCATTTTTCTCTGTTTTCCTTTTCTTATGATCACTCTAAAATCAGATTTAAAAGCGATGAAACTTCCTCCCACTTTCCTACATGTCACACGCCTTTCCTTGATTTTTCTTCTTTTCTTTATTTTTTTATATTTAGGTCCTCAATTTCTATTATTTTTCATTTAATTCTCCTATTTTCACTTAGACATATAAACTTATTTACAATCGAATTTCTTAGGTCCCCATTTTTCAATTTCCATATTTTTCTCTTTTCACTTGGGCTTATTTCCGTATTCAATAATCATTTAATCAATATTCTGCCTAACAATTCTCAGAAAATATTCCAAGTTGGCCCAATTATACCCGGAATATATAATAAATTTTATTATAAAAATTCCAGGGTATTTTGGGGGCATTACAATCAAGCTTATGCATTAACATATTAAAATCATCTCTAATGGCCTACAAACACAATTATATTTTATATAATTATGTCATTACGTTAACAATTCAAGCCACATTAAAATCATGTATTAACCTATCTATTTCCACACAACTCAAGCCATTCATTTCAACAATTCAAGCACACAACACATGGACAATTTTCGTCCAATTATTACTAACCCGGACTGATTTTAATAGCCTAGAAAACCCAGCAGTGAGCTATCCATGGGCAGCCCACTCGTCCAACCTCGGTTCCACTTTTTGAAACCGAATTCCATTGTCGTTTCCCATCTCATACACACCACAATACAATTTAATGCATAATTTCCAACACAACAGCTCCAAATCGCCAGACGGCCACGACAAATTCCATATGAGTCCTAAAATTTCCACACTTCGGGTCCAAGATTCGGGATCGATCAAACCGCCTCTCACTCGCCTCAAACCAACACAAAACACAATTTATTGCATAAAACTCACCTCTATTCGTCTAAACAGTGACTACACTGTCCAAAACGAGATTCAAAAATTCCCACAACTCCTGGCCCCATGTTTTCGATCGATCAAACAAATTTCATGGCCTCAATGCAACCGAAACATTATAAAACACTTAAATAAAGTGTAAAACCCAAGAGATAAATCCTCACCTCATGGAGTCGATATTCAAACTCTTAAACCGAGCTCACGCGTAGGCCTCGTCAGAACAATTTTCTTTTGGGTTCAAAATTTCGACGGCCTGACAGTCTCGAAAATCTACAAAGAATGAGGTCCTTCTCTCTCTAAAATGCCAAACCTAAGCCATCGCCCCTTCTGTTCCAGCACGTTTTTGTCTTCAATTTGAGGAAGAAGATGAGCACTATTGGCTCTTTCGACATTTTCCTTATTTACAATTCCAAAAATCACATCTATGTCCCTTCTTTCCCCGCCTTGACACTCGCACTATCTCTACTGGCCAATTTCCATCATTTCACTCATGCCATAAGTAACATTAGCATGTTATAAGTGACTTTCCTCACATCACATGTCGCTTACTAAGACTGAACGATGCCCTCAAAACGTACAACTCCGATCGCCCTGAATTCGACGAAATTCGGGACGTGGTAACTAGATTTCCCGTGGAGACGATTCCAACGGTGAACCGGTCAGCCATCCAAGATCTAGAGAATAAATTTGATTTTTGACCTAAAATTATAATTTTACCCTTTTTCCGTAAATTGAATTTTCTAGGTCTTACATTCTCCTCTCTTACAAGGAATTTCGGGCCCCAATTTCGATAATCATAATCACCACATGCATATGCAACGCAGCACTCTACCATGCATGTAAACTAGTCATTTAAATGTTAAACAACTAAACCCCGCACCTTCATCCCTAAACAAAGTTAAGGATAAAAGCCCGCACGTGTCCCTCGCGCCTCCACGCGACCCTCCACCATAAGTGCCGCCATAGCACCCTCACTAGCCTCACTGGCCTTGCGCCGCAAAACCAACTCACCCGCCATCCAAAATGCACACCTGGCCCCCTCCGAAGGTCCCATCGTTGTCAACTTTAATCTCTCCCCAATCCACCACGGCCGGATCCGGGGTATACTTTGTTACGGAGACGTGAAACACCTCGCGGACACCGACATGCCGGGCGGAAGCCAACCGTACGCTAATGTTGTCTATCCTCTCGAGTATCTCGAAAGACCCAATAAACCTCGACGATAGCTTCCCTCGCTTACCGAACCTAACCACTCCCCTCTTAGGCATCACCTTCAAGAAAACGTGATCACCAACCTCGAACTCTAAGGGTTGACATCATACATCTGCATAATTCTTCTACCTGGCCTGGAAATGTGAGGAAGACGTTGTCATATCAAGCCTCACCTTCGTATGTCTCTATCATCAGACCAAGATGTAACCCTCCCACCCTATCCAACATAATCTGATCTACACGGCCTCCCATACACGCTCATATATGCCATTTTTGTGATACTCGACCGATAACCATTGTTGTGTAGGCGAATTCCACTAAGGGAAATCGCTCCTAGCTACCCTTACATCCAGACGATGCTCGCAAAGATGTCCTCTAACACCTGTATATAATCCATACAACACGTAACCCTACACAACCCCTGCTTGGTGTGTATACGCTGACCTTCCCAAGGTCACAATCACTGACAATCCAATGGACCGTCAATCTAGTCCATGTCATGAATGACATCCATTTACCGAGCCCCTGCCGACTCAACAACACCCAATGCAATTTCCAAAGGGTTATCCAAAGAGTCACTCCTCGACTCTATCACCCAATCCCCAAGCCCACGTGATAACCATGTCCGTGTTTCTCATCTCGAGTCACTCCCAACCCTATCATACCAACTCTATCCATGTGGATAACTTGACCGTGTTTTCATCTCTAGCAACATAACTCTTCTACTACACTTCGGTTTCTTACATTCACTGCCGTAAACTCGATATCTCCACCGGCCCTTACACCCACACGTAAATTTCGATTTCCACCGCCCTTACACCCACGTAAATTGGGGATAGCCCTTGTAACTTTACACCCTCACGTAAATTGGGACGCCTCCCCGGGCCCTTACACCACGTAAAATTCGATACCTCCCGGTCTCTTACACTAATAATGTAAATTCGGATATCCTCAGTCTCTTACACCCATACGTAAATTCTGGGATATCTCCTGCCCTTACACTCTAACTCTAGTTTCACCTAGGATTAAAGGCCCCCTTCTTGCTTTGCCCTACACACATCAATTTCTCTTCATTTCCTAATTCGAACTATGAGTCTTCATCGACGTAACCCCAAAGACAAACTCAACCCACACTCACAAGATGTGACGACCATACCTGCACCCACACCCGACTACGAATGTTATCGTGCACACTAATGCAATGATGCCATATCGTGACAACCCATTCCCGGGGTCCACCATGAGCAGACCCTGAGATCTCTAACTTTAATTCCGAAATTCCATCGTCAACTCTCACCCTACATCCTAGGGAAGAACATCTATACCTGGCTTCTCTAAAGGCCTTAACCTCTACACCCAAATCCATCACACAAGATGCAACAATGAACGAATATGATGCATCAAATTTAAACGCTACTCTAGTCAACAAGTGCAAGAGTAGAAACGTACCCTACATATCCTCCTCCTGTCAAGCCTCCGTATGCTCAACCCGTAGCACCATGAGACCTCCGGCTCCTGTGACAATCTCGCCTCATACGCCCAGTTCGTCGACGTAAATAACATATCGTCCGCCCATGACTAGAAGTCCCGCCCGCGTGAGTCCCATAGCACCGACCCGACCCACACTCGACCTCCTCCGGCCCACCGTGCCGAAGGTACTTGTATAGCACCCGAACCGAAATCGGGGTTCCTTCCGACCCGTACTAGGTGGAGGAATGAACTGTACACTCTCCTGTTCTACAGCTAACTGGGACTGCGCTATCCCAATACCCTGGGATCCCTATCTCTAGGGGCAATCCCGTCTCACATGCCCAGCCGTCTGCGGTGGCGGCCATATCACCTACCCCTCGCCCGACTAAATGCCCAATCCCGGCCCCGGGTCCCAAACCGCAGCAGGTCTTCGCTCTTTCCTAACTAGAAGAAGGTTGATCCTCCTTCTTGCTACCAACACTGCAGATCCCGAGTGCCCGCAAAACTCGATCTCTCTCTCTCTATGGTCGTGGCCGGGCCCCAACCATGGAGTCCATATCCCGTAGACGAAGTCCTACAATCCTGCCCCGAATGGACAACTTCAGCCCATTCTCGAATCTCCTAACCTTGGCCATGTCGGTGGCCACGTAATCATCAGCAAAACGGGCTAACTCCGTGAATCTAGCCACGTAATCCATCACCGTCATCGCCCCTTGCTTCAGCTCTAGGAACCCGAAAGCCTTCGATGCCTCAAGTAAAGATCCGGAAAATACTTACCCACGAACAGCCCCGAACTCGCCCATGTCATCGCCTCTAGGTCTCAGAGGTCCTGCCCATTTCCATCATACTTCGTCTTCACCTTCTAAATTGAACGCAGCCTAGCTCCATCCCGGTCGTGTCGAGGTAATCCCATAGCCTCTAACACCTTCTCAACTTGCATGAACTAAATGGTCTCGCCACCATCTGGATCTCCTCCCCGTGAATGTCGGAGGATGATGTACTCCTAAACCTCCGGAGGTTACTAGATCTCCCCCGACTACTTGCCGCATTAGTCCTAAATACAGCTCGCCACCCACCGCCTCACAAAGCCCGCGCCGGGTCAAACACCGGTGGTGCCCGACGGCACTCGCGGACAACCTCTGTTCCTTCGCTCGACTAGCCATCTACATATGTCAAATGGCAACAAGATTCATTTAATTTTCATTTCAGTCTAACTAGCAATGTACATGCCAATTACTAATAGACTTGACGATCATGAACTGACCCGTTCATTTCCTAAGTGGCGCTAACTTCCAACCACTCAATTCATTTATTTCAATAAATTTCTAAGCTTTCCTGTTCATTTTATTATCCAAACCCTAAGGTCATAGTTCCTAACCTTAAAGATTTACCCTTTCCTATACGCATTACACCATGCATATAATTTCTTGCGCAACAACCGCGCAATCATAATTCTCATCCATCACACCATGTATATGTCCTTTCACGCACTTGAAACACAAAATCATCAATCAAAAAATATGCAACATTAATGACGATCCCAAGGGTAAATACACAAATTCCGAGACACCATTCACACACCGAAAAACATTTTATATACTATGTCCTTGCATTTATAGGCAATGCAAGACAATTTATTCAATATATCAAATCATATTTATCAACTAAAATTTTATTTTTGATAATTTCATTTTTTAAAAATTTTCTCTCATTTGATTTGATTTGATTTTATTTTATTTTTCAAAAAAATTTCTCTTATTTCAGCCTACCTGAATACTAAAAAAAAATATATACATATTTTTTTCATTTTCCTATAATACTCAAATAAATTTATAAAAATTTATTTTATTCATTTTTCTTCAGTTTTACAAATTGTAAAACCTTAGAAAATTATTTTCTTCATCTCATTTTTTTTTTCATTTAATTCTGGACATTTTGTCCCAAAATTTCCTCAAAACCTCATGATCCAACACTAAACCTAGTGTTCAACCTAAAATTTAAAAATTTATTTTGTCATCCAATAAACCAAATAAATTGATTTAAAATTTATTTCATTTATTTTTTCGCCCAAGTACACTCAGAAACTCCTAAAATTTGTTTTCCAACACATCTATGTGCTATTTACCAAAGCACACAAACAATTACAACACATAATTCATGTTATGCATATTTTTCATTAACACTCATCAAATCACACAAAATACACAAACACATGAATGCAAAGGTCTCAGTTTTGTCCCGTGATTTCCCTGCGTAATCTCATACCTAAACTTAACATCGAACCACACCTAGCGCGATGTTCCACACCACCATGGCCTCGCCCAAGCCTCGGCCTCCTAGGTATTTATAAACCTAAGTCCTACACCCACCGAGCTCCCAAGGTAATCGTTTACCTTAACTCTGATACCAAACTGTGACGCCCCAAATCCGAGGTGTCCGTTGACTACCCGTCAACCCGCGGAAACACTCGTGAATGTCGGGTGACCCGACATCTCTCTCAAAAACGGCAAAGTCTCAGACGGAGCTCACCCAACACAAAAAACCTATCCCAAATGGGGGCCAATATGACACTTCCATGAGTAAACTCCGCGCTACTTGGGCCCACAAACCAATACTCATCCAAATAAATCCCAACTACATAAGCACAATAGTTTCAAGAGGTAATAAAATTATCCTTATACATCATATATCAACTTAGAGAGTTCTAATACATGTGTACATAACAAAACCAAAGCCACAACCCGACTTTCTTCTAAAGCGGCCTCTATGATGAGCCGTTCTCGTGGCGCCCTCGTAATTGGGCCAATATAATTTCGACTACACAGCCGACGCCGTGAATAATCACCCTAAGTGGGCTATCCACCTAAGTGCATATGTAATCCTCCAAAGTAAACACATTCAAGCAAATTCGTGATCCTACTTGAATGGCCTAAATGACAACCCATATCCCGAGTCTCACCCTCACCCTACACCCGCTTAAACCATGTATGAGAAAACATCTTTTCAAAACACCTGTTTTCAAACTATACTACCGGGCTATCGATAAAAATATTGACTACCCTCCGGGAGTATGCAATGGCAGAGAACATTCCAAAACAAGCCATGGTCCCTATCCGAAATGATCTCGCTGGATCATTTCCCCAACCCCATTCTCCCACCATCTTGTGAAATTTCTTCTAAAAACGCTGCTTTTCTTTCAATTTTTCATGCATGACTCACCTAATTTCAGTTACCCCAAATAAGATATGAAATGCATTATGCCAATTCGCCATTTTCAACCAATATATCAATATGTATATATTATCAAATTTAGAATCACATGTAATTCAACAATATCAACCAACTCCCAAATTTTCACTTGAGCTTAATCATCACTATTCCATTTCCAATGGTTTACACCCACAATTATATTCCATATAATCGTACATCAAGTTAACACATCAAGCTTGGCGCATTAACATATTAAAATCATTCCACTACTTACAAACACAATTATATTTTATATAATTATGTCATTACTGCTAACACATTAAAATCATGTATTAACCTATTATTTCACACAACTCAAGCCATTCATTTCAATGAATCAAGAGACACAACACATGGACAAATTTTGTCCAATTCCACACAACTCCCGACCGATTTAATGTCTCTGTGGCCCCAAAGTAGCTGGGTCAGCCCATAGGCACCCACTCGTCTAACCTCGGCCCACTTTTTAAACCGAATTCCATCAAGGCGCTTTCCCATCTCATACACACCACAATACAATTTATACGATAATTTCCAACACAAATAGCCCAAATCGTCGTGACTATTACTGACACCCATATGAGGTCCCTGTGTCTCTCACACTGTTCCAAGATTTTGGATCGATCAAAATTTCATCACGCCTCAAAACCAACACAAAACATAATTCTGGCTGCATAAACCCAATTCTTGAGTATTATCCAAATGTTGACTACGACCGGTCCAAAACGAGATTGTGGCCCCCACAACTCCTGGGCCCCCATGTTTTCAGACCATCAACACCTCACCCGCCACGTAACCGAAACATTATAAAACACTTAAATAAAGGTAAACCCAAGTAGGATAAACTCTACCTCACGGAGTTTGTCGAACTTTAAACCGAAGCCCACGCTGTAGGCCTCGCCGCTTAGAACAGCTTTCATTCGGCACTTCACCACGGATTGCTCGAAAATCTAGAAAGAAGGAGGTCCTTCTCTCTCTAAAATGCCAAAACCTAAGCCACTGCCCCCCTTTTCTGTTCCAGCACGTTTTTGTCTTCAATTTGAGGAAGAAGATGAGCACTATTGGCTCTTTCGTCATTTTCCTTATTTACAATTCCAAAAATGACATCTATGTCCCTTCTTTCCCAATGACACTGCACTATCTCTACACCATTTCCATCATTTCTTTACTCATGCCACATAAGTAACATTAGTACATGTTATAAGTGACTTTCCTCACATCACATGTCGCTTTACGGCACCCGAAACGCGATGCCTCGAAAAACGTGTCAACTCCGACTGTCTCGAAATTCGACGAAATTCGACATGGTAGCTAGATTTCGTGAGACGATTCCAACGGTGAATTCCATTTCATAATCCGAGATCTAAAGAATAAATTTCGGATTTTTTACCGAAATTACGATTTTACCCTTTTTCCAGAAATTGGAATTTTCTTGGGTCTTACATCAATGACGATAACCAACCCTAATTCCTCTATAAATAGTTTTCTCCCGATTTTTATTCAATTACTCTGCCGCAAAGCATCCTTGTTTTAGCTTAGTTTAGTTTTTATTAGTTTTATAATTTCTCCTCAACTCACTTAGATACTCAAATAGTGAACTAAGCTAGTAGTCAGGGGTACTTAATCCACCAAATAACCTACAGTCCTTGTGGGAACGATCTTGGTTCATAATTGAAAACCTTGTATTACTTGTGCAACCCTTGCACTTGCAATTAGCAAACAAGTTTTTGACGTAGCTACCGAGGACTTAACAAAAGTCTTTGGTAAAATTCATTGAGGTCTAGATCAAGTAGTAAAGAGGTCATGAGTGTCTATCAAGATGGTGATCATTGACGGAGTTAGGATTAAAAGTCGTGGGAGGGGGAGAGTTTGCTTTTGAAAACTATTTTCCGCTCTAAAACAATGGCACAAAAATATATATAAAGAAATAATAAAAATAATAAATTCAAAGAAATACAAAAGTTTATACTAAACGATGTTTTTGTGTTTTCAAAAACTATTCTCAATAACATTTTTAAAAAATAGAAACCAAACATGCACTAAGGCTCCGTTTATTACCGTGAGCACTAAGGAAAGAAAATGTGGTAAAAGTTTAAACTTATATAAGGCCTAAGAAATTTAAAAATATATAAAATTTTGATTCTATTTGATTTTTTTATTTATTTTCCATGATAAAGAAAATAATTTTCTTTACTGTTTTTTCCCTAAAACTTTATGGGTTCTAAGTGGAGTTTTTCTTAGGAAAGAACATATAGAGGAAAATAAAGAGAAAAGGGAGGAAGCCAATATTTAGAGGAAAAAAATAGGGCTTTAAATTTTAAAATTAATTCTGATATGTTTATTCGAACTCATTTTATTTGTTTTTCTATTATCTAAGGACTAAGAAATTTAAAAATATATAAAATTTTGACGAATTTTAATTATGTTTTATTTTCTTTAATATTTTAAACGGTGAAATCAAATAAGAGAAAATCATTGTTCTTATGATTATTTTTCTTTCCATAGTACCTTTTCCGGTTCCAAACAAAGTCAAGTAAAAGGTTCAAAATCAATAATTAAAAGCTCTAATCTAATGTCTTAGCAATTGTACATTTTGGGGAATGGTATAGGACTTGGGCTTGATTGCAATATGAAAAAATTCTGTCTTTTTTTTTTTTTGATCGTAAAGACATTTATCCTATGCTTGTATGTAAAAATTTTTGTGTTGACAAATGACAATTTCTTTTAGAAAGATGTTCAGCTTTTAAATGAACAAAGGTCGATACTTGAGTTATAGTCTTCAATCAACACTGTAGACATGTCAATTTAAGTCCAACTGACTTGAAATTAGTGCCACTAAGTTAAATAAGACTTATTCACTGAAAATCAGCTCAAATTCACCAATCTAATTCGCCATTTTTTTCTTCTTTATACAAGATTTGACTCTACCACGTCGATCCCGCCCAAATTTCAACCTCGTCCGTCCAAATCACAATTCCTCTTGAACGACAAAGACGATAAGGACATGTAGAATTATTGACGTAAAACATCTAAAAGCTAATCTAATGGATGATATTTTCCTAAGCATCTCATGTTAGTCCTGAAAAGATCCATTCACATGCCCCGGCTTTGGTTTTTTGGTTTTTATTTTATTTTAATGAGAAATCAACATCGTTTATTGTTGTTGTCACTTTCCATCCTTGTTGAATATTACCACCTATCAAAGTTTTTTTTACACCGGCTTTGTTGAATATTACCAAATGCATCTACGGTGCAACATATGAGTTATTTATTTCATTGTTAATCTTTTTAATTAAAGATTGATTATAAAAATAATTTCACAAACTTTTTATTTTTTCTATTTTAATGTCTTAATTATTATTTTTGTTCATTGAAGTGTGTGAACTCTTAATTTTTGTTCAATTAATTAAGTGATTTCCCACCTATCAAAGTTTTTTTTTTTTGACATTTATTAACTTTGAATATCATATTATAGTACTATGTTTTTATAAAGATTCGATCTTAGGTTCTCCTGTATGCTTGTATCATAATAACTTCGACTCGATTTCAGCTTTGGTTTTGAATCAAAGTCAAAGTTAGACCTTCAACAACTCATTGTGCAAGCCACAGGTGAAATGGGGGCACACTTCCTAATGAGATGAAAATATTTGACAATTTTATGATTAATTTATCACAAGATTAGAATATATTTCCTTTTATAAGAAAAATCAATTATCTTTTTTTTTATAAAGATTAATATAAGCTCATTTTAAAAATTATAAATTAAAATAATTAATTAATTTAAATTATTAAAATAAAAAAAAATTCTTTGTCAACAAGAAGTGTAAAAGTAGAAAATTAAGATAGATGGGATGAATCCCTTTCATAAAAAGAAGATGCATGGAAGGGATTGAAAAAATTCTCCTTAATCATAAACTATTAGTTTGATAATGTATATTATGAATACATATAATATTTATATATTAACCATTATTATCTATTTATATTATATTTTCAGATTATTTAATATTAAGATAGGGAAAAAAGTAGATTATATTGCCTATCTCAAATGGTAAAACGTCACCATTAAAACAAGCAAAGAGATTAGGAAGTAGGGGATATTTCTTAAGAAAAATTTTTTTCTATTAAACACATTACCTATTTTACATATTATCCCTCCAATTCAAAATAATTGGGTACCGTTCAAAGTAAGTATGTTTAATATACCCTTACTTGAGTCTATTCAAAGTAACATATTCAAGGTTATAAAGTTAATTAATAAATTTGACTAAAATACACTTTAGTAAAAATGATTTAATATTTAATTTACCTTTCAATTATATTTAAAATCTGGTAAAATTTAATGACTTATTAGTCTGGAAATGCAGTAAACTGAGTTGAGCCCAGTTTACTGGCTTGTGGCCTCAGCCTCATCACTTTTATTTTAGTAGCCTTCTAACAAACACATTACCTTTATTCAAAATTATAACACTGAGCAAAAGATAAAGTTTTCCAAATACATTATTACATCGAATCCTCACACAAATAAAGCCTCTCACACAAATAAAACGTTATTACAATGACACACAGATTTATCATAATGTGTCAATCGACAAAACAAACTGATCGTAATAAGCATTTAATTAATAACACAAAAACAAAGATAAAGTTCTCAAATCTCATGGGAAACCACTTTATCGAACAAAGAAAAGAAACTAAGTTTAAATTAGGAGGACAACGTTGATCCTTTGCGCCGCCTTCCATATCAAGGTATTATTTCACGATATTCAACATGTCAAATAAAAAACCTGGCTGATCCCAAATAACACGTTATCTCACAAGGAACAAAGCATCCAAATACCAATAAACCTCCAAAATACTGGGCTCGTGGATTTGAAACAAACATTTTTCTGCTAGTATTCCACTCAAGAATATAATATTCTCCAAAATTATAAGGATGAGGACATTGTTTTCATCTTCAAATTTCCAAGAAGGATTTATGACCATGTAAGAAGATTTCAACAGAAGATTCAACATTATAAATGTTGCAAACAAGTATATTTGCATAGATATATTGTAGATGTCATCGTGGTCATACATTCCAAGGACAATTGGAATCAAAATCATATGGGTAGAGATGAAAATTTGTGCTAATTTCCTATCATAAAAGAACAATCAATGAATAATTAAATAAATTAATCCAAAACTGAATTAGCTAGATTTATGAAAATAAGGCACTAGTCGAGTAGCAATATTGATTCTATCCTAATTTTAGAGAATACTATACACACAGTTACAACTAAAAGTAATTTTATTTTGAGAATGTTAGAAGTACTACGTACATGAGAAATAAATTTAAAGGAATATGAAGAATGGTTTCTCAAAATGCTTTTAAATTATTGCGAAAAATTTGTTTCATTTTTACACCAACCTCACATCGAAGTTGAAGTTGGACCACGTCCTACATGGCCATGTCAAAACAATGAACTTTCTGATCTATTGGTCAACCAGCAGCCGGAACGATGTCGTGCCAAACCCATCGATGTCCACGTACGCTTGCTTCTAACAGTTCTTCAGCTACGATGGCCTTCTCAGTTACTCCGGTCACTACAAGTATTTTTAGCCGTTGTTCAGGTCACGGAACCACTCTGTCACCGACGACATCTCTTTCTGGCACTTCTTGAACACCTTCTCGTACATCAGTAAAGGAGCGAAGAAGATTACCAAGTTACCGAATTTGATCGTATTGAATCTTTTACCCGGTATGATGATGATGATGATGATGATCGTCCTCCACCTGTTTGATGAATGGCTGATTACGGGTAGCAACACAAGTCATCTATGTTTGAATTCTCCTCGCCGGAGGGTTGGGACTTGAGTGTAGGCGGACCAGCATTCCCTCCGCCACGTCCACCAGTAAATTAGGCATGTTCAGAAGCTCCTCTTCGTCAATGAATTGATCCTCTCGTCGCCGCGGCGGCGCTACTGGGTTCTGTCGTCTCCTGTTTTAGGTTGGGTGGTCTCTGCGCTCTCCGAGCTTCCGATCTTCGCTTGCTGACGATGAGCCCACATTCCCTCCGCCACGTCCACCAATAAATTAGCCATGTTCAGAATCTCCTCTTCGTCAATGAATTGATCCTCCCGTCGCCGCGGCGGCGCTACTGGGTTCTGTCGTCTCCTCTGTTTTAGGTTGGGTGGTCTCTGCGCTCTCCGAGCTTCCGATCTTCGCTTGCTGTAGCAGTTGTCTTCTTGTTTAATTGAAAAGCTCTTTTTAGTTTCTCTACTTTGACTGCCTTTCAATGCCGTTCGAATCTTAGAGGGTTCATATTGATGGGTTTAAAAAATACAACGTCATGAAGATTTCATCATCGTTTCTGGAGGTGGCTCTTGTGTAGCGTGGGAGTAAAGATAACTTAGATAAGTCTCCTTTTTTACTATTGGTTCATTCAATTCCTTTCATTTATTTTGAAAGGAAAAGAATGCCACGTACGGACAACTTCGACGAAACATATCCAGATTAATAAGATTTATATAATAAATTAGTATAAAGTTTATAAATTTAATAATATAATTACTAAAATATTTATGACTCTCTTCAATATATTAACATCATTAATCTGATATCTTTGACTCATCAAATCTGATACATGATAAGATAATAAAAAATAATAAATCATAACAAGTGGACCATAAATCAAACCTATAATAAAATGATAATAACATAAAAAATAAAATAATACTTAAATCTTTATTAAACATACAGTCTTATTGATAAAAAATGAAAAAAAGAAAGAAATTGATGTAAGAAAGACTTGATTTTTGCCGCCAAATATGAACAAATCATTCTCACATCTATTAAATTATTTCTTGAATTTTCCTTCATTGATTACATGTATATAAAAGTCGCGCTTTGACGGATTCCGCAGTAAAGATAAGTCTTCTTCTTTATACACAAATGCATATCTCTAAATAAATCTACATCCTCTCCTATCTTCTTTATATCTTCAGACCTAATCTTCTTATCCTCTCCACTCTTCCTTTTTCCACAAGTAAAGACGAGAGGGTGAGAAAACAAGAGGGAGATTCATTATTTGGTGGGCAGACTGTTGCTCTCTAGCCTGTCTTCCTCCAACTTCACCCGCTTCTCTCTTTCCTTTCTCTTCACATTTCCCACTTCTTTTTCTTCTCTTCTCCGTTATCTTCAATTTTCCCGTCTCGTTTTCTCTCTTCTGGCATCTGATTTTGATTCGATTTCCCGAAAATGATAGACAAGAGTACCCATCTTCCGAACTCCACCTCCAATCGCAAGGCGCCGCACCCGGCAAAGTCATGAGCAACAAACAATCAGATCACGGAGCATTTTAATAGTGATTCCTACACCTGACCAACACTATAACAAAACCCCTTTTGGCTCTTTAATCTTCCCTCTGCTCTATAAATACCGTATTTAGTTTAGTTCAAACTAGTGAGTCAGATGAAGAAAACATTCATTAAAGAAACCCGAAATACCTTGCTTCTAATTCTCAACATGGTATCGTGAGCAAGATGAGCCAGCCACTGGCACCCTGTTCTCCATCTCCCATTCAAATTTCGCTTCATCTCGTATACATATATGTCAGATTTCCTTCCACCTTACTTCATCAAGAAGTATACTAATTAACCGATCCAATTATAATCTTTGGAAATCTCAGATTCGCCGACCACCGTGCCTACGCATCCTAGAGAAATTATCTACTGCACTATCACACCAATCGGCCGTTCGTGGAACGATCAATCCAATCGTCAATCCCAAGATACTTCACAATGGCTTCGGCTAGATCAATTTCTCCTCAGCTGGTTGTTATCCTCAATCTCCTCAATCTATGCTAGGTCACGCTTATTAACTCGTACTTCTTCCTCCGAAATCCGACCACTTTGAAAAGCAAATTGGTTCTCCACTCAAAATCAAAGCTTCACTTCTTCATCTTTATTTTCTCCAAACTACGAAAAAGGATCTCATCCATCAAGATTATTTTTGAAAATGAAAACTATTGCTCAGATCTGTGGCCTACCGGGTCAGAAAGTATTTCATGATGAACTCGCTTTATATAATAGAGGTGTCTGGATCGAATTTGATCTGGGCTTGTTGTTAATCTCACCTCAAAGGACTCACGCCTGCATAATAATTCTTACGCAAACCTCAGAACTTCTGGGCCAGAAACTCTAAACACAAATCCAAATTGTTGATGTGACCATGTCGTTGCAAACACCGCCACCACGCCTATAGACGCGGGTAATTTTTCCTCCCAACCTCCCTAACCCGAGGGTACCCTACTCATCGAGGTCGTGGTCGAGGAAGATCTTTCTTCGTGCTATCGGTTTCCTCTCGTCCTTCTAAGCCTTCTACAAATCAGGAAAATATATTACTCAAAGACTAAAGTTCTATCATCTGGCCACATTAGTCAAAGTGGGAAATTTTCCCACTCCAAAGGATCTCACCATCTCCAATGGAAATCTAGTTGAACTCTCCGCATAATCCCGCACTTACCCAGCAAACACCACAACACTTGTCTCTCTGATGATGCCCGGCACTGACGCTGGTGCTACTTCACCACACGACTTCCAACTCACGCACTAAACATCATACGAATATAATGGATCCGTAAATTGCTTGTTGGTAATGGATCACTTCCTATTTCTCATATTGACATTCATCTCTTTCATTCCAAATAATACATCTTCTCGAATATACTGTTGGTTCCAGCTATTAAGAAAAATTTAATCAGCATTTCACAATTCACTCTTCATAATAATGTGATTATTGAATTTGATGCCTCTCATTGCTATGTTAAGGACAAGGTCACGAAAGTCACTCTGGTTCAAGGGCAGCTCCATGATGGACTCTATCAACTGGATCTACCATCTCCTTCCTCACAGTTGCAATCTTCTCTCGTCTCTCCGTCATGCCTCAAAGATTTGCAGACAATGATTCTACTCGCCGTCGCCACAATCCTCCATCTTCCAGTTGTACTACCTGCAATAAAGACCTCAAACTGCTCTCCTTATGGCACAACCGATTGGGCCATCCTCATCCACGAGTGCTCCAGCAAGTGCTCAAGCATTTGAGTATTGACTTGTAATACATCTACTCCACCGTTTTGTGAAGCCTGTCAACAAGGCAAACTTCATCGCCCATTTTCCTACTACTTCTCAAAAGACCTCATGGCCATTACAACTTATTCACTCTGATGTATGGGGCCCAGCTCCTTCTCTTTCTGTGGATGGTTATCGTTACTATATTCCTTGATGACTACAAGATTTGTATGGATTTACCCGATCGTGATCTCAAATCTGAGGTTACTTCAACTGTTTCTCATTTCATTACAATGGCAGAACGTAAATTCACTACTAAAGTCAAGTGTATCCAAACGGACTGGGGGGGTGAATATCGCAAATTAGCCCCTCTTCTTCACTCCCTTGGCATTGACTTCTATCATCCCTGTCCTCACACACATCAGCAAAGTAAGGAGAGCCGAAATGCAAGCATTGCCATATCAGACTTGGTCTCACTCTTTGGCCCAAGCATCTATGCCACACAAATTCTGGTGGGATGCATTTGTCTCTGCAGTATATCTCCTTAATAGACTGCCTACACAAGTTCTTCAACACAAATCACCCTTTGAATTGTTGTTTCATCAACATCCTGACTATCATTTTCTAAAAATTTTCGGATGTGCTTGTTATCCAAATCTTCGTCCCTACCACAATCAAAAATTTCAGTTTCGGACTTCTGCGTGTGTATTTCTTGGTTACAGCCCTGTGCACAAAGGATATAGGTGTCTTCATAACTCAGGACGTATCTATGTTGCTCGTAGTGTCATGTTTGATGAAACCAATTTTCCTTATCCTAAACTTCTTCCCTATCCTCCGTCCTTCTTTCCTCCGTACCAACCACCTTCGATTTTCTTTCCTTCTCTCCGCTCCAGCCCACTCTGCGGCCTCTCCTACTCCTTCAGTCCATGGACAAACACCTCCAGATGACTCCCGTCTATCTTCTAGCACCCGAGACTCTCCAACCACAGCCTGTACCAGTATTCCTCTCATCCCTTCTTCATCTCCTAACAAGCCCTTGACTGCTCCACAATGTTCAATTCATCCAATGCAAACTCGGGCTAAGTCTGGCATTTTTAAACCCAGAGCTCTCACTATTGATCATCGAAACTCACTCTCTCTGGCTTTGTCCCACATGATGCGTATTATCGAAGTGAATTTTAAATCCTTCTCTGAACAAGACTTTGAGGAACTTACATTATCTCCTCATCAGGATCAGAAAATTGTACCTGATAAATGGATTTTGAGAATCAAATACAAGGTTGGTAATTGCTCTTGACAAGTATAGCTTGAGTCACAGTGGCTAAGGGTTTATGAGCACTGGTGTGGATTATTTTGAGACATTTAAGTCATAATGATCAAACATGCTATAAAACTCATTTTTTACCTTGGCTTATCACTCCATAAGCAGGACCATTCAACACGTGATGTCATGGCCATTCTGATGGTGATCTTGACGTTTATGGCACAACGAAGGTTTTGTGGATCCTCGAAAACCTCGTTTGTTTACCCAAATTTGCACAAAGCCTTGTATGGCCTCAAACAGCTCCTAGAGCACAAACCATGATCGACTCGGACCTTACTACGGTGGGGTTCACAAACTCATTGCCAGATCCTTCTCTGCATTGTATGTAGCGGCCATCGACTCTTTGCTTTGGTATATGTTGGCGACATTTGATTCACAGGGAGCAAATGCACCAGTGTTAATCAACCATTCTTGATGAATGGTGCTCGCCCTCAAAAACGCAGTTCAGTACATTACTTCTTAGTTTGAGATCACGGTACTTCTTTTGAACTTCATGCGGCGGACTAAATATCACCGTGATATCGCCTGAACATAAGCGTAACAATTCTGTTACTCCATGTACCTCTCAGTAATCTCTTTAAATTAGTCCTTCTTTTGCACATGTATCTCTCTGAGACACTATAGGGGCACTTGATATCTCATGATACCTGACCAGATATAAAACTGTCGACAAGCAGCCCGATTTTCCTGGCTCGACAGTGCACATTGGTACATAGCGTGTGTTCTAGGTACATCAAGAGCACAGCTTCCAGTGTGGCCTTTCTTTTCCTCCAGCTTCCTACTACAATTGAAAGGTTTTTTAATGATTGAGGCAATCTTGATGATGAAAATCTATCGGCGGGCTCTGCATTTTCTGAGTGTGATTGATTTCACAGTGCTCACAAATGGCTTATTCTTGAAATCCGTCTGGAGCGAGAAACTTTCTCGCGCTCTCTTGCTTCCCACTACAGCCAGGTAATATGGATTCTTGTGCTTGTGCGAAGTGGTGTTCGCCTGCACTTCCCCTCTGTGTTGTGGTGTGACATGTGGTCTGCAGGCTCTGCATCCAACCACATTTGCGTGCTAAATCATAAGCTTATTTAATTGGATCCTTCATTTTCTTCGAAGTCTAATCACCTCCTTGAGTTGAGATTCGTATGTTTCACGAGATCATCCCATTTGCTAATCTACTAACAAAACCCTTGTCGGGCTCGTTTTCTTAGTCTACATCATGGCTGCGTCTGGGTTCATGAGCTCGGCGTGTTGATGATAACAAGAAACAAAATGGATCGCGTGATAATGTGAAAGATGTCTCCCTGCAGCCAGCGTATAACCATTATGATTTACAGAATCTTCTCTACGTTCACATAAATCTTCAGATGAGTTGGTTGAACTAGTGGTTAATATGTGAAAACATTGGATCAAAGCTGGAAATACCTTGCTTTTTGAAATTCTCAACAAAGCTGGGGTTCATTGTGCTCAGTGAAATATGTGTTAAACCCCACTAGATGGGTGTCGACATGGGTTGTGGGGAGTTGATGTGTTACCGGCCCATGGTTGTGGGAGTGGTAGTTAAGTTGATTCTCACTTTGTCATTAGTCTCTCTTAAAGCAGTTGCCTCATTCCATGTTGATCATGCTGAAGTTCACAGAGTGTTACTCGTCTTTTGGGTTTGAGCTTTTCTGCGTGAAAGGGCTACCTATCAAATCCGTCTTTTAGTTTAATGCCCATACACCGCCAGGAGACATTTTTGCTCTAGATCCCACCGCCCCACAGCTGACCTCGGTCTCCACCTTCAAGACAACGAAATTCAGCCTCTCCTGCGACGCGACCTCCTTCGGCCGCCTCTCACCTTCCACAGCCTCACCGTCCTTGCCCGCAACCCCATAAGAAAATGCCATTTCTACGGCCCTTCACCGTTTGATCTCATCAACGATAATAAATTATAACCAGGATCTTACCCGGCATTCGCCAGCAGCCCCAAAGACTTCACAGCTCTGAAACCCACCATCTCGACCAGTCACGACCTCGGCATGAGTTCAAATGTTCCTGGATCAGATTAGAGAGAACAGGTTGCCTCTGGAATTCAGAATGGACACGTGAAGATCAAAATGGGAGGGGTTCAAGAGCAGCAGCAAAGTGGGTGTCAGAGTGACTGCAATGGCATCCAAGCAGGGCTTCCGAAAGGTAAATCTCCGACTGTTGCTCCAACTTCTAACTTCAACTGTGAGGTTGATCTGAGAATCAAAATCTGGAAATGGACTTTCTGAAGCTCTGATAATCATAATCAGAACCAAACTCATTTTTTCAGTCTCCCAGTATCACTCAGTGGTGTTTTCTTTCTTTTCTTTTCTGCTTCTGGTTTGAGGAATTAGAGATCATCAGTCAGTAGATTAAAGAAAAAGAAAAAAAGAATGTTGAAAAGTATAGTAGTTTACTTTTTTCTTTTAATAATTTTATATTTTTGTGATGTAACTTAAGCATGAAAGTGATTTTGCTCTATTTTCCACCATGTCTGCAACTCTGCACTTCTTACTCCTGTGTTTCATCTTCATGATGTACAATCAAATTGAAGTAAATTATAATTATAATTCCAATTTAACATAAATACTTGTGTACTTTTGTTTTTAAGTAATGTTTTCATTAAAGAAGAGATTTGTTTTTAACTTAATATATCAAAACTTACACAATTCCATAAATTATTTTACCTCCCAATTTATTGTTTATAGTCTTGGTTGGATTAAAAAAAAAAACTAACCAACTTCTTATATAGTTTTTATAACAAATTAAATACTAGAAAATATTTGACAATAAAGGTTTTTTAAATAGTGATTCTTAGAAATATTTATCAATTATGTTTAGAAAACGAAATTTTATTTAAAAACTCAAATTTTCTCTTTGTTTATATAAAGGTATTTTACAAATATATTCTTTATATTTCTAGTTATCACTCACAAATATTTTGGAAATAACAATATCTAAATTTCTTTTCATGTTTTCTTAATTTTACAAATAAAATTATGAAAAAAAAAATTACCCAACAAGCTTATTTTCAAGAAAATTTTGACACTAACAACAAATTTTTACCTCGAGTTTACCTTTGTGTCAACAAAGCTTTAATAGAAAAGGAAACACAATTGCATATTGTCTAGTTAAGGGCTTAATATATTAGATTCGAATTTTTGATGGTAAAATTTTCATAAAAAAGTTACAAATATTAGTTTTTATTATTATTGTGATTCTTTTTCCAAGTGTGTTTGTAAGCTCTTCTTCGATAATCTTCTTTCACACGAAGCTTTTAATGTATAATAGAAAATATAATATTTATTTATATTTTTCATTTTTACTTTTTAAAATTAAAAAAGAAAAAAAGACAAAAAAAGAAAAAAAAAAAAGAAAGAAAAAATAAAGACTGGGTATTGAAGTTTAAATGAATGAAAGATTGACACCTAATATGGGAGGCTTTAATTAATGAGATGAATGAAGCTTAAATATTGGAGGGGGTTGCACGTGGTTTCTGCGCTTTTAGAGTGGGAGCAGTTGGAATTTTCCGAGAATGATTTGATATGGTGTGGTCAACCTCATTCAACTTTGATATGGATTAGCTCATAATCTGTTCATTAATTAAGATGTTGTCAATCTCAACCCCAGATTTTGGGTGTGGGTCTACTTATTAATTGCAAGGGAGGGGAAGCATGCACTAGATCCAAACGCACAAGGGCTTGCCTTTATTGGGTTCATGAATAACGGGCTTCTCAATTTAAATTATTATGTGGCCCAAGTTATTTCTAGGCCCACTTTCCTGACATGAGGATTTTTTTTTCTGTGTTCCATTGTTCCCTCACCCGTCACCCCTACAAAAATCATTATATCACTCTTTCTATTAATAAAATAGTTGGGCTTGAACCCTTCCCTCATTTTCATCGGTTATCTCTTCTAACCCCTTTTCTATTAGCAAAGAAGGATGATTTTTTTAGCCGCGCTACATCTTTTTTTATAATTTTATTTTTAGAAAATCTTTGTTAGCGTAGATATGAGAACTTTATTTATTTTCGATTTTTATCGTGACATTGCGGTGTGTGGTTGTGTTGTCTTGATACAACGGTTGATTTTTTATCGCTTTATTACGGTGTTCACTAATATGTGGGTTATTCGAACGACAAAGCATATTCGATAAGACAATAAATCAGATCATGGTCGTTATATATTCTGCAGAATGAGAGTAATAGGTATATAAGTCATTGTACGATTAGCATCGAATGTGTAAAGGAACTGAGTCGATTATTTATGTTATTAAGCATAGATGTTGCGTCGTTAAGTTTTATGAATTTGATTGTGTTCTGTCAAAATGTATTATTCTTAGTTTGGTCAAATAAAATTATCT
Source organism: Tetrastigma voinierianum (assembly GCA_016808115.1). Classification (NCBI taxonomy): domain Eukaryota; kingdom Viridiplantae; phylum Streptophyta; class Magnoliopsida; order Vitales; family Vitaceae; genus Tetrastigma; species Tetrastigma voinierianum. The sequence goes on from JAEQBH010000343.1 coordinate 181,655, forward strand.
CTTTTCAAAAAAATATATAAATAGTTGGGGCTTGGATTGGCTTCCAATGTAATTCACTTGTACATAGTGGATGAGTGGGCCTCAAACTAATAGGCCCATTGGACCAACGACAAGAACACACAAGCCCTTTTAATGCCATAAGCTTGGGCTTGGGCTTGGAAAAAATCAATTGGGACATGAATTAAAACCTCTAATCCGGTTTTAGGATAAAGTTAAAATGGGGAAGTTTAGACTCTAGAGAGTAAAGGAAGTGGACAAGGGTGTCTTGGTCATGCTTAACAAGGGTGTTGACCCACCACTATGTTATTCTGAGTTTAACTCTCTAAAAAGAGCACAAATGATGGGGAAAAGAACATGAATCACACACACATATATGGTGAGTAGCAAATATAGTTGTACCATTAAAAGGATGACTCTTTAATGGTAGAATCCAGCTACTATAAGATATAATCGTGTGGGTCTATTATCTTTATTCTTGTTAGAAGGAATGAAACTCATGCAAAAGAGAGCTTTGTAGAGATATCATTAGCGACTTCTTCTAACATTCTAAGTGTTCTTCTATCCAAGGATGGGTAACCCCGATATGTATATTTCCTATTTTATAATGGTAGAATCATATTAGCTACTACCTATATATATATATTCGCAAGACAGTAAAAAGAGCTAATGAATTAACTGAACAGGATATACAAAAGGAATTCAAGTACAAATTGTAGGATGTATTGACGCGAAAGAAATTGCATGTGTTGAATGGATTAGAGAAGAAGGGTTCCCCTACAAACCATTCGAGCTAAAATTTTTATTGTTCCTATAGAGTTCGAACTATATATGGTTTATTGTGCATCAAAATTTGGATATTTGTAGAAGAGGAATAAAATAATAAGCCCTTCCTTGTCTTTTTGTTCTATCCAGTAATGTAATGAAACATAAAATTACAAATTCTTTCATTCTTTTTTTTTTCTCTTCAATAAAAAAAAAAATAAACAATTAAAAATTAATTTTATGGGGTTGAATACATATTCGATTGACCATTTGATATAATTGCTATGCTTAGTGTGTGACTTGTTGGTTTTTTGTAGGATAAGGGTTCAAAACAAAAAAAAAAATGGATCTGCAGGGATATACTCCTCACCTAAGTGCTCATGCAATGGCAAACACACATATTCAAGTGAATTCATGACTCCTACTCGAATGTCTACATGTTAGGGATGAGAATGTGGCCTTATACTTTCAACCTGAGCCTCCTTTGTTCCTCAGCGTACTAAACGAGTGTGAGAAGCAGCTATTTTCAAAACAAAAGTTTTGTTCTTGAAAACCTGATACCAATTTAGGATAAAATTCTGTTGGAGCTGACCCTTCGAGGGTGGATGGATAACTCTCCAGAGGTCATGAGTCATCCTCAGAGATGAATTTATTGGAATGACTTCCCGAGAAATTCTTAAAAATCTTCTATGAAATTCGTTTCAGCCAATGCATGTTTTATGTCATTGCACCGTACTTCTTGTTCTAGGTTACCGGTGCATATGAAATGCGATATGTGTTTCGCGATAATTCATGTTAATATATCATACATGCATATATTAACGAAAATCATACACAACAACATGTTATTCATTCATAGCAATAACATATCAACATCTGGCTTGGCACACTCCACAGGTCCACGGTCGGTTTTGGAAGCTGTCAGAAACCACCATAGGGATTTGCCACTTTCAGTCGAGTTTTGTACCGAATGAATAGCCCATTCAGGCTAGAACATCACAACCATTAAAATTGCTCTTAGCGAAAAGATAAATCAAGTAGGGAGAAAGCAACCATATGTCCGCCGAATCGAGTCAGGCAGATTGGTGATCGAGCAGGAGTCCAGAGGCAGCGAATGGGATCTTTGGGACTCTTTTTGTTTTTTTTTTTTAAAGCAAAAGTATGCAATAGGTATGGCCCGCGTATTAACATATAATCAATAATGACCTATCCATTTCACAAGGTTCCATTTACAAATACAAAACTTTACACTTCTGATTACAATCGGAGCCTGATTTCTACATGTAGTGAACCCTTACAAGTGTGTGTTGGCGCATTTGTATGCGGATGTTTGCGATGTCTTCTCCTGTACACACGGATTAAAGCCCAGTGCTAGCTTTCACGCTTAATTAGAGCATTTCTTATGTAGAAACACATGCATATACCTGATTATAATAAGTGTATAACCATAGAATATCGAAATTTCATGCATTCATATCATGGACTTATATAAGCACTTATGCTTATCACGGGGCTTATGTTCATACGGGACTCCGTAGGAATTCTGAACTTATGCATGCTACGAGGTTTAACTTGTTCGGAGATTTTGATGGGGTACCATGAGGGTCTGAATATGAAATTGTTGGTTTGCCGCGTCTTCGGAACTTATGCGGTCTTCACCGGGCTTATCTTGTCTTCTGGGCGTATCGCATCTTACGGATCTGAGGGGTACCCTTAGGTACTCTTTGGACTTATACTTGTTTATCGATCTTTGGGATTGCTGGTGCATTACCTCTTGGACTTATACTTAATTCTGGAACTTGCACTTGTGATCTGAGTACGAGTGGGTAATACAGAACTTATACTTATGTTCTTGAGACAAGAGTGCACTTGGGTCTTCTGGAACTTGATGAAATCACGAGTACCCATGGGTTACTCTGAGGGCCCAATCGAATACAGGAACGCCCATCGGTGCTCTGAGACAAGCGACGGACTTAATCGGAGGCGGAACTTGTTGGATCACCGGGACTTGCTCCAGGTCTGGGGTACGTGGGGTACTGCGAACTTGTTCAGTCTGGGGTACGGAAGGTGCTACGGGACTTAATCGAGAGACGGGACTTATTAGTCACATGAGTACTGTAGGTGCTCTGGGACTTATTCAAATGCAAAAGTACCACTTAGGTGCTTCTGAACCTATCGAGATCGGGACTTATTCGAGAGACGGGGAGTTGTCGAGAGGCAGGGGTACCCATAGGTGCTGTGAGAACTTCATCGAGAGAGACGAGACGGGGCAATTAATCTGAGTGCGAAGTAGGTACTACGAACATTTCGGATCTGGAGGTACCCGTGGTACTGCGGAGCTTAATCGGAGGCAGGAATTGCCGTGGGTGCTACGAGGAACTTATTCGAGGCTTGAGGACTTATCGGATCACGGGGGTGCAGTAGGTGCTCGAGACTATCTGACGGGACATCGGATCTGGGGTAAGTAGATCTTACGGGACTTATCTGAGACGGGACTTATCGGATCTGGGAGTGCAGGTGAGTCTTCACGGAACTTATACAAATCTGGGAGTACCGTAGGTCTTCTGAAACTATCGAATCATCAGTCCTGAGAGTACCCCAGTCGCTACAGACTTATGGTCGAATCTGAGGCGGGCACTCATACGGGAGTGCGTAGGTACTGCAGACTTATCGAATCGGGGGTACGGGTAGATGCTTCACGGGGATATCAGACGGGACTTGATCGAAGCGAGGTTAATCAGGCGGGGAGTACCCGTGGGGTACTCTGAGAACATTTCGGATATAGGAATTGCAGTAGGTACTGAGCTTGTCGAGAGGCGGGAGTACGAGTAGGTGCTGTGAGGCTTAATCGGATCACGAGTGCAGAGTAGGTACTCTGAGCAGATATAGAGTGCTTTAGGATCTTTGCTCTTATTCTTTATTCAATGTCTTATCATATATGCATGCGATATCTGAATGATTATAAGAAATGAGTAGGATGTGGTCATGATAAATTGCAGAAAGATGCGATCTGATCTTGGGGTGCCATAGCACCAATGAGTCTGCGTCTTGAGCGAAGTCTTAGTAGCACTAATCGGGAATCTGCGAAGTATTAATCGAGTCTTAGAAAGCGTATCAGAATGCCAGAACTGTCGAGTCAGAAGTACTAATCGGACGTCCACTCATTCATTCTTTGGTCTGGTAGTCATATGATCATATGTCTTTCAGAACTTATAACTTTCTTAATCACATTACGTGATCATGACATCTTGTTTTCATATTCGTGTTCGTGTTAGGTGTTTCGGTTCGTTTTCCCGGGGTTTCATGCCTATTCCTTATGGCATTTCGGATACTTATGCGATATGATGCCTATCCACATCATTCATGTATTCTTGTCCCTCGATACATCTACGTTTTTAGAAATTGGAATCAATCCAATCGGATCATCTAAACTCAGTTATGGCATTTTCATGCCAACTGGTAAATTAGATTTTTAGAGAACAGTTTGCAATATTGAATTTTCCGATTACCTTGTCTCTATATTTGACGCTGAGTTTCTTTGTGTGCTCCTATAAAGTTAAGGTGCTAGGGTTTCTATTCCAACTGGAATCACCCAAATTCGAACCTTAGGAACTGAGTTCGTCGAAACATCAGGACTTCTCTATGTTAAGTGGAACGAGTGGCTTGCACATGGTCCCACTTTGAGTGAACTTTAAGGCCATAGGATCAAATTTGGTGATGCCTATTCTTTAAGTTTGTTCTCCTTGAAGTCTATTTTACGTAGTACACTTGAATCACTCAAATCGAATAAGAAATGAGCAAGTTATGGCCAAAATCACAGCCGGTCGGCTCAGGGGAAAACAGGCAGGTTGTCTGGGGTACAAGCTCCAATTGTCTGGGGTACAACTATTAAAAATGACCCCGAACCAGTGTGCATGTACAAGCTCAAGTTGTGCAGGTACTAATCCCCAGAAAATGCCCCGGGAATGGGTATTTTCTCCCCTTTCATACACATATCTGCATCCGTAGTCAAAAAGAAGCCTATCTTGCCTCCCAGAAAACAACTATATTATGGAGTTATAACCCATACATAAACATTATAAAGGTTATGTAGAGTTTGTTGTAAGCCACAACACCATTTCCATGAATCCTCCTCGAAGTAGGGATTTCATACCAATCTTGTGCTATTTAGGGTATAGCAACCTACTTTCAAGAAACCTTTGGTTAGATGTAATCTAACAACTCTAGGTTTGAAGCGACTCCCCAACCATCGATTATGAACCTTCACATAAAACATGAGAATTCCATCCAAACATTCATAGTTCCATACCAAAGTCAAGCATCCATACTTAAATTCAGTTTCCATACCTTTGCTTTGCTTGATCTTGACTCCTCCATCTTTTTCCTCTTCCTCTTCCTCTTCTTCTCTCTTTTCTCCTTCCTCTCCACGTTTTTTCCTCCCACAAATGAGACCAATTTGGTCTTTAAATTCAGTTACATTGACCTTGTTTGGCCCTTTTAAAAACCCATTTTTGGGTTAAGTTTGCTGTTGCTTTTTTGGCCTCTCATCTTCTAGGAATTACATAACAATTCCTGTTATTTCTTCTTTGGCCATAGTCTTTCAAATTATAACTTTTAAAGCACTTTTTGGGCCAATTTACGTATTTATATTAAGTTTTGTAACTAGGGTCTCTCGTTTCAGTGTTTGGCATTTAACTCCATGACAGTCAAATTATCTTACAAAATACCTAAACATGTCGACGACTAGGGGTATGTTCGAGTGTTACACCACACTTGTCTGATACCGTGCGATGGTCGTGTGCTCCATCCCAGGCTATTCACCTCGACGTAACCATGCAACTTGCACACTTGGTGAAAAAACATAGATTTCAGCAAGGTTATAGTCACCCACTGTCCTCCACAGGAATATGGTTGAAATCTTGACTCAATAGGATTTCCATAGAGTCCAAGAACACATGAATCAGAGTTCGGACGAAAAAGTTAAGACCTTTTGAAGTTGGAGGTCTCACGCTGGGTAAATTTAGCCCTACGGCAGACTACTGAGCACACTTGTAGTGACCTGCCCTTTCCAATAGTCTCTAGTACCCAATTCCATCCACAAGAATATGGCTGGAATCTTGACTCAATGGGATTTTCATAGAGTCCAAGAACACCTGAAACGGAGTTCGGACGAAGAAGTTATGACCTTCCGAAGTTGGAGGTCATACATGACTAACCAATCCTAGCCGGCCAGCACTGACCAGCCAACCCTAGATGGATTGATTGAACAATGTCCTCCACAGATACATGGATGTAATCTTGACTCAATGGAGCTTTCTTTGTGAGTCAGAACTTACCCGACGAGGAGTTCGAGTGAAGAAGTTATGACCTTAGAAGTTGGAAGTCATACATGACTAACCAATCCTAGTGTGACATTGACCAGCCCTAATGGCCGGCCTGCTTAGGCCCAGCCACTGGCCCGACCCAATTGCCCAATGTCCTCCACATGAACATGGCTGTAATATTTACTCAATGGGATTTCCATAGAGTTCAAGAACACCTGAAACGGAGTTCGGACGAAGAAGTTATGACCTTCTGAAGTTGGAGGTCACACATGACTAACCCGATCCTAAGTAGACGGCATTAACCGGCTGACCACTGGCAGTGGCCCTAGCCAGGCCAATTGCTCAATGTCCTTCACAGGAATATGGCTGTAATCGCCCATTTCAGTAAGGCTTTCCATAGAGTCGAGAACACTGAAAACGGTCGGATAAAGTTATGACCTTCGAGAGTTGGAGGTTACACATGGTAACCAATCCTAGCACATAGCCATGGCGGCGGAATTGCTTGATGTCCTCCGCGAGGAACATTGGCATAATAAAATGACTCGATGGGCTTTCCATGGGTGAGAACACTAACGAGTTCGACGAAGAAGTTATGATCATCAGAAGTTAGGGTCACACATGATGACTAGGGCGGACCGGTCGAACATAACCATCGGTGACCCGTTAGGTGAACCATCGGGGGCGGGACCATCGGGAGGAACCATCCAACGGGACCATCGAGCGGAACCATCGGGCGGGACCATCGGTGAACCATCGGTAGGCCATCAGGGCGGAACCATCAATTGAAACCATCCGGCGGGACCGTCGAGTGTCAGGACATGGCAGGTTTCTGAAGGTCGTTTGAAATTCAGCAACATCAAGTTCGATGTGGCTGAATTTACTGTGGGTTCATTACCAAATTGCTATTTCCCTGCAAAAAACCAGTCACAAGTCAGGTAATGCTTATGATCAAATCAGGGTAGCTTCCCTTGATTTGAAATGAAACGAAACACCTCGCTGAAATGACCACCACCTGACCACTTAGGGTGAAAATAACGAGAGTAGGAGAATCTATACCTCTTGGGTTGTCGAAACTCTAGGTCGAATCTCTACTTGTGGCTCTTGTCGAAGAAGACTTTCCCTCTTGCTTGTGGGAAAGCGAATGGTTCAGTCATCGAAAAATCTGAGAGAGGTATAGTCTCTCTCTCTCGCTCTTCCTCTCAAATTTTGGTTTTCTTGTCTCTCTCTCCTTTCCCCTCTCCCAACCTGTTGGAAGAAAATAGAAGTCAAGTGAGATGTCATTTCGGCTTGCCAGCAATCGATTACAAATGGCTCGTTGGATTACCACTTATCGCATCAGTAAACGTTTCCCTCGATCATGTGTTGCCACATGTCTCTTAAGGTTACCAAATTTATTTGTTTCTTATTAAAGCGACACGTGACTAAATCTTGAGCCACTCGATTCTTGTAATTATGCCATCACTAACTGATCTGCCGAAAATGTGGTCATTTGTCTCGAAATTGACGAAATTCGATATGGTAAACCAGATTACGTGAGACAATTCCAACGATGAAGTCAGTTTCATCATCGAGATCTAAAAAATGCGGATTTTTTCTTAGAAATCATAGTTGCTATTTTTGAAAATTAGAATTTTACGGGGTTTTTATTTTTATTCCTTATCCTCCTTCTGATGTTATGTACCTGACAATTAGGAATAGAGATACATGTCAAATAAAGGTCTAATTGTTGGAATATTGTTATTTGATACAATGCGGTTAGTAACATTGGTGAATTAGGTGAAGAATGCGGAAGAGAGGAGTTCGAACCCTCGGTAAACAAATTCTACTTAGCGGTTCGATGCTATGCCTTGAGCGACGAGCCATCTCTCCTACATAATGATTATGACCCGGCTTAGAGTGAATGGCGGGTCATTCATATTAGATTATTGGATAGGTATGACCAATCATTTTCTAACTCTAAATAGTTGAGTATAAAGAAAACTTTTCATCAAAGAAAGGCGTCCTTCAAGGCTCAGGAGATAACGATGAAATTTTTTGTCTTGTGAAAAATTGTTAAAACAATAGCAAAAAACACAATAAAGATATATCTATTCGAGGTTTGCGAAAACTGACCGGCTCATATTTCCTTTTTGGATCACAATTCAATCACATGTAGTACACATGTAGACTTCTTTTTAAAAAATTCACAAAACTAGTATTTTTACTTTTTAAAACTGTATTTACCAACTATGGTTTTAAAATGAAAAAAAATACATATGTAGATTTCTTTTCAAAATATTCACAAAAATAGTCTTTTTAATTTTTAAAATCGTAGTTGGTAAATGCTGTTTTAAAAAGCAAAAAGACTTGTTTGATGAATACTTTGAAAGATGTCTATATATGTCATTTAAAAAAAATGAATTACTTTGATTTTAAACTCCCTTTTAGAACTATAAAAGAAGATAAAATATAATCAAAATTTTCTTAATGTTTTATATATTTTTAAATTTCTTAGTTCTTATAAAATGGAGAGAAAAACAAAATAAAGTGAGCTTGATTTCAATTCCCCCCCTCAAATTTCCTTTTGAGAATTACAAATAGAGCCTTCATGTTGGCTTATATTCTTTTTCCATTTTTATTAATTCATCTCCTATGTATCTATATATATATATATAATACACTCTCTTTTAAAATCATTTCCTTATATTTCAATAAATTGTCACAAAGTATTAATAAAATTTAGAATTTTCAATTGAATCGCAGAAAGGAAAATTCAATTATTATTTTAAATGGAGAAACCTCTCATGCATATTTAATCTTCCATAAACCACTCATGTTTTAAATGGAACTGTATAGTATTCTTTACAATTAAAAGTATCGATTTCATAATTAAAGCACCTAATTTTTTTGAATCACTATCGCTTAAAAAAAATATGACTGAATATTTTATTTGTTGATTTGCTGTTTTTTCATGACAAAGATTCATAAGCAATTTTCATCTTCTTCCTTACAATGCTGGGTACATATGTTGTTGCGAAATACCAATACGAGAAAGCTCCTCCATTTTCTTTGGACAATATAGCTCTGCGAATCTCCTTTTCTAGCAACATTTATATATTTCAAAGTGGTTAAAACTAATGAAATCCTTCATCACAATGCAACCTTAAAAACTGAAGATGAAAAATATATGTTTTTTTTGGGTCACGTTAGATTCTTGAGTGGAACACTAGCTACAACTTATTTGATTTAGATCCTGATTCCATATTTTGGATGGTTACTTCTTGGAATATGGACTATGTTTTTAGTGAAGATAGCATACTATTGGGATAGACCATTTTAAAACTTTCTCATATTCCAAAATGAAAACAACAACAACATTAATAGTGAGGAAGAAGGACAAGAGTAGCAAGTAAATACAGGTTTAGAAAAGGAGAAAAGTTATGTTTTATCTGAGTTGTATTTAACACATATGTATTATCTATTTGCCCTACAATATTTTAGAAAGTGATATTTTTAAGTGTTAATAAAATATATTTTGTGCGTATTAATTGTTCAATATAGGCCCTTCAAAAAAACTAAAATAAGGTATATCCAATTTAGCCTGAGTTTTTCGATTAGCAAGTACCTGACTTTAATGTAAATTTAAATCAAATGCGCATCGTGTATTTAAGCTTTACGTAGATGAATGAATAAAATTTATCAAAGCGTGTAACCGTCTTAGGGCGTTTGTTCGTTGTCTTATTTCCAGAGCGTAGGCGTGAGATGGTATAACCTGGCTCTGTAGTAGGCGACTATAAATAGAAAAAAAGAGTCAAGAGCTAAATTAAGCAATATGTAAGTCGAGAGCGTTATGTCTTATCTACAAAAAAAAGAAAATAAAGTATAAGCTATTAGTAATTGCTAATCTTTCCCATTTTCACACAATGGATAACAGTTTATGATACTGCAGTATGGGTGAATAATAAGATCAAATGAGTTGTAGAAAACAAAAACTTTGGGGCCCCAATGCCAGCCAATTCCCACACAAGCCTTCATCAAATAAGGCAAACTTAATTAGAAGTTGCCTCGTTGTGACTCCTATATTTTGTATTCATCTATAAAAGGGCTATCATGATTTTCCAACATCTCTTTCAGGCCTTTCTCTCTTTGTCCCTTCCTCATCACCTCTTTTTGGCACAATCCATCCAGTGCAAGCCCACACCACTTCATAAGGAAGAGCGTGAAGCTAGCTTCAGGTCTTGTAAGAAAAGGGTGGGAGTGTTTGAAGGAGATGAGAGAGTCCTACGGCTACCAACCCAACCAGGAACACTATGGTTGTATGGTGGATCTTCTAGGGCGTGCAGGACGTATCAGTGAAGCTGAAGAGCTTATAAGAACTATGCCCTTCAAACCTGATGCTCGGGTTTGGGGCCCGTTGTTGAGTGCTTGTAAGATGCATTCAGAAATAGGAGTTGGGGCCCGTTGTCTGTGAATACTGCTCTATTGAGTATGTATTCTAAATTGGGCAGTTTGGAGCATGCCAGATTTTTGTTCGAGAAAATGCCTGAGAGAGACTGTGTTGTGTGGAATATCATGATATCGGCATATACTCAAAATGGCTATCCTAAGGAATCCATATGGAACTTTTAATCCAGATGAGGTGTGGAGTTAGGGCCGATTTGTTTACTTCAATTCCAGCTATTTCTTCCATTGCAGAACTGAAATGTCTTGAATGGGGAAAACAAATTCATGCCCATGTGATAAAGAATGGTTTAGATTATCAAGTGTCAGTTCATAATTCTTTGATTGATATGTATTGTAAATCAAATCAATTAGAAGCTGCACAAAAAGTTTTTGTTTCAGTGAAAGACAAGACTGGTCTCATGGAGCTAAAGATCAAAGGATACATAAGCCATGAGAGATCTCATGATGCTTTGTCCCTCTTCAACAATATGAAATTGGAAGGTTTCAAAGTTGATAGTGTTACAATAATTAATGTCTTGCCAGCATGCGTGAATATAGGAGCGTTAGAACAAGTAAAATACCTTCATGGATTCTCAGTCAAATCCAGTCTAAACTCAACATCTTCCTTGAATTCGGCACTCCTCATAAGCTATGCCAAATGTGGTTGCATAGATATGGCAAGGAAGCTCTTTGATGAAGAGGAACTTGGTTGTAAAGATGTGATCACTTGGAGCTCTATGAGCAGTACATATTCGAAGCACGGAGAGTGGCCTCAATGTTTTGAGCAGTACAACAAAATGATGCAATCAGGAGTGAAACCAGATGGAGTGACCTTTCTCGGGTTATTGATTGCTTGTGTTAATTCAGGTCTTGTAAGAAAAGGGTGGGAGTGTTTGAAGGAGATGAGAGAGTCCCTACGGCTATGTGCAGGAGTACCTATGGTTGTATGGTGGATCGTGTGCAGGACGTATCAGTGAAGCTGAAGAGCTGATAAGAACTATGCCCTTCAAACCCGATGCTCGGGTTTGGGGCCCGTTGTTGAGTGCTTGTAAGATGCATTCAGAAACAGGAGTTGTTGCAGTGTTTGCAGCTGAGAAACTAGTAAGTATGGAACCAAAAAATGCTGGAAACTACATTTTGCTGTCTAACATATATGCAGCAGCAGGGAAGTGGGATGGAGTTGCTAAGATGAGAAGCTTTCTTAGGGATAGTGGCTTGAAGAAAACCCCTGGCTGTAGCTGGCTGGAGATCAATGGGCAGGTGCATGAATTTCGTGTTGCTGATCGATCTCATCCCAACTCAGTCGACATATATACCATCTTAGGAAATCTTGAACTGGAAATCATGGAGGCTAGACATCAAAAATGAAGTTGCCTCAGGACCAGACAACGCCTTGAATGTTATAAACTTATATGTGGAGAGGTTGAAACAATGGGCGTGTTGGTTGTGTTTTTATAAGCATTAAGATTTTGAAAACACAAATAGTGAATTTCTTTGAATTTATCTTCTTTGTTATTTGAATATGATGTTTTTCCATTATTTGTCTTCCGAACATTTAAAAAAAAACATCACTATCTGAGAGCCAAACGTGTTTCTTGTGACTTCTTGTTTTGAAAATAGAAAGCAGTTTCGCCTCATGGCCCAGCTCATGGTCTCTCCCAAACAAGGAGCAACCAATTCTCATTAGTACATCTGTGGCTGCCATTTCTCTTGTCTGATTGCAGGTTGGAAACAGAAAAGGTTTTATTTGGATTGTATCACATTTGCTTCGATAGGAGTTGTATTTGGATGCCAAGTACTCAAGTAGGAAGACCTCACCGAATCCAATAAATTGAAATTCCTTTTTCTTGAATTTCTTTGACTTATTTTTTTTTCATGAAAGTCCTTTTTCTTGACTCTGTCATATTTTCTTCTATTGGAGTTGTTTTTGGATGCCAAGTAGGCTGACCTGACCAAATAAAAGAAAATGAAAGTCCTTTTTCTTTATTACGTTCACTTTTCTTTTTAGTAAAAACAAATTATTGATTTGTTTGTGTCATATATTCGTAAAAACCAATTATCTTAAATATTTTATGTTTATTACAGTTACTTATAATTATTTCTTCACATTCTTTCAAAATAAGCCTTTCTTTGCAGTAGTAGGTGCAACATCATATAAAAAATAATTTAAGAAAACCAGAAAAGACAGAAAATTTAAAAATATTAACAAATATCAAGAATATTTTACGTAAAAAAAAAAAAAAAAAAATATATATATATATATATATATATATATATATATATATATATATATATATATATATACTAAAATGAAATGAAGCCACATATTAAGGCTTTTGGTGAACATTGTCCGGAAAATAAGTATTAAAATCTTGAATTTTTATAACTTTTACATTTAAATAATGACAAAAAGTTTGCTTTTTAAATATAGCAAAGTTGGGATATAAAAATAAAATTCGCAAAGTTCGCATAATTAAAGAAAGCAAATTTTTGGTTGAGAATTAAATGCAAAAGTTATTAAAGTTCAAGATCTTAATATTAATTTTCACAATAAACACACAACAACTTCATCGTAATACATTAAAGTCATCTTCAAGACAAGATTTTAAGAATATTTTGTGAACTTGATACCAAGCAAATTACAATAACTTTGACAATTTTTTTTTTTAGCAAATAATGTTTCTAGGAGCATAACCGATTATAGTTTTCAATTTTTTTTTTTTTGAAAAACAAAGAGAAAAAGGAGAATATAAAACGCTAAATTAAGAAAAACTCATATCACATAGCAAATTAAGAATAGTTTTTTAGAATAAAAACCATACACTAAAGCTCAATAGAGTTTTTCTTGAGGAAAAACCATAAACTGCCAAATCATGGCCATGAGGAACACCAACAGAACTATACTTCGACGGCGGTGGTGACGCATATTCAACCATCGTGGTGGATGAAGGCTCACTCTCCATCATCATCATCATCATCATCATCATCATCATCATCTCCCTCAGCCAAGGCGCCCCGCTTCTTCATCTTCAGTACCTCGGGAGACCCGCAAAATTTATCGTCTCACCGTCATACCTCTTCACGCTCCTTCACTTCTAACCTCCCAAGCGCCTCCAGGTACTGCCTCTACATGTGCCCATACATCACTTGCCCCTGGGAACAGCATATGAGTCTTTCCTTCTCGGCCCGATCGATGGCGGCGTCGGCGGAAGGTGGTTTGAAAGCGAGCGTACGTAGGGGAGAAGGCGATGAGGGCGGCCACGGCCCCATAAAGCACTTGAGAGGCTGCTTAGGCTTTCTTGAAGAGGCCGATATGACGCTTGGAGAAGGTGACCTCTAAAGAGCTTTTCTTCTCGATTTTCTTTATTTCGATCTTTTGTTTGCCCATGCTATGTTTTTTAGCCATATTAATGTTCGCCATTATCGAAGCCTACTTAGACAATGGCTTTGATTTCTCTTTTATAAAGTCAAAATAGCAATTTTTAGTAAAAAGATCTTCAAAAAAGATTTTCTTGATTTAAATTTAGGAATAGAATATTTCTATAATGTAAAAATACAAGAAAATATTTTCTTTATTTAAATTTAGAAATAAAATATTTCTATATTGTAAAAATAAAAGCTACCATATAAATATAAGAAAATATAAAATCCTAAACAAAATTTCAAAACAATCGAGCGAAAATTCTCCCACTAATCACAAGATCTTCAAACAAATCCCTAGAGATTTTCTAAAAAAAAAATAGAATATATATATATATGAAGAATCTTAAACGAATTCCTAGAGATTTTTTGTAAAAAAAAAAGAATATATATATATTTTTTAACAACTAAATACTTTGTTAAACCTCGAACTCTCCTTACATGTTCAATCTTTTTAAACTTTGAACCTTCTACCAATTTAATCAGGCATATGGACAAAAAAATAGAATATATTAATTACTTATGACTTATGACTTGTGTATTTTTATTTTTACATATTAGATTTTAATTTAGAATTAGAAAATATTTTTGAATGTTATATTTTATATTTTATATTGTAGCTTCTATGGGGATATTTTATTTCCAAATTTACATTTAGAAAAAGTTTTTTATTGAGATATTTTTTTGTGACTTGAATGTTTATATAATTTTTAAAAATAAGTACTCTTTGGTTATCATGGTTTTGAAAACTATTCTTGAAAACAATTTTTAAAGACACAAATAACCTTGAAAACTCTTTTTTGTTCTTTAAATTGAATGTTTTTTTTTTTGTTTTTTGTATTTTTTAGTAAAAAAAAACTGAAAACCACACATTTTCCTTGTTTTCCTTTTTTAGAATAGAAAACAATTTTTAAAAATTGTAAACAAACATGCCTAATTTATGTTTTCAAAAACAGAAGTTCCAAATTAGTTTAAGATAGTAACTAGAAGGCATGATTATAGTGTAGGATCGAAACGATTTTAGAAAAATATCGAAATTTGAAGGAAAAGTTTAGGCATGATTCTAGTGTAAAATCGGAACTTTAAAGCACTATTTCATTTTAAGATCCAAACTTCATGGCATGATTTTAGGTTTTTATTTTATTTTTTATTACAAGGCATGATTTTAGTTAAAAATCAAAATTTGATGGAATGATTTGGTATGATTCTAGTGTAAAATTGAAAGTTAAAAGCACTGTTTTAGTGTAAGATTGGAACTTAAAAGCTGAGATTTAGTAGTGAAAGGTTGGAAGTGGAACAATTTCAGTCCGGAGGAACAATTTTAGGACTCAAATTTAGAATATATTTTTATTTTAAAATTGTAAGATAATAATAATAATAATAATACTGTGTAGTACGTCGAGAAGAGTTCATCGAGCGAACCCAAACTTGAACCCTTGCGAAACACCATAAGCTGCTAAATCATGGCCACGGGGAACACTAACAGAACTATACTTCGGTAGCGGTGGCGGCGACGGCGCATATTCAACCATTGTGGTGGATGAGTCCTTCCTCCCTCATCATCATCGTCATCTCCTCTAACCAAACTGCCCCCTTCTTCATCAGCTCCTCCAAGACCCACAGACTACTCGGTCGGTTAACCTCATGCTCTCGATGGCGTCGCAAACCCTTGTATGTGTCTCTGTGCCCTCTTGTAACATTCTTTATTGACCTCCCAGCGCCTCTCTAAGTACTATGTATGTAGCCTTTGTCAGAGAGGGTGTACGAGTCTGTGGCAAGTAGGATTGTATATGTCTTGTGAGGATTCATGAGTATTGAATGTCATAGTAGTATTTTGTGGCCTTAGATCACGAGGGTGTCAGTTGTCTCATCGATACGCGGAAAACCTATGTCTCATATCATTGAGACCCGTAAATAGTAAAATGGTCACATTGGCCCATTACACTTATTCTCACAAAAATATAGCAGGCCTATTACAGTGGTTTAAGTTAATTACACTCTTAATACAAACATATATTAAACTAGTAAATTCTAATATATACACAATAAATTGAATCAAGGCCTGATCCGACCAGCTTCATAATCAGGCCTCGAGGAGCGCCGTTTTCAGAACACTTCTGTGCTTGAAATAATTTTCCCTCGACGGGGTGAAACGTGCCCGATGGTTAAATTCCCCTACATGGTTACTCCCACCTAAAATACTACCTTGATGGCACATCACAAACATCCACATTCCATACAATTCCGCAGTGCATACATAGAAATGATTTATATCATGCGTGAAAATTTTTTCCGTGTCTATCAGTCGCGTAGACTCGCCGCACATGCTATTATATTGAAAATCGATCAGCAGTAATGCCAATGACACCTAACTCTTGAACCTTCTTGGCTCATCCAACAAGGCAATTTGCCCGATGGGTGTGGCAATCCGTCGGCCACAGGCTCTATCGTAACTTTCTGAGTCTGAAGTGAACATGACAGATGTTTTCTCTTCAAAGCGTAGAACTTTCGGATTACAGTTGGTCTCTAACATCCATCTGGAACTTTTCGGATAGTCTGCTTGAGGTCTCTTACCGTCTGAAACCTTTTGGATAGTACCATGGGTCTCTCACGCTGATAAAGGGTCTCTCACGCCCGATGTAGGACCTTTCGGATATCTCATGGGTCTCACGAGTTCAGGGCGTGACACACACTATTATTTCTCATTTATAATTTGATCTATGAGTCTTTATTAGTGTAGTCTGAAGAACAGGCTGAAATACGCGTTCGCGAGAATGGTGAATAACACATCTAAAATCTCGCCACAGGACTTCGTGATGTCATTGTGCACATGAATGCGATGATGCGATTCATATCCAATTCCAATGGCTCACAAACAATTATATTTTATATAATTCAAATATAAATGTTAACGCGTTAAATTTACATTCATTAACGATTAACTTTCACTTTACGCTCCATGTTCATTATAAACAATATTATACGAAACAACACACATGGACAATTTAGGTCAAACCATCAATAGAACTATTTAATAGTCCCCCAAGCGATCGTAAGTGCCCCGTGGACAACCCCCTCATCAAGCATGGTTCACTTCTTTGGAACCCGAAATAAATGACACGTTCTGGCCTCCTGACACCAAAGAAACATGATTGCATGTTATTGGTATCAATGACTATACCTGATTATAACTTACATTTAAGGCACACGAGGACCATTATCGATCGTAGATCAATCGGAATTTGTCTAAAATGGGTCGAATTCGGCCATTCAATCCGATTTTCGGGATTGATCAAATGATCATTCACGGCCTCACGAACAAGCCATTCGGCCTCAGGCAGAGCATACATGGCCTTGCAAATACGGACTAAGTCCGTAATTTCGATCCTTTGTTTTAACTGGTGCTGGCGAAAATGATTTTTCACACAACCTCAGCGGTCGGCGTCCTAAGACACCTAACAATTTATTCACAGCCCTTGGCCTTAAAAGACAAGTAGGAGAAAACCCCTCCCTCTAGAGTTGTGAAACTCTGCTTAGGTGCCCAGTAGCCACTTGCGTAGAGCAACTTTGCTTATGGCTTGTCGGGAGCGTGGTCTGAGCATGGAAAATCTAGAGAAGTTAGACTTTCTCTCTAAGAATTGTTCTCCCCTCCGCTGCTTTAGTTCCGACCCAAAAAAAAGAGAATTTATTCTTTTTATATTTTATTTTATTCCTTTTTAATCTTGCTTGCCACGTATCGACCTTCCATTGGTTTGACTTAGTTATCCAATCCCTTGTCCATAATGGTGGATTTCCCATCCAATTAGGAGATACCACGTGTATGTGGGCAGCCAAACTCTCGCATCGACTAATTCTGCCTTGATACGTGGCACCTCTTAAGCCACTCGAAATGTGCAAAGTGTCGCATTACCGTTGCACCGAAAAGCATTGAAATTAGATTATCTGAATTTGTGAGAAGTCGATGTGTTAGCTGAATTTTGTGAGGCCGATTCCAACGGTGAAGTTCGTTTCATAAATCTGAATCACAGAAAAATTAAGGATTTTTGATCGAAATTGCCAGTTTCTGAATTTTTCGGAAAATTAAGTTTTCGGGGTTTCCTGAATTTTTTGAACGTTGTTTTTAAGGATAAAATTGTAAAGTTTTCAAAGAATTGTGGCATTGTAAAACTGAGAAAAAAAAATTATTATTAGAAATTTTCAAAAATTGCAAAAGGACAATAATAATAATAAATTACCAAAATGGTTCAGGGAAACTTAGAAAATTCTCCAGATCTCGGATGATTAAATGAAGCTATGGCCAGATTAAATTCGTCTCGCGAGTCTAGTGACGAAAAGTTTTGTCAAATTAAAGACAGAGTGGAATATTTTAATTTTCTTGGTGATAAGCCATCGTGAAGCCGGGGGCGAGATTTTGTAATGAAAGTCGGAAATGGCTTGAGCTAGAAATTCATTTAAAATAAATTAAAGCGAAAAATAAATTGTTTCGGGGTAGAAATGAATCCAAGTCAAGTATATGATATATATCGAATAATAATAATAATAAAAAACGAAAAAAGAAAAGTCAAAAGGAAGGAGAAGGTGAGACGGGAGAGGGAGAGCGTGAAGAGAGAAGATATTTTTATTTTTTTTCTTTCTTCGCTTTTCTTTAAGATATACGGAAATTGGATCATAGATTTTCGTCGGAGCAGAAGACAAAGTTAATCCACGCAACGAGGGCTACGCATGGGTATCAAAATCTTAGCGTTTCGTCAAACTCTAAGAGATAGGGAATTTTCCTACTTATTTTATTTATATCTTAAAGGTCATTTAATGGCTTGAGATTTGCTTAGAGGTCGTGAGAGGCTGTAAATTTAAGTCCAAAAATTTTGGACTGAGTTTAGGAATTTTTAGGATTTTTAGAAATTTTCGGGACTGTTTTCGAGTAATTCGGGTTGAATTTTAGAATTTATTTTGAAACGGTCGGGTTGAATTTTAGGATACATTTAGGATAGTACGAGGCGAGGATTTTCAAAACTGTTTTCAAGTAGTCCCGGACTGTGTTGAGGTTTGGTTTTGATCTCGAGACTGATGTTTTCGGGTTTATTTTCCATCTATGAGTCGTTTTGGTGGCAGTTTGAGTCTTGGAATTGTTTACGGATGGCGTTTAGAGAACGGGGAGAACACATTTTTTGGGTTCACTTATGTCACTGTTCACGTGAAGCCTCCAACTTTGGACGACCATAACTTTTTCGTCCGAACTCCGATTCGGGTGTTCTTAGACTCTACAGAAAGACCCTTGAGTCTAGAATCTGGCCATATGCCTATAAATGGCATTTGAGGTCCACATATTTTCTGAAAAATTTAATTGTAGCACCAAGTGTGCAAGTTGCTTGGTTATGATGATGCGTGTGGTCTAATACATTGAATGTGTAGGGTAAAAGCGGAGGCGGAGAAATTGTGAAGTCATGCTCGGTGTGTAGCGAAATGTGAGTGTTAAACTTTATTTTTCAATGCTAGTGTATTATTTATAAATTGTTTATGATTTGTATGTTATTGTTTTAATTGTTAAACCGTATTTTAAACATGGTTTTGATTTGTTAAACCATATTTTCTAAAAAAGCGAGCAATATGCTTTATTGCAACGAGCAAGCGACAAGCAAGCAAACTTATACTTTATAAGTTAGGCCTTAAAAATCCTAGTCTTAATGACATTACGGTCAGGTATTAGTCGTGCCGCGAGGGAAGTTAAGACATGATTGCATTTCATTTTATATTTGCACAGTAAAACTGAGCTTAGCTCATGTATTATGCCATATTAAGAGGAGGACCATGGCATATGTAGATATATAGGTTTAATGACGCTAGCTTATTATAGATGGAGAATTCCATCATATTTACTGGAATAGGTGATGTGGATACGAGGTCCTTCCATTGGCACGGTAGAGACACGGGTTTCTGTGTTTTTAAGTCTGACAAGCGAAAAGGCCTCAAATGGTTGATCATTATATTTATAAGCATTTACACTCTGACTTAAATCGACCACTGATAAGCAAGCAAGCATTTTTACGAAAAGTTTTAGAAACTTTTATAGAAAAGCAAACATTTTTATGAAAAGTGTTAAAAACTTTTATAGCCAAGCTGACAAGGTTTTACGAAGTGTTTTTTGTAAAGATAGTTTTTAGGTTTTGAGGCGTTTTTCGAAAAACAAGCATTTTGCAAGCATACGCTCCGAAATCTTTTAGCTCATTATTTTTCATGTTTTTAAAAATTATCTTTCGAGTGCGGTACTGCTGGGCTGTTGGAACATATCGGGGTCCTCGATTTCCCTGATTATATGTGCTATGTTGCCGACTATTGTATATATTTGTAAAAGAAAGTGTAACTAACTTTTGTAAGAAAAATATTTTGAACTTATAGTTGTGCATGTATATTTATAGTTTTGTTTATGAAAATGTGATAGGCACGAGGCTCTCTTTTGAAAGAAGTGTTGTTGGTTGCCATATTTTAGAAGTGTAAGTGTGTTATGGTTTTGGACATGTCATATGTAGGCGTATTATGTTCTTGAAATTTTTATAAAATCCATAGTGTAGAAAGAAAATTTTTATACGGGTTTTTCGATGCATGACATGAAGCAGCTTCTGATTCTAGTCGTTGGAAGTATCCGCTGGGAGTTTGTGGGGTTGCCAGTACATCGCCTGCTAGTAGGGGTGGGGGTGTGTCAAGTTGGTATCAGAGTAGGGTCTTAGGAGGCACGTGTTATTAAGCCACTTAGTAGTTTTCTTTATCTTATTTTTACAACATTGGCAACCATGCATTTTCAAATTCAGTCTTAATACATTTTAAGTGTTTCAAGTATTAAATGGTTTTTTGTGAATGAGTCTTATGTCGAGGCGGACGATCGAGGTCGTGGCGTAGGCATTACAGAGGCTTCGAGCGTCTTTGTGGTACTTAAGGGAGTTGAGCTACTTGCGATTGGTTATACTGCACTCCATGAATCGACCCTCCGGCGACCGTCGAATTTGGACCGTGGGCCCCAGGGCTGAGTTTGAGTTGTTTCGTGGTGGAACAGATTATGAATGTGCCTTCTCTTGACTAAGTAGCGGCCGCGCGTAGTCATCCACCTCTGTAACGCCACCCAAAGGAGTTCTGAGAAGAGTCTAGGAGGTGCATAGAGAGGAAAGGCACGAGTTGGGCGCGAGAGCCATATGACGGCGTGTGATCAGGAAGCGACTTTGGTATGGTTGGGCCAGTATGAATTTGCGAGGATTATGGAATACCTGAATGATCAAAAGGGTCACATTTCGGGTTTTCTAATGACAGGGCTAGGTTGAGTAGGATACCATGGATAGAGAGGTATTCGATGGTATGTGCAAACCTCGAGAAAAATCCTAATTTTCTTAAAAGGAAAAATGGTAATTCGGTCAAATCACGGGAATTTCTAGATCTCGGATATAGTGATGGAGCAGCTAGTTGGAATTTTCTTGAAATCTAGCTACCATTGAATTTCATCGAATTAGAACTGGGTCGGAATTTCACGTTTTCGAGAGCGGGGTAGTGTAGGACACTTGGCACATTTTGAGTGGCTCAAGAGGTGTCACGTGTCATATGCAGAGTTAGTCAAACATGAGCTCAAGTGTGGGCCATGGGTGGACACATGACATGATGCCATTGGATGAAAATCCAAAGTAGTTGGATAAGAGGATAAGGTGTAATCCCATGAGCAATAGAAGATTGACATATGGAAAGAGAGGAAAATTCTCTTGACCCAAGTTGACCCAACCAGTTTGGGAGAGGGGGGAAAGAGCAAACCGCGAATAGGAGAGAGAAAGGAGTGGGATTTTTAGAGAGAGAAGGCTCTACGCCTGCTTTAGAATTCCGGCGATTGGTATGCGATCCGTGAACAAGAGTTGCTCCCCCACTTCAGAGCTGTGCGTGGGTCTGAGTACTGTGGAGTTTAAATGACTCACAGGAGGTAGGGTTTTCTCTACTTGGTTTATTTCCAGTTTAAGAGTCTTGTTAATGGTTTGGATGGTGTGAGCGGTAGTGACGTTTGGTCGATCAAGCTTGGGGTAAAATCTTGGAAATTTATGGGACCCATTTTAGACAATCCTGGATTGATCTCGGGCTGGAAATGGTCCCCGTGTGCTTTACATGTATGTTAAATTGTGGTTTTGGGTGTTGTGAGGCCGGAAGCATTGCAGTTCCGGTTCCCGAAGAAGTGGGCCGATGTTGATGGTTGTCGAGACGGCCATGCTGACTGGGGGTATTACGCGGTCGTTTTGCGTGTTGGACAGAAAATGTCCATGTGAATTTGCTTAAAATGAATGGCTTGGATTGTGTGGAAAATAATATGTTAATGCATGGAATTTAATGTGTTAACATGATGTTTGAATTATATGAAATATAATTGTGTGTGAGCCATTGGAATTGAATGGTTGTGATGTTATTGCCATGAATAAATAACATGTGCTTAGTATGTGAATTTTGTTGATATATGCATGATTGATATATTGGCATATGATGGATGAAAATGACATAATGCATTTCATATGCACCGGGGCAACCTAGAACAATAGGTGTGAGTGCATGACATGAAAGAAAAAGGAAATTGGTTGTGAAAGGAATTTCAAAGGAAGATTTTCCGAAGAATTGCTGCGGAGAGTTATCGATAATTCACGTGGAGAGGCCCGTAGGCGATGCAATTACGACAAATTCACCTCGGAGGGTTGTTTAATAGATTTTACCGAAACTCGGTTGTATGTTTTCGAGAACAAAAACCTTTTGTTTTGAAAATAATGTTTTCTCACATTTAGTAGGCATCGTGAGAGTCGGTGAGGAGAAAGCGAGAAGCGGAAAGGGGTGAGTCACATTCTCATCCATATCATGAACATTTAATTAGGGACTTGCATGTTTTTTACTTGAATGTGTTTGAGTTTGCCATTACATGTGCACTTAGGTGGGGGTAACCCGTGGCAGGATAATTATTCAGGCATTACTCCTCCCAATAGAGGAAAATTATTTAGTGCAGAAGGTTCACTGGGGATGGGGCATCCGAGGTCTTAGGAACGAAAAATGTGCATATATGGCCTTGTTGTATATTTTGTAAAAATCTGGGTAAAAAGCTAGCAGTTTAGATAATTGTAAATTAACTCCTTTTTGTGTAAAATATACATTTTTGTGAGTATGGATGTATGGGCCAATGTGGCCATTTTACTCATGTATGTGTCTCATGATATGAGACACAGGTATTCCGCAAGTTGATAGTGGTCAACGGGACCCCCAGGATTTGGGGCGTCACAATATGTCATGGGACCGGTTTGTGAGAGTTCTTGGCTTGATTCTTTCCTCAAAGTCGAGTTCGAAGATTAAGGAGTTCTTCATATTAGAGCAGAAGAACATGTCAGTATCAGAGTATGAGAAGAGGTTCTCAGAGCTAGTCAGATTGGTTCCATATATTCAGGTTGATGAAGTCCTAAAGTGCAAGCGGTTTCTGGTAGAATTACAGCATCGGATCAGAGTTCATTTTTCTGTGGTTCCTTAGAACAGATTTGGGGACTTAGTTGAGGCCGCTTTGAGGGTTGAGAAGAAAACTACAACTATGTATCAGAGTAGGTAGGAAAGTAAGAGGAGTTCACAGGCACTTCCCTGTAGAGTTCTGGTCAGTCCAGTAGAAAGAGAAGCAAGGGTAGAGGTTATAGAGGCCGAGGTGCAGGTCGGGGAACTGCCTCTAGTTAGGGATCGGTGAGGCTCCTAGTTGTCAGTAGTGACACCCAAAGTATTCCTCCCGTCTGTGATATGTGTCGGCGACACCTTGGGAGTGTAAGATATAGTGCTGTAGGAAGTTTCCATTAGGCTGTGAAGGCCATTTCATTAAGGAGTGTCTCGCTGGATTGGGGCAAGAGACATTAGTAGCCGGCCCAAATTTACCCTAAAGACCGTAGACGAAAGCACCTCTATGGCCTTTAGGAGAGGTTTCTAGTGGCGTAGGGGCTGCAAACCGCAGTGTAGAGGCGGCCATGGTAGAGGCAGAGGTAGTGCCCAAGGAATGCGTATGTAGACTCGTACTGTGCCGTAGTTTATGCCGTGACTCACAGGGATGCGTGATGCACTTAATGGTTACTGGTATTATTTCTATCCTTGATCATGATGCATATACTTTAGTGGACCCAGGAGCCACACATTCATTTGAATCCAAGCCTTTCTTAGATCGCTTCCAGATAGAGACCCAACCATTAGGGGTCGTATGAGGAAGCTCTTCCAGCATCCGTTATTCTCGTAAAGCAAAGAGTCGAGATGCTGCAGTTCTTATCGGGGATTATTCCGCGGATCTTTGCAGGGTCTCTAGATATGAGGGATTTTGATGTGGTTCTCAGCATGGATTGGATGTCTCGCCATAGGGCCATATTATATTGTTATAAAAAGGAAGGAAAGTTGCATAAGCCAGGGAAATTGGAGGTAAAGTTCAGGGGAATACGCAGAGAGTTATCTTCCAGTATGATCTCCGCCATGGTTGCACAGAGGATGCTGCATAAGGGTTGTCAGGGTTATCTGGCTTATGTGGTGGAGACAGGGAAGGAGGGGACTCTAGTGGATGAGATTCCAGTTGTTAGAGAGTTCCCAGATGTATTCCCAGATGATATTGCAGGATTACCTCCAAATAAAGAAGTGGAGTTCACCATTGATTTGATCCCAGGGACTGAGCCCATTTCCATTCCTCCTTATAGGATTTCTTCTATAGAGTTGAGGGAGGTTAAGGCTCAATTGGAAGAGTTGTTGAGTAAGGGATTCATTCGACTGAGCATATCTCCATGGGGAGCTCCAGTTCTCTTTGTGAAAGCACGGGAGTTGTGGTCGTGTATAGATTATGTGAAGGAATGTAGTTACCATCCGCACCGCATTCACTCCTAGGATCGATGAGTTATTTGATCAACTCTAAGGGTCTCAAGTGTACTCCAAGATAGATTTGAGGTAAGGGTATCATCGTTGAGGGTGTAGGAGGGTGATGTTCCTAAGACGACATTCAGGACACGCTACGGGCATTATGAGTTTCTGGTGATGCGGTTTGGTTTGACTAATGCCCAGGCATCATTTATGAATTTGATGAACCGAGTATTCTAACCGTATTTGGATAGGTTCATCATAGTTTTTATCGATGATATCCTAGTGTATTCAGGTAGTCTAGAGGAACATTCAGAACACCTGAGGATTGTGTTGCAGACCCTAAGGGAGTGGCAACTGTATACCGAGTTGAGCAAGTGCCAGTTTTGGCTTGATAAGGTGGCATTCCTAGGTCATGCGATCTTAGTTGAGGGGGTGAGTGTGGATCCCTAGAAAATAGAAGTTGTGGTAACTTGGAAGCCGCCAAAGAATGTGTTAGAGGTCAGGAGCTTCCTTAGTTTAGCTGGGTATTACAGGAATTTTGTTGAAGGATTCTCCCACTGAACAAGCTAACAAGGAAAGATGTTAAGTATGATTGGGTGGATACCTGCCAGCAGAGTTTCGAGGAGTTGAAGGTTAGATTGACTTCAGCTCCAGTTCTAGCTTTGCCCAATGAAGAGATAGGTTTATGGTTTGATAAGGATACTGTGCAAAGCGGTCTTTGGTCAGGTTTTGATGCGTAATGATACAGGTGGATTGTGTATGCCTCAGCAAATCAAGAAGCATGAGGAGAATTACCCTACCCAAGACTGTACTCCTTAGTTATCTGAAGAAGCATGTCGTGTTTGCCCTGAAGATATGGAGGCATTACTTATATGGTGCTCCTTGTAGGATCTTTACAGATCATAAGAGTCTTCAATATATTTTCACCCAGAAGAGTTAAACCTGAGGCAAAGAAGATGGCTTGAGTTGATTAAGGACTACGATCGTACCACTAAGTACCATCCAGAAAGCCAGTGTCGCAGCGTATGCCTTGAGTAGGCGGTCAGAGAGTTCTTTGTCTCATATGAGATCAAGTTATCTTCCACTGGCTGTGGATCCGAGAGCTTTAGGGGGCACATTAGAGGTCAAGATCTCAGGAGCATTGTTAGCCACATTTCATGTTAGACTTCTCCTAGTGGATCAGATTCCGGCAGGGCAGTTATAGGATCCACAGATGATTAAGCTAAAGGAAGAGATAGAAAAGGGAAAGAAAGCAGAGTTTCAAATCAGAGATGACGACGTGATAGTGAAAGGGCAGAGAATGTGTGTGCCAGAGTATGGCGAGCTAAAGAGAGACATTATGGAAGAAGCACATTCATCTGCTTATGCTATGCATCTAGGTAGTACCAAGATGTACAGGACTTTGAAAGAACATTACTGGTGGAATGAAGAAAGAGATCGCAGATTTCGTCTCCAGATGCCTAACCTATCAGCAGGTGAAGGCAGAGCATTAGAGGCCCATGGGGAAGATACAGTTACTCCCTATTCTAGTATGGAAATGGGAGAAGATCATTATGGATTTTGTGATAGGTCTTCCACAGACTCAGAGGTAGCACGATGCTATATGGGTGATAGTTGATCGATTGAAGAAGTCTTCATTTTTCCCGTCAGCTTAATGTCGAGAATTCTTCCGAAAAAGTCGCCCAATTTGTATGTGGATGAGATAGTGAGACTTCAAGGGGTTCTAGGTTCGATAGTTTCAGATCGAGACCCTAGGTTCACATCCAAGTTTTGGCCCACTTATGTGCAAATTTCTTAGGTACTTGCTCATATTTCAAATATTTAAACATTTCATCCTCAGACGGATGGTCAGTCAAAGAGGACCATTCAGACGTTAGAGGATATGTTGAGAGCTTGTGTGATGGAATTCAAGGGGAGTTAGGATACTCATTTGGCACTGATGGAGTTCGCCTACAACAACAGCTATCAGGCCAGTATAGAGATGTCTCCATTTGAGGCGTTGTATGGTAGGAAGTGTAGGACTCAAGTGTGTTGGGATGAGGTTGGTGAGAGGAGACTGGTAAGCCCTGAGTTAGTGCAGGTCACTTTAGAGAAAGTGAAAATTGTCTACATAACTCAAGATAACAAGAGATGTATTGTATAGCTGGTGTAGACAACCGTCGCGTAGACTTGCGCTCGAGATAGGTGACTGTGTCTTTTGAAGATTTCCCCTTGGAAGGGTGTTTTGAGATTTGGGAGGCGAGGCAAGCTCAGTCTGAGATTTATATATGAGATTGTGAGCAAGGTGGGACCAGTAGCTTACAGGTTGAAGTTACCCCCAGAGTTATCTAGGATTCATGACACATTCCATGTGTTGATGTTAAGGAAGTACATCCTAGATCCTTCACATGTGTTGAGAGAGCAACCAGTGCAGCTAAAGGAGAACTTGACTTATGAGGAAACACTTGTGCAGATTGTAGATCGCAAGGAACAGGTGTTGAGGAGTAAGGTGATTCCTTTAGTTAAAGTCCTGTGGAAGAATCATGAGAGAGAGGCAGCTACCTGGGAGCCAGAGGCTCAGATGCGCCGTCAGTGTCCTCAACTATTTTTGGACTGAGGTATTTTCCTTTCCTTTGAGTTTAGTTTGTTCATTTCGAGGACTAAATGTTCTAAAGGAGGGAGGATTTGCAACACCTTGTCCCGAGAGGGTGTACGGTACGTGTAACTCTAGGGTCGCATATGTGCACCAAGGGCTTCCTTAATTATTTGAGTGCCATAGTAGTATTTTTTGAATGTTGTTTTTAAGGATGAAATTGTAAAGTTTTCAAAGAATTATGGCACTGTAAAACTGAGAAAAAAAATTATTATTAGAAAATTTCAAAATTTGCAAAAGGGTAATAATAATAATAAATTGCCAAAATGGTTCAAGGAAGCCTAAAAATTTCTAGATCTCGGATGATGAAACGGACTACCCCGTTAAATTTGTATCGCGAAATCTAGTGACCTAGAAAAGTTTCGTTGAATTCTGAGACAAGCAGAATATTTTACGATTTTCTAAGTGATAAGCCGTCGCTGATTTTCAAGGACAGATTTTACGAAATCTCTTAAGTCGGAAATGGCTTGAGCTAAGTTTATTTAAAATAAATTGAACTGAAAAGAAATAAATTGTTTTGGGGCATAAACGGACCCGAATGAGGTAATATGAGTCATATATCCGAATAATAATAATAAGAATAAAAACGAAAAAAATAAAAGTCAAAAGGAAGGAGAAGGTGAGACGGGAGAGGGAGAGCGTGAACAAAGAGAAGATATTTTTATTTTTTTATTTCTTCGCTTTTCTCTAAGATCTACGGAAATCGGACCGTAGGTTTTCGCTTCTGAGCAAGGCTAAGGCAGTCGATACACGTGAATTTATGCTACTGGTGTATACTAAAATCTTAGCTTTCACAAACTCCAAGAGATAGAGTAATTTTCCTACTTGTGTTATTTTCTATCCAAAGGTCAATTAATGGTCAGATTTGCTTAGAGGTTGTGAGAGGCCGTAAATTTCAGTCCAAAATTTTTGAACTGAGTTTAGAATTTTTAGGAATTTTCGGGATTGTTTTCGGACAATTCGGGTTGAATTTTTGAGACTATTTTCGGACAATCCGGGTTGAATTTTCGGGACTGTTTTGGGATAGTCCGGACAGGATTTTCAAAACTGTTTACGGGCAGTCCCGAACTATGTTGAGGTTTGGTTTTGATCTCGGGACTGATATTTTCGGGTTTATTTTCCATCTAGGAGTCGTTTTGGTCTTGGTTGAGTCTTAGGGGCTGTTTGGATGGCGTTTAGAGAACCAGAGAAACACATTTTTTTGGGTTCACGTATGTCACTGTTCATGTGAAGCCTCCAATGTGACGCCCCATTTCCCGGGGCTCCCGTTGACCACCGTCAACCTGCGAAAAACCTGTGTGTCCCATATCATGAGACCCATACATGAGTAAAAATGGCCACATTGGCCTACACATCATACTCACCAAAATGTGTATTTTATACAAAAATAAGTTAATTTTACAATTTGTTTTGATTAAAAACTGGGTCTTTTACCCAGACTTTTATAAAAATACATAATAAGGCCACATATGGCCATTTCTTCATCTCTAAGGCTCCTGATGTCCCATCCCTGCTCGAACCTTCCGCACCCGAAATAATCTTCTCTCTCGGGAAAGTGAGCAATGCCCAGTAGTGGAATTATCCTACATGGGTTACTCTCTACCTAAGTGCTCATAATACAAACCAATATCCAAGCAAAACATATATGTTCCCACTCAAATGTCTACATGAAACGGAGGAGAATGTGACTCACCCTTCCCAGTTCTCGAGCCCTTATTGACTCCCCCCACGCATGCCTAAGCCAAGGTGAGAAAACACCGCTTTCAAAGCAAAAGGTTTTGTTTTTGAAAACATAACACCGAAGTTTCGTAAAATCTATCGTGACAACCCCTCCCAGAGGGTGAATTGCCGGTAATTCTCCAAACGCCATGGGTCTTCCTCTGAGATGAACTGTTGGACAACTCTCTAAGGCAATTCTTCTGGAAAATCTTCCTTTGAAATTCCTTTCACAATCATTTTCTTGTTTTATTTTTTATTTTTTCTTTCATGTCATGCACTCACACCTATTGTTCTAGTCACTTCAAATAAGATACAATCAGATTATGCCATTTTACAACAATTCATGTTAATATATTAAACATGCATATACTAACAAAAATTAACACACAACAACATGTTATTCATTCATATCAATAACACCAAAATTAACTCACATGGGCTAATAAACAATTTAAGCAATTCATTTTGAACCGCCCAAACAACACAAACCACACACAAGATCACGTGAACAGTACAACCCTAGGTCTCAAAACTGTTCACGACTATTCTAGGGATTTCCTCACTCGGTCCTAATCTTTGGAACCAAAAACACGGCCATCCAGGCCTCAAGACATCCCCATCCATTAAAATGGCTCTTAGCCAAAGAATAAATCAAGTAGGAGAAAAACCCCTACTTCCTGGAGTTGCCGAACCCACAAAATCTGCGGTCCACCGTGAGTCTCAAGTAAATGCATCAACAGCCTCCTCTTGTCTCGACGAGAACTCCATTGTCCGAACTGTCGGGAAATCTAGAGAGAAGCTGCACTCTCTCTAAAACTGCTTCCCTTCTCACCGCCGGATACCGTGCCAAAAAAGCAAGAGTAAGACGTTCTTTTCTCTTTTCATTTATTCCCTTTTTGTCCTCTTAGTTGACTTTTAGGGGTGACCCTTTTGACACATGGCTTAATATAAGAGCTTATCTATCTATGACATGTGTCACATGGATACATGTAGTGGGAGGTCCTTGTCACACCACATGCCTCTCGTATCATGTGTACTTCTTACAACCGTCATATGGCCGGATAACTTCTGGCATCTTGAAAGACATGAAATTCGAATACCTCGGAATCGGCGAAATTTGACATGGTAGCTAGATTTCGTGAGATGATTCTAATGGTAAAGTCCATTTCATCATCCGAGATCTAGAAAAATTCTAGATTTTGACTGAAATTACCATTTTACCATTTTTTAGAAAATTAGAATTTTCTCAAGTTTTATATCCAACTTTGGACGATAATAAATTTTTTGTCCAAACTTCAATTGAAAGTCTGACTCACTGAAACCTCCTTGAGTTCAATATGGCCATATGCCTTGAATGGCATTTAGCCCACATATTTTCGGTATCTAATTATTGCACCAAGCGCAAGTTTTCGCTGCGATGACGTGCGTGATCTAATACATTTAATGTGTAAGGTGCTGCATATGAGAAATTTATGAAGTCGTGCTTGATTATTGTAAACGGAAATTTGAGTGTTATAAACTTTATTTTTCAATGCTAGTGTATTATTTTATAAATCGCTTACGATTTGTATGTTATGGTTTTAATTACAAACCATATTTTAAAGCTTGCGGGCTTTATTTAATAAACCATATTTTCTAAAGCAAGCAATATGCTTTATTAAGAAAACGAGCAAGCTAGCAAGCTAGCAAACTTATATTTTATAAGTTAGGCCTTAAGAAATCCCTAGTCTTAAGCAAGCATTACCGGTCAAAGGTAATCCGTATGTGCACGGGGAAGTCAAGACATGATTGCATTTCATTTTATATTTACCTGGTCGGCAAACTTAGCTCATGCATTATGGCATATTAGAGGGGGACTGTAGCACGTACTGGAGTATATAGGGTTAGCACGCTAGCTTATTATGTGGTGATGGAGCATTCCACCATATTTATTGGAATAGGTGATGTGGACACGAGGTCCTTCCACCGGCACGGTAGAGACAAGTTTCCCGTGTTTACTAGGGTATATCAAGCAAGAAAGGCCTCTAGTTGTTGATCATTATATTTATAAGCATTTTACATACAGCTTAAAATCGACCACTGATAAGCAAGCAAGCATTTTTACGAAAAGTTTTAGAAACTTTTATAGCAAAGCAAACATTTTTACGAAAAGTGTTAAAACTTTATGCAAAGCCAGCGCGCTTTCTCGAAGTTGGTTTTCGGTAAAAGATAGTTTTTACATTTTGAGACATTTCTGCAAAGGTGCAGCATTTTATAAAGCATACACTCACTGAGCTCTTTTAGTTCATTATTTTTCTGTTTTTAAAAATTATCTTCCAGGTACAGGTACACCGGACGCTGGAACATATCAGGGTCCTCCTGATTTCTAGTTATATGTGTTGTATTTACTCACTATTGTATATATTTGTTAAGAAAGTGTAACTAACTGTTGTAAGAAAATACTTTGAACTTGTATAGTTGTGCATATGTATGTTTATAGTTTTGTTTTATGAAAATGTGATGAGCCTGAGGCACTTTTGAAGAAGTGTTGTTGCCTATATTTTAAAGTGTAAATTGCATTTGCATGTGCTTTTGACATGTCCTATATGAAGTCGCATTTGTCGAAATTTATAAAATCACAAGTGTAGGAAAGAAAAATTTTTATACAGGTTTTCAGCAAGTAACACGACTTAGCTTCACAGGATTCTCTAGTCGTTGGAAGTATCGGTGGGGTTGCCGGTACATCGCCTGCTAGTAGGGGTGGGGGTGTGTCAATGTAACATCCCAAAAATAATCTTCTTGTCTTATTATTTTACCTTATAGTATTATATGCTATTATAAATATTTATTTTATTTATTTGTTATTTTATCGGTTTTAAGTGATAGAAATAAAGGTTTTTAAAGTGAAAAAATAAATAAAATAAAACCGAAATTAATACAAGAGTCAAGGTTAAATTGGTAAAATGTCAAAATGAGGACCCAAATGTGATAAATGAAGAAGAGTATATGCCAAAGTAGAACTGTGATAAGTTGTTGTGCAAATGAAATAGAAATGAAGAGCTTTAATGCAAAAATGAAAAAAGAAAGCCAAAAAGAGGAAGGCCAAACAAGGCCTTATACAAAATGAGAATAAGACCAAATTTGGTCTAGTGAAATGAGATCATTTCTCATTTGGGTAAAAGGGGAGTTAGGGTTTATGGGTTCACGTTTTGGAGAGAAGAAGATCAAATTTTGGTGATTGCTCTTTAATTGCTTTGGAGATCTATTAGTGCTTGCAAAGAAGAAGAGAAGAAAAGGTGAAGGAAGAAGGAAAGCTAGAGGAGTGTTAAAAAAGATTAAGGTATGGATACTTGTCTAAGTTTGGGTATGGATTCAACCATTTGCTTGTTAGAAACCCTCCTAACTCCCTCTTTGATTGTGTTTGGATTGGTAAAACCATAATTTAGTATATATATGTTTGAGTTAGAGTTCAAGCAGCCTTTTTGCTTTGATTAGGATTGATTTTGAGGAATTTTTTTATAAAGGAAATGTTGGGGTTTTAGGGGAGATGTTGTCAAAAAATTTTCAAAACCCATGTTTTTGTTTGGGCCATAACTTGGCCATTACCCATCAAAATTAAGTGATTCAAATTTTTGGGTAAACTAGACTTTTAGGAAAAATTTCCTTGAAATAAATATATTCAAATTTGAACCCCATTAGACCCAGAAATTCATCAAAGTGAAGCTCTGCTGCAAATTCGTTATGTTTTGGAAAATAAAGTAGTCCCTTGCTGTTTAGACATATCTTGAGTTTTCCTGGTGTTTGAATTGGAGGATTCCAATTTTTGAATAAAATAGATTTATAGAGGAACAATGGACTTGAAGGAAGTTGGGTAAAATATGGCTCATTTGTTTTCAGAAAATTTTACAAGTGAAGGTGTATTGGGTAGAAATCAACCCTAACAAAAAACACTAGCATGCATGACTGATTTTTCTTTGTTTGTTCTCTGATGGTGACGTATTTGTAATGGATTAGGGGCTGGTGATGATAAAACCTGAGCTAAGATCAGGATACAAGGAATATGAGTCAAGAATCGACAATCTTTTTGGTTTGTTCTTCATACTTCTCTTCTTGTTTCAAGTTTTGTGTTTGTTTGTCAAACAAATATAGAATGTTTGTTATGAAATCTGCGCTTTTGGTTTGAACCAGTTAAATTTGAAATGTTTGACAAACATCTGCATATGTGCTTCTATTTGAACCATAAATGAATTTGTTTTAGTGTTGGCTAATTGATTTATAAATGAACTATGTAGTGGCAAACATGACGGGATTCACGTATGTACAAACAAATCCGTCGAGAATGTTAATTGTATTGTGGAAATGTGAAAATGGTATTGTAAATTACTAATTATTAATGCCCTTAAGATAATGTTAACCGACATGTTCGAGTTAAGGATAGATTGATATACCAATAAGGGTCAATGTAGTAGTACTCCGAACGAAATGATTTATTGAAGGGATCCAACCCGGGTTTCCTTTTCCTAACCCGGGGGACCCTCCCGGCACTCTTACGGATTCGAGAAAACACCTTTCATTTCTTCTAAACCTTTTTAAAAGTGAATCCGTGGAGCGAACCCATTTATACAGTTACGTTTTCCATTAAAATCTTATGAAACATGGTGGGACAATTTTTTTTTCTTTTAAACATTAAACCCTTTTTATACGCTTAAACATTTTATAGAAAATCGGGCAGAGTTTCATTTGTTTTTTGGACATGTCCCAATTTACAACACCTGTAATAAAACAATTTAATTTACTCCACATCCAACAATGGGACATCAAGTCCACCACAACCAATTTCAAATCAAACTTTAAAATCATTTTTCGGAATTGACCATAGATATATAAACAATTTTTTTTTAAATTTTATAACCTGTTGGGCTCGAGCCTGAATTACACCCAACCACCTACGCACTCTACCAAAATTAGAGGATCAGAGCTCATAGTTCATTTCTTTAAAACATACATATATATATATATATATATATATATATATATATATATATATATATATATATATATATATATATATATATCACAAAATAAAGGTGCACAAGTAGTTATTTACAACAAAACTATACATTTTCAAAAGTGGTCGTCAGCAAGTGAGGTTGAAGTATCACCGCCTGCAGGATGCCTCGAACTGCACGCGCCTATCCTCAAAACATTTTATAAAACATTTGGAAAAAGGGTGAGCTTAAAGGAGCTCTGAGAGTACGCCATAGGAAAATAATGTTTCCAGATATAGTTCAAACACAATGTGTAAAACAATTGTATAGAGATCTCATTTCCATAAACATTTACTTTACTCTCTTTTCCATATAGTTCAAATACACTGTGTAAAACAATTGTATAAACATATTCTTTCAATATACTTTCTTTTCCATATAGTTCAAATACAATGTGTAAAACAATTGTATAAACATATATTTTCAATATACTTTCTTTTTCTTTTTGAATCCATCATATCCAATGGAACCCGCCAACGTTAACCACCATTAGCCCATGAAAGAACCTACGAGAAAATAGTCTTACGATCACCGATGACCCAAAAAGGAACCTCCGATAAATCCTGCATTTCTTTTAAATACCTTGCACTATGGAATAAATCACATTATGTGATGGTAACCTTTTCATACTTTTCACGTGCATGGCAATATGCATCACTCTTTCCTTCCCTCTATAAAAAAAAATCCTATCCCTTTCCCATGTACCATGCACGCATAAAGTACTTTAGTCGACTTTCCTTTAACTTTATCTTGTAACATAGGGTAGTCATGGATTCAAACATTTTCATAGCAACGTATATATATATATATATATATATATATATATATATATATATATATATATATATATATATATATATATATATATATATATATATATATATATAAAACCATAAATCCTGCTTTATAAAAACTATGGAAACTATAATCATTTCCATTACAACATAATTTAAAGTCAAGAAACCATTACTTCCTTTAACATTTGAACATTTATAACATAAATATGAAAACATATACATTGGTAAACATTAATATATATATTTTCATAAACATTTACATTTTCCCTCACCTTAGTTATTTAAGCCATTTTTCCTCCTTTAAAAACTTTCCACCTCCACCTTGTCCTTAATCACTTTCCTCCTACAAGTCACATTATCCATAAAACTCATTAACATCCATACCTTAATCATGTTCAATTAAACCATTAACTATACTATACTTTCCAGCAACCCTTAAGCATATAATCACTTCCAATTGATTAAAATCAATTGAACTCAACCTCTTTTGTTTCTCATGCTTTTCTTATGCTAACTCATGGAAATTACTACCTAATACAATATCCCACAACATGCCATGAAATGGTCATGCCAAAACCCGGTTATTCACATCGACATAACCAAACAACCTACATACTTGGTGCAAAACATAAATTTCAGCCATGTTCTGATCATCCCTTGTCCTCCACAGGCACATTACTGGAATCTTGACTCAATGGGCTTTCCATAGAGTTCAAGAACACCCAAAACGGAGTTTGGACAAAGAAGTTATGGCCTTCCGAAGTTGGAGGCCATGACCATTGTGTCCCACTGGGAATGAAAGGTGTACAGTACTTTGAATGAATTTCAGAGTCCTAAGGTGTCGGAATTCCGACATACTCTTATTTCAAGGAGATATTCTCCATCCGCCTAGTTTATTCAGAAATTGAACAACTCTGAATTTGATTATGATGACCTAAGGCGGCAAAACACGCCATGGGGTCTCAAAACGTAACTGAAAACTTCCTAAACATACCCACTTCAATGCATTTACGAGTCCAAAGGGGTCAGAATTTGGATAGAAATATTTCAAGGAGGTATGTTCTCCTATCAATCTAGTTTATCCATAAATTTGAATCACTCAATTCAGATGAGTGATGGCCAAGTTATTACCAAAATACAGTCATGGGATCGAAGAGAAAATCTGGACAACATCACCCTTAGACACCCACACATGCCCTTAGACAGAAATTAACCCGAGTAGGAGAAAAACCCTACCTCAAATAGTGTGGTTTCCTGGGACACCGCCTTTTCTAGGTTTTCTTAAAACCCGAACTTTGAACCTTGACGAAATCTCAGATTCCTGGTGACCACGTAGCCTCTTGGTCGCTGCGTGAGAGCAATTTTAACTCTCACTCAACCAGGATCCGATCCACGTGTAGCCCTTTTTCTTCTCTCTCTCCCTCCTCTCTCTCTCTCTCTCTCTCTCTCTCTCTCTCTCTCTCTCTGGCGCTTTGATCTATACCAAAACTTTAAATCTTGACATGTTAGATTTTTTAGGGTTATTTATAGTGTGGACACGTGCCCACGCGCCCCATGTGTCACACTTTATGTTCTCGCTCAAACAATTATTTCCGGTTTCAGTTCCATCTATCTTAAATGGACATTCTTTAAATGATTTTAATAACTTTTTGGGACTTTAAAAATCTCGCTGGGGTCCACTGGTTGGCCGCTCAAATCTCTTTGTAAAAAATTCGACTGTTTTAGAATTCAACTAAATTCACCTGGGTGACTAGATTTCACGAGACGAATCCAACAATGAAGTCCGTTTCGTCATCCGAGATCTAGAAAATTCATGTATTTTTCCAAGCAGCAATTATCGTTATTAGCTTTCCAAACAAATTACATTTTCACTTCTTAAATAATTTCGTTTTAATTGCTTTCATTCCTTTAGACTCAACACACCTTATTTTGAACATTTTCTATTCTTCATATCATTTTCAAAATTATTTATTCATTGACTGCTTCAAACAAATACATACTTATCGAAAATGAAATTTTAATATTCATTGAAACCTTAAATTGTGGTTTTACATTTATAGTACATATCAATCTGAGCCTAACTGACAGATGGTAGTGTACACAAAATGCAATGCAAAATAGCCACCAGAGCTGCCGGGACAAGCATCGAAGTTATTAAATGTTTTATACCACCATAAACAATAGAGACCGTACAATGATTCGCATTCTATGCATCGAAAGATCCGGTTAGATTCGTTTAAGGGTAAAATGATTAATAATTATGTGGATTGTGTGAATTGAGTTGTGACAAGAATAATGACACATGGGAGCATGAAAGATGAGAATTGTTGTATTTCTATATTTGAGACAAAATGAAAGTATGTTAAACTACTGATAAAAATTACATTTATAAAACTGGTATGGAATCACATGATAGTATGTTGAAAGGTCAGTAATATGTTGAATGTTTTTGAGATGATTAGTTAGAGTGCATATAGCTAGTTAATTGTTGTGCATATATATATATATATATATATATATATATATATATATATGTGGTATAATTGTTTGAAATGAGAATAGAAATGCAAAGAACCACTAAGCATGAAAATGCTTAGCGCATTGGCTTTCCACGCGCAAGTAACAGTAAGAGGCTGCAAGACTAAAGATCGGCTTCCGCAGTCATCATCAAAATCATATAGTATAAGTAAATGCTCTGTCTCATGCATACACTTCATTCCATAATATCATGTGACTACTTTGTATTGAAATCAAAAGATGTAAAGATCTTCATAAGAAGATTATATTTTTAATTTTTTTTTATCATGGTATATTGTGGATTTTCAAAGATAAGAGGTGACCTCTGACAAATTTTTTTGTAAATGATTTGGAAAGGGCATGGAAATGCCGTTTTGTATAAATGTTGTACTAAAGTATAGTTATGGGCCCCCGGAAAGATTACAATGCATACTTTATATTATCGAATGAATAAGTAGTGATATCATATCTGTGATATATAAAAAATGATTAAATGGATACAACATCCCATCGATAATAAGTATATGAAATGTGTTTTACAATCAATGATTTGAAGGTTTAAGGTCCCCGGGTTTGGTCCACGATTGTTAAATGCCTCGACTCGAGGGCCCGATATCGCTTCTACAAGTGCCTATGCAGCACTTGCTCAACACACGCGACGCGGAATCTTTTCTCTCTCAAGAAACCAACAATAAAGGCCATGAGGGATGGCCGAACCAATGCCCCTTCGGGCTAGGAGAAGACAATGATGGAGGTCTCCCACACACATAAAATGTAGAGCTCACACCTTTCTTGAAGATATTAGCAACAATGCCTGGTGAGCGCTGACTTAAAGAGCTTTCAGGCTCAAAACTGGTCTACCAGAAACTCATGAAAATTTTAAATTTAAATTTTTAAAAAAAAAGTGAAAACTGAATGTTATCAGAAGAAGGAGAAAAGCTGGGATTTTTTTAGATCTTGATGACAAACAGACAACAGACCGTTAATTGTCTCAACTGAGCTAATTGTAGTCGACACTCGTTGGATTCCGAGATAGCATGAATTTCGCGTATTTCGAGGCAATCTACATGAAGTAATAATATATGTAGAGCTGAGGTGACAATATGATGAAGAGGTGACACATGGCAAACCATGTGTCACAATGCATGGCAAAGGTCTATGCATGTAGGACACATGGCAAGCCATGTGTGTGACACATGGCATGCCAAGTGTCAACATGCATGGCACCTTTGAAGACTATATAAGGGGCTTCATAGCTGGGCTATTCGTACAAGCAAGGGGGGAAGAAGGAGGAGGAAAGGAAAAGAGAAAGGAAAGAAGAAAAGTGAAGAAGAAAAAGGAGGAAGATAGGAAAAGAAAAGAGGTATGAATATGTCAATGAGTGAGTAGACTTAGAGGCAGCAACCTGTAAACTGCGCTTACAAGAGGTAGGTTTCTCCTTACTATGGCTATTTTTACGCCTAGGGGCTGTGTGATGGCTCACTAAGCCATCCTCCCGCTACGAATTTGTATGTTGTGTGGTTTGTTTGTGATTGTGTGATGGTTAAAGACAGGTTTCATGGGGTTTTGGGACTGTCCAAAACCAAACATTGTGTTCCGAGAAAGCAAAATCCCGAGCATAATGGCAAACGGGGGTGTGCCCAAATTTCCGCACACCCTTGTGAATCGGCCGCATCAACTTCGGACGACCATAACTTTCCTCGTCCGAACTCCGATGACGTTTGGACTCTACTTTAAAAGCCCCTGCTGAGCCCAGAACTAATAGATTTAAAGGCCGTCAAAAAAGTGGGCTGAAATTGGGCTGGGTCATGACAATATAGTCTGGTTCGCTCGCTCTAAACTTTTGTTGGAATCGGGTTTGTAAATCAAATGCGTTTGGCGCCAAGGTGATATTTGAGCAGGGAATTGTGTGTTGGATTTTTTGTGTGGTATTTACAAAAACTGGACTTTCTGGATTAAGTCTAGATTATTTCCGAGGCCAAGCATGGCCGGATTTATGGCCGGGAATGCCTAATGTGTGTTATTTCCATAAATTGAATAACATGCTGAATATGTAAAATTATGTGATATATGTGTGATAAAGATGGAAATAATTATATGCATTGGGTTGTAAGGATCGCATACTATGTCTTAGCCTCGAATATGAATTATGAAATTACTTTGCCTAAGTAATATCGAATTATGTTAATACATGCTTGAATGATGTGTTGACAGGAATGAACTGAATGATAGAAAAGATGTAGTGCATGCTTATGTGATGTACTGATTTGAATGTGTGGAATATTAACATGATGACTGCATGTATGTTGATGTTGAACTAAATATATGAAAGGTTGTGCATTAGACATGAGCGGTCATAAGACACACATACGTATGGTGTAGAATGTCCATGTAGAGGTCTTCATATATTGGTCATGGGTTTGAGTGTAGTGGCACAAATTGCATTGCATTGGTGTGTGGTAACACCGCATTACATGGGTGTGTGTACATGGTACTGATTTGGCATTGCGTTTAGTGCTGAATTGTGTGGGCTTGGGAATGGGACGAAGTCTAATTGAGTTCCACAGTGTTAAATAAAAATGGAAAACTAATAGTATCAGGCGTAGCAAGTAGGGGATAGACACCACCCTCAAGTGAAAAGCCTGAAAACCTCGTTGATTGTGGTATCCATCTGAAAGCCCGAAAAATGCCTAAGGTGCAGACCCGCGGTGAGACCTCGAAAAGTTATGTTGCCCATAAAGACACGAATTGATTAAATAAATATCACATAGACTATGGGTTGTGAGATGGGAGTCGGACTCACTTAAGATTGATTTCATTGGCAATTTTTCCGTATCGCGGTGGGTCTGAGGTCGACCCTAGCATACGGGCATGTAGAGTGTCGTTCTCATACATGCATATTACAGTTTTTTTCCATGATAGGACAACATGTATGCACGGATTGGTTGTTTGTTCGACTGTGAAATGATCATTTACATGTGCACCTAGGTGGGGAGTAGCCTCAGAGGATTTATCTCACTGGCGTTAGCCACCTGCCAGGGGACTTCTTTCTCGTGCACAAAGATGTGTGTAGGCGCATAACCGCTCCTTAGAGGCTGTGATTATGAAGGCTACAAAGACTATGGCCTTGATTCATGTTTTTTGTGTATAAGGCTAGAAACGAACTAATTTTTTAATATATGTTTTGTATTAAGAGGTGATGTAATTCTTGGATCTATAGAAATGCATAAGTTTCCTGGTAAATCCGTATGGCAGTATGGATGATGGGCCCTATTGGGTCATTTTACTTATGTATGGGCCTCATGATATGAGACACACAGGTTTCCATAGGTTGACGGTGGTCAACGAGACCCCCAGGTTTTGGGGAGTCAAAGCTTGGTATCAAAGCATAGGTACACGAGTAACTAGGGCTTGAGGGACTTGGGCTTAGGCCATGGTCATTAAGGTATAAGAGCATCACAACTTGGTATAGCTTCGTGCTCAGCTTAAGTAGAAATTACTCTAGTGCTCGTGAAATTGATATCTAGATCATAGTTCGGTATCAAGGTCTAGGTAGGAGGTTACCTAGGAGCCCAATGCGATGTGATTATATCACAAAGATGCATTGTGTGTTTTCTCGTGTATGCTTTGATTGTATTAAACGCGTTGATCAGGTGTGACAAATTACGTGAATTATATACGTGGTAGGATTTATATAGGAAATGCGAACACTAGGGTTGAGAAACGTAACCTTAGGAGTTGGGGAAACGAACATATGGTTCGATATATTAGGTCTATTATTGGTCGGCATGGGCGCTAATAGTAGGACACGAAAATGATTCTAAACTTATTGTTTGACTTGTGTAGATGGCAAGTAGAGGACGAGGGCGTAGAGGTCGTCCACAGGGCAATGGTCGACCATCACTGCTTACCAGTCTATAGAGACCATGGGTGCCGCGACAGCCACTACTCTGACAGTTTCATGCATCTAGGGAGGTCGTGGAGGTGCCAATAAATAACCTCCGTGAGGTTCACAATATCATCCTCCGACGTTCACTGGAGGAGGAGACCCGATGGTAGCCGACCATTGGTTCCGTCAGATTCAGAGGATTCTCCGGCCATGGAGATCACCTCTGATAATTACTGATTATGTCGGTTTATTCCAAATTTTTGAGGGTGAGTCCTAGATTTGGTGGGAGTGGGTCACAACTTCTAGGGACTTGGAGACTATGACATGGGATGATTTTCGTAGTCTATTCATAGGGAAGTACTTTCCGGCTTTTGCTAGACATGCGAAGGCCTGAGAGTTCCTTGAGCTGAGAAAGGGGACGATGACTGTACTCGAGTGTAGCCAGAATCACAAAGTTAGCACATTTCAAGGATGATTATGTGGCCACTGAAGCGGCCAAGGTCAGGAAGTTCGACGATGGGCTGAAGTTGTCCATTCGGGGCAAGATTGTAGGACATAACCTACAAGATATGGACTCGATGGTCAAGATAACTCGATCACGAAGCAGAGTGTAGATGACGCCGTAGTATTCTTGATGTGGGTGCCAGTGATAAGAAGAGGGGGAGCCAAGCTTCTTCTTCAAGCTTGGGAAAGAAGCAGAGGACTCTCGCTCCACGAGGTTTCGTGGCTGGTCGCGACCAAATGGCCAAAGCCAGGTCCTGTTACCAACAAATGAGCGGTAGATGACATGTTTCCACTCGCCATCACGGACATGAGGTAATCGTCCAGAGATATAGGGCTCTCTTGGTGGATCATGGACACCACAATCCCGATCATTAGTAGGACATGAGCAGACTTAGTATGTTCCTCCTACCCTAACACGGGCCAGGGGAACATGTATCAGTTTCAGGGTACGACACGAGCATTGAGTGTTTCACAAACAGGCTAGAGGGACCAGAGTATGGGTCAAGGTCGAGGGCAGACTGTACAAGTTGGGACTTCGAGGACTTAGGGGTGTGTCTACGCCTTTACTCCACAGACTGAGGCAGCAGATTAGTCAGTGATTCAGGGTACATTTCTACTCTTTCGCCTGTGGGCAAGGGTGTTATTTGACTCAAGTGCATCGCATCTCTTTATCACGAGACTTGTGTGAGAGTATTGGGCTTAGAGGTTGAGACCTTAGACGAAACCACTGCATGTGAGTTCTCTCCTAGGGACTAAGGCGAATTGATCGGGATGTCGGGGATGAGTTAGAGATCTCTGATTCTATCACGCGGACCTTCAGTCATGGACATGTCAGAGTTCGAGGTCATCCTCGGGATGGACTGGTTGACGGCACATCGGGTTGTCATAGATTGTGACCGTATGAGAGTTACCGCCTACACACTAGACGATACTTGTGTTGTGTTTCAGGGGAATAGGCACGATGCTTCACCCATACCGTGTAATGGTCCACGCATGGAACTGGCAAAGAAAAGGGTCAAGAAGCACTACTGAGGACGAGCGAGACAGATATGGAGTCTACCTCGAGTGGTTTGCGAGTATGAGAATGTTTTTCCAGAAGAGCTACTGGGATTACCTCCACCGAGAGATGTAGACTTCCGCATTGAGTTGCATCCTGGTATGTCGCCCATTTCTATGACTCCGCATAAGATGGCGCCGGTTGAGTTGCAGAAGCTCAAGGTCCAGATACGGGAGTTACTAGGAAAGGGTTTCATTAGACCAAGCACTTCACCATGGGGTGCTCCAGTTCTATTTGTGAAGAAGAAGGATAAGACCCTTCAACTATGCATCGATTACAAACAGTTGAATAGGGTTACAATTAAGAATCGGTATCCATTACCGAGGATTCATGACTTGTTTGATAAGTTGAGGGGGGGCGAGTCTACTTCAAGATAGACCTTCGCACTGGTTACCATCAATTGAGAGTTCGAGAGGCAAACATCCCTAAGACAACGTTCAGGACATGGTATGGACACTTTGAGTTTACGATGATGCCCTTTGGATTGACTAATGCATCAACAACATTCATAGATCTCATGAATAGGGTGTTCTAGCCCTATTTAGATCAGTTCGTGGTGGTCTTTGTTGATGACATCCTTAATCTACTCCCCACGGAGGAGCATGAGGGATCACTTGAGAATCGTACTCACAAATGCTGAGAGATCATCGGGCCAGGCGCCGTCTGCATGTGAGTTTTAGCTTACTGAGGTGGGTTTCTTAGGACACATGAAGCTACTAGCGTGTTAATGGACCCTAGGAAGGTCAGAGGCTGATGGGCCAGAGAGAGACCAAGTCGCCCCTCTTCGAGATAATGCATTGGATTGGCAGACATTACAGAGGTTTATAGCAACTCCTTATTAGCAGCTCCTATGAGGAGATTGACCTAGAAGGAGGTCAAGTTTGTGTGGGATGACTCATGTGAGCGAGCTTTCCAGGAATTGAAAAGGGAGGCTTACTACCTCATAGATAGTCCCGAAAATGGGACAGTACACGCTAAGGTATCAGGACGCTTCCATGATCGATTGGGATGTGCTCCGATGCACCCGGGAAAGTTGTGGCGCGGTTCTGCAGTTGAAGAATCACGAGCAGAATTACCTTACACATGATATGGAGTTAGCGGCCATTGTCTTTGCCTTGAAGGCTTGGCATCATTATCTATATGGTGAGTAGTTCGAGGTGTTTTTAGACCACAAAAGTCTGAAATACATATTCACGTAGCGAGAACTTAACATGAGGCAGCGTAGGTGGATGGAGTTTTTGGAGGATTACGACTTCACTTTGCATTACCATCCCGGTAAGGCAAATGTGGTGGTTGATGCACTCAATCGAAAGTCATGGAGAGTATTGGCTAGTATAACTTCTCGGGAGTGCGTATGCTCGAGACAGTGGGGCATTTTAGACTACATTACGATGAGCAGGCTCAGGGTACCTTGGGGAGTTTGATGGTTACGCCGTCTCTACTGAGCAGAGTGATAGAGTCCTAGGGGCGCAGCGACGCCATGTCCATTTAGACTGAAAGCACATCAGTAATAACTAGACAGTGCCAAGCCATCCACACGTATGGTAGTTGCCCTCGCCTTAGGTGGACGAGTCAGGTCCCCAGGTCGACGGATCTAGAGGGAGGAGATCCTCATGAGTTCATCGCTCATTCGTTTATACCAGTGGCACCTAAGATGTATCGCGGACTGGTCGCCGTGACATCGAGCAAGATGAAGAGGCATTTAGAGGATTTTTTCTGATGGT
The DNA here is from genome assembly GCA_016808115.1 of Tetrastigma voinierianum. Taxonomy (NCBI): domain Eukaryota; kingdom Viridiplantae; phylum Streptophyta; class Magnoliopsida; order Vitales; family Vitaceae; genus Tetrastigma; species Tetrastigma voinierianum. The sequence continues at coordinate 226,309 of JAEQBH010000343.1, forward strand.
GTCTCACTAGCAGGTCAAGGCTGAGCACCATAGGCCAACAGGGCTACTCCAACCATTGGAGATAGCGGAGTGGAATTGGGAGCACATCACGGCGATTCTGTAAACCTACTTGCCATGGACACGCGGCTACGGATGCGCAGGGTTCTGGGTGGACCGACTCATCAAGTCGCATTTTCCGCCGTAAGCGGATGACCTTCACACTAGAGGAATTCTATATGATATATGTGAGATAGTACAACTGCATGGAGTTTGGCTTCCATAGTATCGGATCGATCCTTGGTTTACGCCGCCTGAAGAGTTTCCAAGGCCATGGGGACACAACCTGATGAGTAATCGCTTCATCCTCGGGACGGATGGTCAATCGGGAGCTTAACTATTCGTATTTAGAGGACATGCTTCGCGAGCATGCGTCCCGGATCTCAAGGGTAGCTTGAGGAGCACTTTCCCGGTAGAGCTTGCCTACACAATAGTTATCAGCGAGTATTCGATGGAGCTCCTATGAGGCTCTCTATGAGAGGCCATGTCGATCACCAATGTTGAATGCAGGGAGAGAGCTCCAATTACCGGTCTAGATTTGATTAGACACCTCGGTAAGCGGTGGGTATGATTCAAAGCGTCCTTCTTACCGCTTCGTGAGCCGGTAAGAGTTACGCTTGATATACTACGATGACCTGGCGAGTTCGAGGTGTGATCATGTCTTCTGGAAGGTGATGCCTATAAAAGGAGTGCGGATCACCAACAAACGAGGGAAGTTGGGTCGCCGAGAATACATCGGACCCTTCGAGGTACTCGAGAGGGTGGGGCGCAGCTTATGTGACGGCTAGCAAGCTGGGTCACGAGTTTCGTCGCCGCTCATGAGGTGTTTCACGCTCCTCGCGTTCGAAGTACACTCAAAAATCCTACCATATCAGGACGGCGCAGCTTGTCGCTGATGCGTATGGGACCTTCCGGAAGAAAATCATGTGTATCATGGATAGCCGAGAGCAGGTTTTGCATGGCAAGACCGTGAGGCTAGTAAAGGTTGTGGAAACACCGAGGAGTTGAGGAGGTGACATGGGAGTGCGAGGACATCGTGCACTCCAACTATCCCTTTTTGTTCGACGGGGAAGATGCATTTTCTAGTCATTAATGTTTTAAATGATTGTTGCATATGCATGTGTTTGAATGTGTATGCATGCAAAAATTTCTGGACGAAATTATTTTAAGGGGGGGAGAGTGTAAAACCCGTGAAAATTTTAAATTTAAAATTTTCAAAAAAAAAAAAGGGCAAAACGGTAATTTACCGAAATAGTCCGGAGAATAGTTGGGATTTTTCTAGATCTCGGATGACAAAACGAATTGCACCATTGGAATCATCTCGTGAAATCTAGCTACCTAATCGAATTTTATTGGATTCCGAGACAGTTGAAATTTCACGTATTTTGAGGCAACGGGTGTCGGGTGACACATGGTGAGCCATTTGAATGACACATGGCAAACCATGTGAGTGACACATGGAAAGCCATGTGTCACAATGCATGGCTAAGGCCTATGCATGTAGGAAACATGGCAAGCCATGTGTGTGGGCAGCCATGGCATGTCATGTGTCAATATGCATGGTGTACTTTTGAAGACTATATAAGGGGCTTTTACAAATTGGCTATTCGTATACAAGAGGGGAAGTTAAGAGAGGAAGGGAAAGAGAAAGGGAGGAAAGGGAAAAAGAAAGGAAAGAAGAAAATAGAAGAAGAAAAGAGAAGAGAGGAAAATAAAGAGGAAAAGGAAGAGGTCGCGCAAAGGAGCAAACTTAGAGGCAAAGAACTCAAATCATACAAGGGGTGTGTTTCTCCTACTTTCGTTATTTTGCGCTTTAGGGGCCCTGTAGGTTTATGGGTTTCATTCTAAGCTCGGGCAAATTTGTATGTTGTGTGGTTTGTTTGTGATTGTGCGATGGTTAAAGATTCCATTTCATGGGGTTTGATCCACCTCAAAACTAAGATGCTGTGTTTTCGACAACAAAATCCTCCGAGCGCACGGCAAATCCGGGTGTGCCCAAATTTCCGCACACCCTTATGAATCGGCCGCATCAACTTCGGACGACCATAACTTTCCCGTCCGAACTCTGATTTGCACGTTCTTAGACACTACGGAAAGCTCGTTGAGTCTAGAATTTAATAGAATAAAGTGCTCAGCCAAAACATGGGCTGAACATTTGGATGGGTCACAGACAGTTGAGGAATGGTCTGTTTTGGTTTTCGGAACTTATGTTTTTGGAATTGGTTTGTAACTGAAATGCTTGGGGCTGCGTATGGCCTGAGCAATGAATTGCGTGTTGGATGTTTTGTGTGGTATTTACAAAAATTAGACTTTCTGGATTAAGTCCAGATATTTTCGGCGCTGCATGGCCGATTTATGGTCGGAATGGACTATAATGTGCTATTTCCATAAATTGAACATGCCGAATATGTGAAATTATGTGATATATGTGTGATAAAGATGGAAATAATTATATATCAGGTCAGATGATCCATGCATACTAGCGTTCCACTGAATATGAATTATGACATTACTTTGCCGCGTAATGGTTGAATTATGCTTAATACATACTAATGATGTGTTGACATGAATGAACTGAATTAGCTAGAAAGATGTAGTGCATAGCTTATGTGATGCATCGATTTGAATGTGTGGAATATTAACATGACTGGCATGTATGTTGATGTTGAACTAAATATATGAAATGTTGTGCATTAGACATATGTTCATATACTTAAGTAAGATAGTGTACGGTGTAGAATGTCCATGTAGAGGTCTTCATACATTGGTCATGGGTTTGAGTACAGTGGCACAAATTGCATTGCATTGGTGATTAGTACCCAAAAAGTGCTATTTTGAGTCCTATTTAAAATAGGTTTTGAGTGCTTTTTGCGTATTAATCATATTAATTAAGCCGATTGACATGTGCAGGTCCATTAGTATTATCGATTTTGTTTCGAGGTTGTTTCTTGGTAGTTTTGTAGGTTTCAAACCTCCTCCATCATATTGCTTCTTGACATTGCAATTATGCCGAGTTTATGAATTCCTGGATTTGCATCAAGCCTCGAGGATGTGAAGATATATCGTCGGAAGCAGAAGTGCAAAATGAGTGACGTGATGATGCTGGGCAATTTCGCTGGGCGGTGACAGCTTAAAATTTCGCAATTATAGCGAAATTTTAAATCATAGCGAAATTTTCACACCATAGTGAAAACTCGCTTATGGCCACCTCTTCTTGCTATGATAGCTAATTTTCGCTATAAAATGATAAACATAGCTTAAATATCAGGCATAGCTTAAAATTCTGCATTTTCGCTTATGTCAGAGTTTTTTTCGCTATGATAGCTTAAATTTTCGCTTAGTTATAGCGATTTTCGCTTCATAGCGAAATTCACTCGTGCATAGCTAAAATTATTTCCTTGCTTTTTGTGATCCAAACGAATTCGCTTTTGTTTAATTCATCTTTCGGGCTTCTCAATGTAATTCTGTTACTATTTAGGTTAGTTTGTATTTTCACATGTTTGGGAGGGCTATATAAGCCATGTTATGAAATATTTGTAACCTAACTATTCATTTCCCACGCAGATTTGTCACCCTGCTTTTGGTTCCCATTTTCTTTTCTCTCCTCTTTCTCTCATTTTAGGCTGCCAAACACAATTCTGCTTCGAGGATGACAACTCAAAGGATGTTTGGCTAAGCCTCAAACCTTGAAGAGGAGGGTTGTTGTGCTGGTTGATGCTGGTTTGCGTGTGTTCCTCTGCCATGAAGTAGGTACTTACATTTTTGTGTTTCAAACTTTCCAAACTAGCTTTAAAAATGCTATTTAATGTATTTTCGTCAATACTTGCATGTTTTAGGTTCAGCTGTATTCCTAATGGTAGATACACCGACATTCATTAGATGTCATTTGGCAGCCACCGAAAGTGAAGTTTAAATGTTGTATTTTCAACTATCAAACATTGAATGCTCAAGAATGCTTTGTTCAAATAGGAAGGTTACTAAGGGTTGGTTTTTAAAGCAAACAAAGATCCTAAGTGAAATGAATATGTCATTTGGGTCTCTAATGCGAGGAAATAACCCGAGGACAATTCTACAACCTCCATCATGTCAAACTAGTGACCCAAAACTTCAAGGTGTTTCTTTTCTTCTACATCTCTATTTTAAATCAAGTTTAATTTAGTTTAGCGGATACCAACAATCACACTTTTTAATGCAAATCCGAAAATCCAAAATGAAAGCCTCACCATTTTGAATCATGATACGCAGCCAATAAAGATGAAAACCTATCCTTCGAAGTTCGACCCTAGAACCACTCTATATCAAGTAGTGAGCTTGACCACGGCAAGAGGGAAGGAAATTTAGATACAAATATTGTTGATTTTTATCACCCTACCTGTGGCACTTAATCAATTTCCAGTGTGTAACACCAGACATGGGTGTGTACATGGTACTAATTTGGCACTGCGTTTGATGCTGAATCGTGTGGGCTTAGGAATGGGACGAAGTTCAATTGAGTTCCCTAGTGTTAAATGAAAATGGAAATCTAATAGTGTCCGGCGTAGCAAGTAGGGGATAGACACCTCCTCGTGTGAAACCCAAAACCCCGTTAGACGTAAATGTATCCATCGTGAAAGCCCCAAAATGCTCTGAGGGGCAGAGACCCGCGGTGAGACCCCGAAAAGCTCTGTTGCCCAAAAAGACACGAAACGATTAAATAACATCGTACATAGATTACGTAGTTGTGAGACGGGAATGACCCACTTTCGTGATTGATTTCCTGTACTGGTACTTTACTGGGTGGTGGGTCGAGGTTGAACCGCATATGTGGGGCATGCAGAGGTCGTCTCCATACATGCATGTAGTTTTTTTTCCATGATAGAGACTGACATGTATGCCTGGTTAGTTGTTAGTTTAGTATTTGTGAAATGATCATTTACATGTGCACCTAGGTGGGGAGTAGCCCTTGTAAGTTTATCTCTGCGGCGTTAACTCACCAGTCGTGGACCTTTTTGGTACGGAGACAAGTGTAGGCGGTCTCGCGCTCATGAGAGACGGGATTATGAAGCGGGTGGTTATGACCTTGATTAAGTATTTTATGTATATATTAGAAACAAAACTAGTTTTTAATATATGTTTTGTATTAAGAGTGATGTAGTAACTCTTGGATCACAATAGAAATGTATGGTTTGTATAGCTGTATGAGCAGTATGGATTATGGGCCACTGTGGGTCCATTTTACTCATGTATGGAGCCTCGTGATATGAAGGACGCCTGAGGTTTAAGCGGGTTGGCCGGTGGTCAGCGGGACCCACAGGTTTTTGGGCGTCACAAGTCAGGGTACTACTTGGTCGAGTCGTGCTTGGAGTCTTGAAATTAGCCGTCTTAGAGTCACGATACCCGGTCGATCTGATCACAAACTCGGTACTAAATCTATCAAGCTCGGATGATTTGGTCGAGATACCGAGTTAACTCAGTCAACTCGGTCTCCTTAGAGAATATAAAATTCAATATCGTACATTCTCAATATGTTTTTACCCATCACAACAAAAAAAAAACCATTTTTTTAATAGAAATATGAGATTTCTCTTCAAAAGTACCAAAAATCAACACTTTTTTCACTGTCTTACCTCGATCAACCAGTTTTCTAAACCTAGTCGATTTATCGATGCAGCAATGGTGAGTGGAAACTACAACTCTCATTGAGATGATCTGGAGGCCAACGATAGAAGGATCCGTTGTGTTATAACTGTGACAGTGGGAGTGACGCGACGAATGGTGTTGAGTTTTAGATTGGCACGAATCATGTGTTTGAGGATGTGAATCTGGCAGAAGGGGCGAGCGGCTTGAGTCGTGGGGGCGACCAGAGAGGAAGCGAGAGTTGTGAGAATTTGACAAATTTATTGGATAGTTTATTAAATGAGGTAGGTCGGTTAGTGTCCTAATTAATTGCTAAATTTTATATTTAATTACAATATTGATAGAAATTGTATCAATGATACTAAAAATTAGTTTTTTTTTTTAATAATATTAAAAATTAGTTAAGTAATAGCATTTTTTTTTTAAGTTTTGTTGTTAAAAAAAAAAAAGTTTGGTGAAAATTTTTCTTTACTAATAAAAAATTATTATTTAAATTAATTTAAAGATGAGTTTGAAGATAAAAATTAAATCTTTTCAAAAAAAGATAAAGATTAAAATATTTTTAAATTAATATCTAACTTAACATAAACTATTACGTTCAATATCAAATGCTAAAATAATTTCCTTTCAAAGGAAATGCTAAAATAACTTATACTATACAAATATTATTATTGTATTATATTATAATAATTATAATTCTTGTTATCTAATGCTCATGTTATTATTTAATTTTATAATACAAGTATTTCTAATAATTTATATAATTTTTAGCTCTTTATTTCTTTTTAATTTACGTATCGGCCGTCTGAGAAGGCGTCTATCGAGATCGATTCATCTAGGACCTTCGAGTTACTTGACCCGATAAGCGCGACTTCAAACCCGTTTCTTCTCAATTTCTTCATTTCGATCTTACATGCCTTGATCCTCTATTTTTTAGCCATATTAATGTTTTCCATTATTTGTAAAACCCAGTGGTCGATTTTTAAGAAGAGGGTAAAAACGGTGATTTCGGTTAAAATCAGAAATTTTTCTGAATCTCGGATAATGAAAGCGAACTAGTAGGTTGGAATCGTCTTGCGAAATCTAGCTACCACGTCAAATTTCGTCGAATTATGAGATAGTCGGAATTTCACGTTTTTCAAGGCATCGGGGTCTTAAGTCTTGAAAAGTAAAACGGCTCGTGAAAGACATGTGATGTGACAAAAGTCACATACTACATGAACTCATGTGACACATGTTGCATGATTAGTGAGAGGATGAGATGAATGGCCTAGATTGTGCAAAGTGTCAAAAATCAAGAAAAAATGGACACATTGGGAATTAATGAAAAGTTAATGAGAATAAAGACAAAATGGAATAGTGATCTTCTTCTCCAAAGAAGCAAAAATCGTGCAGTAGGCTAGATCCATATTTTTAGAGAGAGAAGGTGTGTGCGCTTGCACTGGAATTCCGATTGTTCGGGCCAGAGTCGGTTCTTGGACGAAGCAAAATCGTTATGCGACGAGGAACTACGCGATAGACATCGATTGGTGGAATTAGAAACGACTGAAGGTAGGGATCTTTCCTACTTTTATTATTTATTCTTTGGCGATAGCGTATGAAATGGTTAGGGATGACGAGGCCCCGGATTAAGTAGGTGTTTCGGTCTGGCTTTACAGGCCAGGAGTGGAGAAAAATCCCGTTGTTGTGGTCGTGAGCAGTGCCAACTGGGGTTTCAATGTTCACGTGAATGAACTCAAATGAGATTTTGATGTGAATTTTTATGATGTTGAGTGATTCAAGGTGAATTGCTTGTGTTTGTTAATTAGCCCGTGTGAAATTTAATTTTGGTGTTATTGATTGTGAATTTGAATAGCATGAATTGTGTGAATTAATTATGTTAATATATACATGTTTTACATATATTAGCATGAGTTGTTAGGATTGGCATAAAGCATTCCATATGCACTGGGCCACCCTAGAATATTAGGAGTGAGTGCATGGTATGAAAGAAAACAAAAACGAAAATGTTTGTGAAATGAATTTCGACGGAAGATTTTTCGGAGAATTGTGTTGGGAGATTGTCCAACAATTCACGTCGGAGGGGCCCATGAATTATTTCGGAGGGTTATCAGCGGTCGCCTCGGAGGTAGTCGATATATTTCTAGAGATCTCGATAGTAAGTTTCGAGAACAAAAAGCTTTTGTTTTGAAAGCGTGATTTCTGCATTTGGCCTAGGCATGTGTAAGGGAGTCGGTGAGGACTCGAGACATGGGTTTGGGCATGTAGACATTCAAGTAGGATCATGTATTTTCTTGAGTGTGTTTGTTTTGCCATGACATGTGCACTTAGGTGGGGAGTAACCCATGTAGGAAATTTTCACTGCGGGGGCACTCCTTGCGTGTCGGATCGGTATTTCGAATTACGGGGGTGTATAGGAGGACGGTGCTCACTAGAGGTCGTATTTCGAAGAAAGCCGGGTTGTGGGTTTGGTAGAGACTTTTGTATAACATGTATTAGAAATTGTACATTTTAACATATGTTGAATTAAGAGTAATTTATTAACTCTTGAACTATTGTATATAGTTGATGCATTTTGTGAGTATTGATGCAGGGGCCCAAGTGGCCATTATTTTACTTGCACGTGGACCCTGTGTGGTCATTGTTAATTGTTGGGATAGATTGTATTTTGGGTAGAGCTCCGTCTGAGGGATACGCTTTCGATTTTTATGGTGGTGTCGGGTTGCGACATCCACGGTTTCCCTTGAGGAGTTGATGGGTTGTCGGCGAGACACCACGGTTTTGGTAGTTAGAGCTTGGTATCGAACTAGGTTTATAAATACCTAGACCCTTAGTGTCGATAAGTTAGGTATGCGATTACAGGACTTGATGGGCACGGGTTAGATCACGCGTTCCTTGTGCACTCGAGTGATTGTTGTGTGATGTGTGATTGTGTGTTATAGATTGTGTGATTTATTGTGCTTGGTGAATAGCACATAGGAAAAAAAATGTTGAGCAATTTAGGGTTTAGTGTGAGAGCAGAGTTGTTCGAAAATTTTTAGAGCGAAATAGTCGAGAATTAAACAAAAAATAAAAAAATTACGAGCATTAGCTCGATTTTGGGCCAAAAGAATAAACGGTTTGTGAAATTAAAATTTGTCGGTTGTTACCTGAAAAGAAGGTTAAAATTTAAGTCGTAAAATTTTTGAAGAGTATGAATTTAGTTAATGCGGAGCTCTTTATGATCTAGGAGTAGCGAAGAGGCTCTTTGGAGATGAAAAAAAAAAGTGTAGAGGAAAAAAAAAAATTTATCGGTTTTATAGTGTGTAAAACAAGAAAAAAAAATTTTTAAATAAATATTTTTGGTTCTACTGGAATTCTTGAAGAAGTTCTTCGTGCTTTCATAAGACAATGGCTTTGAAGAGGAGAAGATACACACCTTTGCCGCTCATAGCGGAGTGAAAGATTTTATCGATCTTTAGGAAAGGTATCTTGAAACCATCGGTGCATGCCCTGCATCATGGCTTTGTTAAATGGATCTTTGGTGAACCATTTCTACGATGGAATGTCCGCTTCGGCCAAACTTGACTCCTAGAGACCATGTGGAGGGGACGTAGCAAAATCTGATGAAGCCGTGGACTTTTTGAACTACGTGGCTAAAACTTCGAAGGATGGGATGAGCGAATCAGGTAGAGAGGATGAAACAATGATAAACAGGGGAGGCATTTATGCAACGACGGAGGATGTGGAATAAAGGCTGAGAAGGCACATCCGCTAAGCGAGAAGGATGGAAGCGGGCGAGAGAAACCACGAAGTGCGGGGCGTGGTTGGGCATCTATGCTGTGACCATGTTTCAATTGTCAATCTTCAGGTCATCGGGAGGCATTGTCCGATTTCCCTTCGGTAAGGAAATGATGGTTGAAAATACGAATGTTGTAGGCGAAAATAGGCCGCGATTGATGCCGATTATGGCGGCCTTTATAATCCCAGTGGAAGAACTACCTGACTTGGCACGGGCTTCAAACCTCACGTATATGTTCAGCCCCAGGGAACTTTGTCGACACTTGATATGGGTCCACCTCTCGGCGGCGGCGATACAGCTTCGTCACTGTGACGAAGCCATCATGAATTTAAGCGAGGTGGTGGGGAATTTTATGGAGGAGCGAGAAAACTTCTCGATGCTCAGAATAAACCCGAAAAGAATAGAAAAGGTAGAAAGCTCCATAGACCAGAAAGAATTGATGGGCTTCACAAAAGCCCTAAATCAGAATTGATACCATGCGGTCATCCATCAGTGGCACGAATGAGTCGACCTCGAGTCTTGGAAAGGGAGAGTTCCCTCTAGACCTTTACTTGATCCTAAGGGGGTGTGAGCCAAGATTTCGGCCCGAACCTGCCTGAAAAAATGGATGAAGTCAGGCCATTATCACATGAGGGAGTGGTAAGGAAATTAAGCGTAGGGTCCCAGGCTGAGTAAGACCCGAAAAGAAGATATGGGTAGGAACACACCAGTCATTAATGAGGATTCGATGAAGAAAGCATGCCCCCGTCTCCCCCGAGCGCGAGAGGGCGAAAGAGGCCACATGAGGCATCTACCAGGGGGTGGCGAGGGCGAGGTCAAGGTGAACATCCCAGCGTGCTTGATATGATCGAAACGGGTTCCAGCTTTATGCTAAATTTCTTAAGGACTTGTGCAGTCAAAAGGGGTTGGGCATTAATAAAGGCCTTCTGGCCCGAACAGTTAAGCTCTATCATCCGGTCTGAAACCTTGTTAATCTAGATCAAGATCCCCACCATCTCGATCGACATTGGAGGACCGCCAAACGAGGCATTCAGCTGGATTTACAGAACCAAAAGTGTCCCGACTCTTTGCCATACTTTCGAAAGTATCTGGCTTGATTAGGTTTGGGAAGCGAAGCCTACCACCATCACCCTATCCTTAGCATATCGATCAGTGAAAATACCAAAGGGGATAGTTGAGGATGTCTTGGTAAAGGTAGATGATTTCTATTATCCGGTGGATTTTGTGATTCTTGATATAGAGCGATAGCGAAACCTTCTGAGTGCTATCATACTTAGGAGGCCATTTTTGGCCCACTGAGCTAATGCTATAATCAAGCTATGAGGATAGGTTATGCGGCTCACCTTGGCTGACATGACTTTGGAGCTCAACATTTTTCACTTGAGTAACGGATAAGCCCGGTTGAGGATAAGAAGCGAAGTCGGAAAGTACGCACAAGTAGCCTGAGAGTGAAGAAGAAAAGCCGGTATTAAATAGTGCAAAAGGAATTAATTGAAAACTAAGAAGCCTGAGTTGATGAGAGGATCATTGCATCAGTCAGCTCTTCTGCATATGTCATGCCACCGGCGCCTGAGCATAATGTACTTGACCGGAGCGTAGTTGAACTCATTTGCGGCGCCACCTCGTTTGCGAAGCATGGAGGCTTCTCTTCCCTTGACCCTATGAGACCTCTGTCGACATCAAAGGGAGTGGTTCTGTAGAAGACTTGGAAACCACTCAATTTTAGTAGATTTTGTTTTGTTTTAATTCAAATTTTAATTTAGGATTTTCATTAAGGTCCTTTAATTTCCAAATTTTGTGAATTTTCTTATTTTTCTAGCTTAAACTTCTAATAATTTTTTGTCTTGTTTTTTGAAGGTGTACCAGTACAGGGAGGGTAAAAATTTGCCTGAGAATTTCTCAGGTTGTGAAATTTTCGCCAACCTCTGATTACCCTTGGCTGTGAAATTTCCACGACTAGCGCGGCTGTTCATCTTCCACCACCACTCCTACTGACTCTTTGTTTCCTATGACCCTCTCTTGTTTAGCTCACGAAATTAAATTTTCTAATCTTTTGAGCCATTCAATTAATGGTCATTAAAGACATTAATTTTCATATCTTCCCGACTACCCACCACTCCCTTTATAAACCCTTGACCCCTTTCATTTTTCGGCTCACAATTCATCCACGAGTTTATAGAAAAACTCATACTCCTCTCTTATTTTGCTTTCCCTCGGGTCAGAAAATGGGAAACCAAGAGAGCCCACTCTTCAGATTCTGGTCTTTAGAGATACTACTCTCCCTGTGTGGCCCCTCTGCCGCCGCTCTTTTCTTCTTTGCCCGACTCTTCTGGCTGCTGTAGCCAGCCTCTGTCGGCCCGCCGGCCGTCAGCGCGCCCTGCGTCGCGCGGAGGCGCGGTTCTAGTGTGTGCTGCTTTGCGCGCCCTCTTGCCCGGCCCCAGCTACCTGCTTCTTTGGTGATCTTTGGGGGTTCTCCTCATGGCCCACGCCCGGAGGAGATATCATACTCGGGTTAGGCCCGCTCAGCACCGCTCCTTCACATCAGGAGCCCCGGCCGGAGGAATTCCCGCTAAGTAGAGGGCTCGGACCCGAGCTAGGGAGTCATGCACATCGAGATTGAGCGCCACCTCTCCACCTTATCGAGGTCATTGGAGCCACTAGACACATCTCGGGTCCATCGTGACGACCTTACTTCCCTGGGCCCGTCCGGGGAATGTTAGCTGCAGGGATGAGATTTCCATGGGGAGGTGTACTATGATCTCCCGACATTTTCCGCGGACCCGGGGCTCCGAGACTCCATGCTCCTCGTACAGCGATACCATTTGGAGCCATTCATGGTGCCGCATCAGTACTATTATCCTCGGGTCGTCGTCGAGTTCTATCATACTATGACATCAAAGGCGAGCGACTGGCGCTCTTCATTTTCTATCGACGGGCGGGGATGCCCGGGCCTCAGATATCACAGCTTCTCTCCATTTACCAGTGGTCTCGCCCGATACGGCCGGGGTTATAGGCAGGTGGCCTGATCCCCAGGACCGGGAGATGGGGTCGGGCTTCTCTCTGTGGAATGACCCCTGCGGCCCCGGGTCGATGTGTCGGGCGAGCCGCCTTAAAGTAGCGTATGCCCGATGGGTACGTTTTGGTCTAATATGTTCCGCCGATTTTAATGGAGGAGGGAGCCCTCCCCAAATTATCGCATTTGAGGACTTAGTTCGGCCGGCGAATTTGATGATGACCTCGTTATTCCATTTCGAGACGGGGTCCTGCCGCCAAGTCAACCACGGCGAGTCCACGCCTCTTCTATTTCCTCGCTTATTATGTCAAGTTCTTGAGCATATCGGGTTCCCGGCCGAGCCTCGATTGGAGCGTTCTTGCGGTGTGAGAGCCACCGCTACCGATGATCGATGGCGGGCCCGAGCCGCGAGCTGTCTTCCGCCGAGGGATCAGGCGAATGGTAGGTGATGATAGTCCTCGAGGGGACTTGTCCTATGGCATTTGACACCGCTGGGGCCCAGGCCCAGGTTCCCTGACATCCCTCCGGTCTTGGTTTGCACGGCCGGCTGCTCCGATGGCTCCGACTTGATCCTGCGAGGCCTCAGGTCTTCTACTCTCCTGACGTCGGGACCCCGTGCCTACTGTCGGTCGATATAGTAGAGTAGAGCACCTCCACCACCGGCCATGGTACATTACCCTCTGCGCGGGGACTTCCTAGCTCTCATGGAGGCGGTCACTTCCCATTCGGCGCGACGGCTTCATTAAACCGCGGGCCACCGCTGGCTGAGAGGATGAGTCACTTGAAATTTCTTGTAACCGCAGAGATCAGCCATCATCATGCGATTCTGAGCCACTTGGAATTTTCTGCTTTGTCTCTCCACAGGCCTAACGTTTTCGGTATCCATACGAATTTGGGATCGACTCTCATACGCCTTTGGCCCTGCCGGCTTCCTTGGATATGGTGGTACAACTGTGGCATCGACCACTTCACCAATGACACCTCGTGCCCAGTGAGGATGATCATATCCCGACCACCAGGCCCGAGGAGTACCACTTCCCCTGTAGCTTTCGTTCGTTCAAGGGACGATTAAGTGTTGGAAATGATGTTCATACTGAGTTGTTCTACTTGGACCACATGCGGCCAGGAGCCCGTTTTGTTTATATGAGAAGAACTGCTTTGTTTACTCATTTTTGCAAGTCGAAAATTTTTGTAAATTCACCTTGATATATATAATTTAAATCTATTTTCTATAATTTTGCATCTCATTTTGACACATATTTGTGATTTTGCCTTTCCTTTAAGTTGAAAAAGTTGAAACCTTGCATAATACCAAGCCTTTAGAATGGTTCCATGATTCTGTGAGTTTTTGGTGGGTTAAGAAGACCACAGTAGTACCATCTTTTACGATTCTCTAGCCATGGTCGCATTAGATTTTTCGCCATTAAATTTAGGCATATTCTCCCCTTACTTTGCAAATCGACCTTAAGCCGTTGGCGACCACAATAAGTTAGAGTTCCCCGAGAATGAAGGCTGTGTCCTTCAAGAAAAGAAAACAAAGCAAAAGAAAAGATAAGTAAAGGCTGGCGGCTTTGCCTTGAAACAGAGCACGATGCGAGTATGGCGTAAGCCTTTAAACTAGTGCCACTAACCACCCGGCGGTTAGGAGTCAGACTTGTGCTCGCTACATGGGTGGATAGGTGGAGTCTGCGAGTTGTAGGTCTGGATTTTCGAAATCTCATTAAGTAGGGTGAAACTTTTAATAGAGTTTGTGGTTGAGATCCTTGACTTAGTGCGCACTGTAAACGCCCAGTTGATTAGATCAGCAGATAAATCACCCACCGTTACGTGATATTCAGTGAACAAGCATTATACCTGATACAGATTGGAAGTATGAAATAAGTGTGGGTAGATGTCTGTTAGGTTGGTCGTGATCCCAAGGTATTGGTAGTAGTTTGGTTGGGGGGAGGGTTGGGTGGCTTAGCATCTTATTGGTGCGTGATCACCCAAAACACTTAGAATTTGGTGGAAATTTAGTGATTTCATGGAATATTGTTTGCCACAGCGATCTGTATGGCGTTTGTTCTCCCATTTGGTCTTTATCTGAGTCCAGATTTGTCACTCTTGTAGGTTGAGCATTACTTGCATACTTTTGAGCGAGGCGGTCTGTTTTTGCAAAACACCATCACCATGGGATCTTCCTTCTTTTATCATTCTTCAGGAATTTACTTGATGTCTCGGTTGGGGAGTGATTAGTACGGAAATGGTGCGATATTGAGGCCTTATTTTATAAGCCGGGTTTTTATGCGCCGGCTTTTTGTGTACTAATCGACTAATCTTTGGTGTTACATTGGGATCGAACTTATTTATCAGATCACATTTTTGTAGCTATTTTAGTAGTTTTGCCCAAGTCAAATGCTCATAATTCCTCATTTCGATTCAAACCGTTAAGTCGGCGATTGAAGATGTGATCAGGCGGAGGAAATTTGGGCATATCTTGAAGAGAAGGAGCACGGAAATTTTGCGGGATTGCAAAGTTTGCAGCTTTGCAAATTTCGGGTTGCGAATTTTCCTGACTGCGAAATTTCGCGATTCACCCGCAGCTACGAACCTTTGCTCACTGCAGGCACTACATTTGGCACTGAATCCACTTGTTGGTGGTTTTATCTGAAGTTTGCCCTTATGTAATTTTGGTTTCTTTAACACACTTTTGTAATTTCCTTTTATTGAGCACATATAAAGCTCGATGCGCGTAATCAAATCAACTTTTGTCCACTCGATCAATCGGTCGAACCAACCTCCTCTCTCTTTGGTTTTCTCTTCTTCTCCACTTGGCTGTACATAGCTTTCTTGGTAGCGAACACATGATGACCCAAATCAGGATGGCAGCTAATACCCCGATCCTTGAAGGGAAGGCCCTTTCAGGTGTTGTTTTAAACGTTGTCATTCTCATGCTCTTTATTTGTGTTTAAGGGTATTTGTGCCACAACTATACCATAGGTTAATCTCTTAACGTATCTCTTTATGTATTATTATTTGGCGAATTTTGGAGTTCGGTGGATACTTTGGCTAGATCCTTTGAAGCCAGATAGTGTCTCTATTAGTTATAAGTGGTAGTGTTTTTTGAGATGTGTTTTCCACTTTGCTAGGACATTTTCTAATAAAATGCCATCTTTAGAAAGGAAAACTCTTAGGGTTTAGGTTTAAACTGGAAATGTGAAGAATCAGTTTAGGAAATGACTATATGTCGTAACTCACCAAAATCTTGAGGATAAGGCGGTATGTTGGTTAACACTACAATACTATTAGTGGCCAGGGCTTGAGGATTTCTCTCGCTTTTCCTTTGATTCATTTGGGGTTTCAATATTACACCTTCATTTACAAACCCTTTGAATCGTAGAAAACTGTTTCATTCACCTTATAACCTCTTGCTTTTTCTCATGAAGAAAACCCATCCTTGTTGTTTCTCTCATGTTATCCTGGCAAAGATCTGAGGTTGACCGGAAGGAGGGTGGGTTTGATTAGGATAACCAGATGCGAGGGAGGCAGCTGAGGGTTGAAATGAGACTTATTACTACCCTATCGTTAATTAGGACGGGACGAGTGCAGTGCCAATTGTGATGCCTCGAGAACATTGGGATGTGTTTTTGATGCGGTCCAGGAAGATTGTAGCTTATGGTTCCCGGGTGTCGGTTGTTGAAGAGGATGTATGGCGAAATTTTACACCGACTATGGAGTTAGCGGCGTAATGATCATCTTGACCTTGAAGATTTAGTATGCATTACATTATATCGTGGGGAGTTAGAAGATATCATACCTATAAGTACAGAGTATATTTTTAAGCAGCGGGATATGACATGAGGCGCTTGAGATGGATGGAGTTCTGAGAGGATTATAACTTCACTTTACATTTATATATCTGTGACAAATGTGGTATTACGATGCGCTCAGATTAGGCGGGGAAGTGTGAGCATTGGCTGTTATATAGCTGCAGTGGATGCTCGGGCGTGGGGCTGGTTTGTTTCTGTTGCCACGACTGAAACCTGAGTGCGTTGGGGGTTTAGTAGCCATCGTCTTGTTTTTGAAGCGAGTGATTGAGTCCGGGGTGGGGCGGTAGTCCATCGGGGACCCGGAGAATGTGATCGAATACGAGGTGACGAGGGTGGATGATCCACTGCGAGATCAGTGAATCTTCGGTGCTAGAGGGGCGGGGTAGTGGTTCTGGATCAGTAGTTTGAGAGGAGATCGCCAGGGAGTTTCACTTTGCTCTCGATTTGCGGGTGCATCGAGGTGCCGCGAAGATATACGGGATCTTAGGTAAACCATTTTACTAGAGTGGAATGAAGAGACATGTAGGAGACTTTGTTCGACGATGTCTCGCGATGTCGATAAATTAGTTTGTTACGCGAAGAAGCCGGTGGGGCTGCCGACCATTGGAAGTGGTTGAGTGGAAGTAGGGCGTCGCGATGGATTTGTGAGCCGCCACGCGGACCGCGAGGGGCGTGATGCGGTATGGGTGATGGTGGTGACCGCGAAGTGGCACATTTTCTGGCGTGCGGATGACCTTCATTGGAGAGATTCTCTAGGTTTACATTCGAGAGATGGTCAGAATTTACATGGGTACCGAGTATCCATAGTGAACGGGGTTCGGCACACTTTTGGAAGAGTTTCAAAGGCTATGGGCCTGACTAACCGTACAACTTTCCACCGTGACGGATGATCGGTTAGAAGGAGATATGTCTGGTGTTAGAGGAAGCATGTTCACGAGCATCGTCTGGATCATGGGAGTAGGCAGGAAGAGCGTTGCCGCTAGTGGAATTCGCTACAACCGTTATTAGGCTAGTATCGGATGGCACCGTATGAGGCATATGGAGGCCATGCAGGTCAAATGTTGTTGACCGGAGGTGGAGAGAGCTCTATCACTGTCCGACTGATTAGGAGACACCTCCGAGAAGGTGAACTTGATACCATAGTAGTTCTCTCACGGCTGCAGAGCGGTAGAAGAGCTCATGCTGATGTACGATGCTCCACCCTTAGAGTTCGAGGTTGGAGATCACGCCTTCTCTCAAGGTGATGTCAAGAGAGAGTGCGGTCGTTCATAAGCGCAGGAAGCTATCGCCGAGGTTTATCGCCCTGAGATACTGAGAGGGTGCACCGTAGCGCACTCGGTTAGCTTTATCGCCCAAAGATGTCATGTCCACGAGGTATTTCACGTCCATGCTCGAGGTACACTCCAGATCCCACTCATGTACAGTGGATTAGAGAGATTGAGGTTGACACGATGGGACCTTCGAGGATGGACTAGTGTGCATTATGGATACCGGATCGTGTTTTGCGACGCAAGACCGTAAGAATGGTGGTGTTATGACAAAGACCAGGAGTGGGAGGAGTCAACGTGGGAGCGCTAAGGACACGATGCGGCCCACCTATCCCTTCTTGCTTAGGATGAAGGTAATGGGTTTAGTCGCTTAATACTTAAATGACTAGTTTACATGCATGGTAGTGCACGTTGCATATGCATGTGATTCAAGTAGATTGTACGTAATTTCGACTAAATTCCTTTTAAGGAGAAGAGAATGTAAAACCCGGGAAAATTCGAATTTTCTGAAAAAGGGTAAAACGGTAATTTCGGTTAAAATTCGAAATTTTTCTAGATCTCGGATGACAAAACGGATTTCACCGTTGGAATCGTCTCACGAAATCTAGCTATGACGTCGACTTTACCGAATTTCGAGACAATGGCTCACTGCCATAAGGTACCGGATGCCGTAAAACGGCTCGTGAAAGACATGTGATGTGACAAAAGTCACCTACTACATGTACTCATGTGACACATGTTGCATGATTAGTGAGAGGATGAGATGAATGGCCTAGATTGTGCCAAGTGTCAAAAATCAAGAAAAAAGGGACATATTGGGAATTAATGAAAAGTTAATGAGAATAAAGACAAAATGGAATAGTGATCTTCTTCTCCAAAGAAGCAAAAATCGTGAAGTAGGCTAGATCCAGATTTTTAGAGAGAGAAGGTGTGCCTTCTTTCTAGATTTCTGGTTGTTCGGACCGTCTGTTCTCGATGGAGTAAGAAGCAAAGTCAGCACGCGGCGAGGCGCTGCACACCGACTTAGCCGAGCTCGACAACTCTGAAGAGGTAGGGATCTTTTCCTCCTACTCAGGTTATTCTCGCCAATAGCCATGTGTAAAATGGTTGGGGATGTTCTGAGGCTTGGATTAGCTGTGTTTTCGGTCTCAAAAGCTTTGAACCGAGTGGAGAAAATCCCCATTGTTGTGGTCGTGAACAGTGCCAACCCGAGGGTTTCAATGTTCACGTGAATAGTTACGTGATTTTTTATGTGATTTTTTATGATGTTGAGTGATTCAAAATGAATTGCTTGTGTTTGTTAATTAGCCCATGTGAGCTAATTTTGGTGTTATTGATTGTGAATTTGAATAGCATGAATTGTGTGAATTAATTATGTTAATATATACATGTTTTACATATATTAGCATGAGTTGTTGGGATTGACATAATGCATTCCATATGTACTGGGTCACCCTAGAATATTAGGAGTGAGTATGATATGTTTGGTACCAAAACGAAAATGTTTGTGAAATGAATTTCGACGGAAGATTTTTCGTGAGAAGTGAGCACTGTCCAACAATTCACGTCGGAGGGGCCCATTTAATCGCTTTCTTTATGTTATCCAACATATTCGCCTGAGGTAGTCCAATATATTTACCTAATCTCTAAGAGTAAGTTCGAGAACAAAGCTTTTGTTTTGAAAACTGTGATTTTACTTGCATTTTGGCTTAGGCATGTGAGGAGTCGGTGAGACTCCGAGACATGGGCCTGGACATGAGACATTCAAGTAGATCATGTATTTTTTTTTTGAGTGTGTTTGTTTTGTCATGACAAGTGTACTTAGCAGTAACCCATGTAGGAAATTTTCACTATCGAAGCTTTGCTCACCCGTCGAGGGATCACTATTTCAAAATGTGGAGTGTACAGAGGATCGGTGTCACTAGGAGGGCCGCGTTTAGAAGAAAGCCGGGTTGTGGATTTGGTAGAGACTTTTGTATAACATGTATTAGAAATTATACATTTTAACATATGTCAATTGCTTAATTATTAAATTCTCGAACTATTGTATATAGTTGATGCATTTTGTGAGTATTGATGCAAGGCCTAAGTGGCCATTATTTTACTCTCACGTGGACCCTGTGTGGTCATTATTAATTGTTGGGATAGGTTGTATTTTGGGTAGAGCCTCGTATTAAAGGAGACTCGCCTCGATTATGAGGTGTCTATGTTACCCGACATCTACGAGTATTCCGCAGGTTGACAGGTTGTCAACGAGACACCCCGGTTTTGGGGCGTCACATTATTGAAGCCTACTTATACAATGAATGTCCCATTCATGGCTTTGATTTCTCTTTTATAAAGTCAAAATAACAATTTTTACTGTTAGTAAAAAGATCCTCAAGAAAAGATTTTCTTGATTTAAATTTAGAAATAGAATATTTCTATAATGTAAAAATAAAAGCTACCATATAAATATAATAAAATATTATACCCTAAACAAAATTTCAAAACAATCCAGCTAAAAATCTCCCACTGATTATGAGATCTTCAAACGAATTCTTAGAGAATCTTTGACTGTGTATATGTACAAGATCTTCAAACTTTTTCTTAAACTTTGAACCTTCTACCAATTTAATTAGACATATGGACAAGAAAATAGAATATATTAATTACTTTTGACTTGTGTATTTTTATTTTTACATATTAGATTTTAATTTAGAATTAGAAAATCTTTTTGAATGTTATATTTTATATTTTATATTGTAGTTTCTACGGGGATATTTTATTTCCAAATTTACATTTAGAAAAAGTTGACTTGAATGTTTATATAATTTTTAAAAATAAATAGCGTTTGGTTATCACGTTTTTGAAAACTATTTTTGAAAACATAGATAACCTTGAAGAGGCCGATACGACGCTTGGAGAAGGTGACATCTAAAGAGCTTTTCTTCTCGATTTTCTTCATTTCGATTTTCAGTCTGTGTTTTTTAGTCATATTAATGTTCGCCATTATTAATGTCCCATTCATGGCTTTGATTTCTCTTTTATAAAGTCAAAATAGCAATTTTTACCTTTAGTAAAAAGATCTTCAAGAAAATATTTTCTTAATTTAAATTTAGAATAAAATATTTCTATAATGTAAAAATAAAAGCTACCATATAAATATAATAAAATATAATATCCAAAACAAAATTTCAAAGCAATCTAGCTAAAAGTCTCCCACTAATCACAAGATTTTCAAACGAATTCCTAGAGATTTTATGTGTGTGTGGGCGGTTTTTGACAACTAAATACTTTGTGAAAAACTCTCATCTTCATAAACTTTGAACCTTCTACCAATTTAATTAGGCATATGGACGAAAAAATAGAATATATTGCTTTTATTTTTACATATTAGATTTTAATTTAGAATAGGAAAATCTTTTTAATGTTATATTTTATATTGTAATCCTATGGGGGATATTTTATTTCCAAATTCCATTTAGAAAAAGTTTTAGAATTTTATTTTTTTGGTGACTTGAATGTTTATATAATTTTTAAAAATAAGTATTGTTTGGTTATCATGTTTTTGAAAACTATTTTTCAAAACAGTTTTGAAAACACAAATAACCTTGAAAACTCTTATTTGTTCTTTAAATTTAATGTTTTTTGTGTTTTTTATATTTTTTAGTTAAAAAAACCGAAAACCACACATTTTCCTTGTTTTCCTTATTTTTTTTAGTATAGAAAACAATTTTTAAAAATTGTAAACAAACATGCCTAATTTATGTTTTCAAAAATAAAAGTTTCAGATTAGTTTAAGAAAGTAACTAGAAGGCATGATTTTAGATAGTAGGATCATTTTAGAAAAAGATCAAAATTTGAAGGAAATTTTTTCGCACGATTCTAGTGTAAAATCGAAACTTTAAAGATGATTTCATTATAAGATCTGAACTTCAAGGCATGATTTTAGGTTTTTATTTTATTTTTTATTACAAGGCATGATTTTAGTTAAAACTCAAAATTTGAAGGAATGATTTTGGTACATTTCTAGTGAAAAATCGAAAGTTAAAAGCATTGTTTTAGTGTAAGATTGGTACTTAAAACCCGCAATTTAGTAGTGAAAGTTTGGAAGGGGAACAATTTCAGTATGGAGGAACAATTTCAAAGACTCAAATTTTAGAATAAATATTTATTTTAAAATTGTAGGTAATAATAATAATAATACTATTAGTATGTCAGAAACCGAACCCAAACTCAAACCCCTGCTAAACACCATAAGTTGCCAAATCATGGCCATGAGGAACATCAGCAGAACTATACTCCAGCGGCAGCGGCTGCGCATATCCAACCATCGTGGTGGATGAAGGCCCGCCCTTCATCATCATCATCATCATCGCCTCCAATTGAACCGCCCCCTTCTTCATCAACTCCTCCAAAGACCTCCCAAACAGCTCCAATTCGTTCAACCCCATGCTCTCAATGGCGGCGTCCCACCAAAACCCGTCGTCTCCACTAGCTGTCTCTTCATGCTCTTTCTTAACTTCCAACCTCCTAAGCGCCTCTAGGTACTGCCTCTGCACGTGCCCATGCAGCACTTCTCCCCCAGGAACACTTGCACGTGAGTCTTTCTCCTTCTCAAGAAACCGATTGATGACAGTGTCGGCGGAGGGGTGGCCGAAAATGAACGCCCTCCGACCAGGGGAGAAGACGATGATAGCGGCCTCGGCGCCGCATAAAACGCAGAGCTCGCCGGCTTTATTGAAGAGGCCGATACGACGCTTGGAGAAGGTGACCGCTAAAGAGCTTTTCTTCTCAATTTTCTTCATTTCGATCTTCTGTTTGCCCATGCTTTGTTTTTTCACCATTATTGAAGCCTACTTCCACAATGAATTTGTGGCTTTAATTGCTCTTTTATAGAGGAAAAAGACAATTTTTACCTTTATTAAAAAGATCTTCAAAAAAAAAAAGATTTTCTTGATGATTTAAATTTAGAAATATAATATTTCTATAATGTAAAAATAAAAGCTACCATATAAATATAATAAAATATAATATCCTAAACAAAATTTCAAAACAATCCAGCTAAAATCTTTTTGAATGTTATATTTTATATTGTAGCTTCTATGGGCATATTTTATTTCCAAATTTACATTTAGAAAAAGTTTTAGAATTTTTTATTGAGATCTTTTCGTGACTTGAATGTTTATATAATTTTTAAAAATAAGTACTGTTTGGTTATCATGTTTTTGAAAATTATTTTTGAAAACAGTTTTTGAAAACACAGATAACCTTGAAAACTCTTATTTGTTCTTTAAATTTAATGTTTTTTTATATTTTTTTAGTAAAAAAACCTGAAAACCACATATTTTCCTTGTTTTCCTTATTTGTTAGAATATAAAACAATTTTTAAAAATTGTAAACAAACATGCCTAATTTCTGTTTTCAAAAACAAAAGTTTCAGATTAGGTGGGAAATAAATGTTATTTTTTAAGAAAGAAGTTACCTAATAAAGCTTATTTATGTACATAAAACTTGTTTCTAAAACACGTTTACAATATTGAAGACAAATATCAATTTTCGGGAAATAATTTTGTTTGATAAATTGTTCCTAAAAACAGTTTTAAAAAATAACTCAATTTTAGCAAACATGTAAATGTTGTTTTTATAAAACAAGGAAGGTATTGGAATCGGATATGAGAATGCTCGCGTGATAGTCATGTGAAGGAACCGAACTCAATCACGTGAGTGACTTGGGCTTGGCAAGGACTCGCTTTACGGATAATTCAAGAAGGTTGAGTAGGCCACCACCTCCATCACTTCGGGCATCACGTAACGTAAGCATTATGTCAAAAATTTTAACAGCTCATAAATGTCCACCTCATAATTGGCTATTTGATAACCATCCAATTCATAGATTCATATATATTCATATTATCTATTTCTTGATTACAAGTTGTTTTATTTTCTAAAGTTACTGTTATTTTTATTACAAAAAATAGATAATATGTAAAGAAATTAATAAAGCCCATGGCTACAACCCACACTTACAGGTACGTTATTACAAAAAATAGATAATATCAATTTTATTACAAAAAATAGATATATTCTTTACTTCTAATCCATTTCTTTTTGGCTGTACAATTACAAAAGCATCTGATTACTCTCTGACTCTCTGGATTTTGACGTTGTTTCTCGCATAAAGTTCACTGATTCTCAAGCTGCAAACCACTGGCTATGGCTGATGTGGATTCGCCTTCTCCTTCTCCGCCTCCTGCATCTGTCCCACACTCCGATCCTAATCCTTCTGAACCACCTCCGGCGGAACCCGATCGTCCTCCTCCGCATCGATTCGACCCCAGCCGAAGTAACGCTCTTGCTTAGGGTTTTGAACTTGGTTTTTCTTAGTTTTGTTTCTTTTGATTGATTTCGTTTGTTTCATATTCTGATTTTTAGATTAATTTCTATTGTCTATAAATTGGAGCTTGTCGTTTCTTGTTTTGTTTAATTCAATGCAATGTTCGATGGTTGCTAGGGTTTCTTGTTCTAGATTTGATTGTTTGGGAACTGGTAATTTTATTATGTTAGCCTCTTGAATCTTTTTGTTGGTGTAGTACGTCTTCTATCTTGGTCATGAAGCTAGTTGAAAGGGCCCCATTTTGAAACCTTCTCCGGGGTGAAAAATGAAAAACGCCTTCATTTTTTTGGGGAATTTGGTCCTGTCGCTTAATTCTCCAAATCGCAGGACTCTTACTGGGCTTTTGTTGTTTTAAACATAAGAACCTATTAGAAAATTCTTGTTCGAATTCTTAAAATTCATCCAAACAAACACGTTTTTTTTTTTAAATGAATAGGATAATGGCCGTCCTTTTTATTTTGGGATGAAAGCTAAAAATGATGGCCATGTGAGCTTGTACCATAGACTGGTTGTCTGACTGTGCTGTCCTGTTAAATTCATGGGCTTCCTGTCCTCTTGCGGAATTGGTTCATGTCAGTGGTGGAAATCCATGGATGTTGTGTTTACAGCAATATTAACCAATTCAAAGACATTCTATTCGTATTTAACCTTATTGCAACCCTGTCAAAATAAGTTTATTTGGTTAGCCTGGAAATTTCATAGTCTACACCCTCCAACATTGTACCGCATTTTAAAAGAAGACGATGAGGCTGTGACGCTCAAGCTTCCCGGGGTCGCCGACCACCGCCAACCTACTAAACCTGTATATCTCAATCATAAGACCCATACATGAGTGAAAATGACCACATTGGCCTACACATTATATTCACCAAAATATATCCAACTATAATAAAATAGTTTCAAGAGTTTATTACACTCTTACACAACATGTCTCAATTGTAATATTTCATGCATGTTTTACAAAAAAACGAAATCAAGCCACATACCTGCGCTCAAAAGCCATTTCACTAGCCAATACTTTCGAACACTCCTTGTACTGAAAGTGGACCCACGACAAAATGGAAGAATGCTTCAAGAATATAATTCTTACACAAGCATTCTCAACGGCGTTTCATGCAATGACAAACCAACATTCAAGCAAAACATATATGTTTCTACTCAAATGTCTATATGAAATGAATGAGAATGTGACTCACCCTTTCCCACTTCTCGAGCCCTCACTGACTCCCTCATGCATGCCTAAGCCAAATGTGAGAAAACATTGTTTTCAAAACAAGAGATTTTTGTTCTTGAAAACACACTACCGAGTTTCGGTAAAATCTATTGGACAACCCTCCGAGGTGAATTGCTGAGTAATTATATGAAACAGTCACAGGCCTCTCCGACGTGAACTATTGGACAACTCTCCAAGGCAATTCTTCGAAAAATCTTCCCAAATCTTTTCTTGAACCATTTTTCTTTTTCATGTCATGCACTCACACCGGCTTTTCTGTGTTGTCTTTACAAGATACGAATGCATTATAAGTCATTTTCATACAACACATGCCAATATGTCAATTATGCATATATTAACAAAATTCACATACTAACCATTACATGTTATTTATTCATAGCAATAACATCAAAATTAGCTCTCACATGGGCTAATAAACAATTTAATTTCCAATGGCTCACATTAATGGGGCTATTCATATTTCATATAATTCAAACATCATGTTAACACATTAATTTCATGCATTAACATAATACTACACAACTATGCCATCCAATTCAAGCAAATTCACATGGACATTTTGGCCCAACAAGCAAATCGACTCTTTTTAATTGGGCACTAAAATAGTGCGTGGGCCAGCCCATGGACAACCCCCTCATCGACCAGCCCCAATTTTCGAACTAAAACTGTACGCTTCCGCCTCACAAAGACCCAAAAACCACAATTTAACACACATGTAAAGCACACGGACTATTTTTCAACCGGGATCGGCCCAAAATCCGGATCCCGGAATTTTTCCGAAGATGTAGTCCTAATTTTCGGGACTAATCAAACTGCCACTCACGACCTCATACAATCCCAACCATTTTAATGGCTCTTAAGCCGAAAATAAACCGAGTAGGAGAAGACCCTACCTTCTGGAGTTTGTTGAAACTCCACAAAACCGGTGTCCACGTGTAGCTCTTGCCGTGGGGAGCAACTTTGTCTCTTGGCTCACCGGAATTCGACAATCCGATCACCGGGAAATTTAGAGAGAAGTTAGACACTCTCTCTATAAAAATCCCTTCCTTTCTGTAAGACCCGAGAAATTTCCAATTTATGGAAAAATGGCAAAATCGTAATTTCGATCAAAACCCGAAATTTTTCTAGATCTCGGATGACGAAACGGATTTCACCATTGGAATCGTCTCGCGAAATCTAGCTAATACTGCCGACTCGTCAATTTCGAGACAAATAATTGGCACATTTTTTGAGGCATCGTATTTCGGGTGCCGTAAAGCGATAGGTGATGTGACGAAAGTCACCTATAACATGTACTCATGTGACACATGTTGCATGAGTAGAGAGAGGATGAAAATGGACGGCCGAGATAGTGCCAAATGTAGAAAATCCAAGATTTGAAGGCATTAGGTGAATAGTTAAATGATAATAAGACAAAATAGCGAATAGTGTCATCCTCCTCCTTTAAACCAAAGACCAAAACGTGAGAAGAGGGGAGGAAATCTGCGCAGCTTTTAGGGGTTACGCTTAGAGAGAGAGAGTGTGGCTTCTCTCTAGGTTTACGGGCGATCCGACCGTCGGCAGTCTTCGTGACAAGAAAGAAGGCTGTTTCACGCGGTGAGGCTGCATTTGCTGGCTCCTAAGCGAAGGAGTTTTGACAAACTCCGTGAGGTAGGGGTTTCATCTTACTTGAGTTTTACACTTTGTTTAAGTGTATTTATGATGCTTGAGCTGATTGAGGCCATGAGTGACCGTTTGATCGGTCCCAAATTTTGGAACCGAATTGTTAGAAAATTATGAAACGATTTGTGCAAATTCCGTGACCGCCCACTCGCCACGGCTGTTAATTGTATAAATTGTGGAACAAATTGTATTGTGATGTGTATGAGGCCGGAAATGGCTACAAAATTCGAGTTCACAACGTGAAACCGATATTTGGTGATTGACCGTGAACAGTAACCCGAGGGTTTTACTGTCTACATGAATAGTGTTCAAGAAATAAATTTTGTGAGAAAATGTGTTTATTATAATTCAAATAGAGTTGCTCGTGGTTGTTAATTAGCCCACGTGAGCTAATTTTTTGTGTAATGGATTGTGAAATTGCATAACATGTTTGTGTGATTAAATTATGTAAATGTATATCATGTTATATATGTTTGCATGTGTTATATGAATTGTATTGGAATTGACATCATGCATTCCATATGCACTGGGGTACCCTAGAACAATAGGAGTGAGTGTATGAGGTGGTTCTTGAGAGAATTGTTTTGAATGGTTGACTAATAATAATAATTATCGGAGTGTGTCCATTACAATATCGGAGAGTAGTCCATATAAAATATCAATCGTAGGAGTCACCAATTGATATACATCGGAGGGTTGTCCACTAGATAGACTATCGGAGTCGATCCACTACTTATATCGGAGGGTTGTCCACAGTTAAAAACAAATATATTTGTTTTGAAAATAATGTTTCTCATACGTGGCTTAGGCAAGTGTGAGGGAGTCGGTGTGACTCTGGATCCGAAAGGATCATGTAGACATTCAAGTAGATCACGATTTACTTGAATGTGTTTTCATCGAGCATCGTGATATACACTTAGGTGGAGAGTAACCCATTTAGGTGATTCCACCATCAGCGATAGCTCACCCCGCTGAGGATATTTTTCATGTACAGGAGCGTATGGCAGACGGCTCATCCTGGGAGGGCCGACATCAAAAAAGCCAAGCCAGGTCTTCGTGTTTTAGAATACATGTATTAGAATGTTGTAAACTTTAATAGGTGTTGTATAAGAGTAAACTTAACTCTTTGAAACTATGGTATATAGTTAGTATTTTGATGAACATTGACATATGGGCCTGCGCCATTGGTACTATATTGGGTTATATTGGATTGTTTAGGACATGTTTCAGATTCGGGGGTAAGAGCTCCCTGCATAAAGAGACTTCGCCTGACATTTTCGTGAATAGTGTCAGGTTACCCGACATTCACGAGTATTCCGCGGGTTGACGGGTAGTCAACGAACCCCCGGGATTCGGGGCGCCAGCTTGGTATCAAAGCTTTGCATACGAATACCTAAAGCCAGGGCTTTCAGCTTAGGCCATAGTTGTATAAACATCACTTGGTGTGGCTCTATGTTAAGTTTAGGTAAACGAATACCTAGGGAAGGCACGATAAAATTGAACAATCATGTGTGTTTTGTGTGTGATCATGTGAATTGATGAATGGTTGTGTGAATGGTGTGTATACCATTGTTATGTGTTGTGATTGTTTGGGTGCTTAGGTAATTAGCACTTAGTGTGTTGGAAAACAAATTTTGGAGTTTTACAGTGAGTAAAACTGGAAAAAAGAAAATAAATTAAATAAAATTTTATTAATTTATTTGGTTTATTGGATAATAAATTTTTACATTTAGGTGAATTAATGGTAATAGATTATGGAGGTTTATGAACTTAATAAACATACTAATAATGAGAAAAGATGAAAAGATGAAAATAATTTTCTGTTTTTGAAACTAAAGAAAATGAATAAAATAATTTTTTATAAATTTATTTGAGTGTACTGGAGAAGGAGAAAAAAAAAATATGTATATGTATTTTTGGGTGTTTCCAGTAGCAGAAAAGAAAAAAAAAATGTATTGTGACCTAGTCTTGTAGGCAACAAATTGTATTACAAGAGAAGGGCTTGAATGGCTTATGGGTGTATTGCAATACACCATTGTATTGTGACATGGTGGCTTTGGGTGTGCAGTGGTTGGAAGTGTATTGTAGCATGGGGTAGGCTAGATAAGTGTATTGCAATAAGGAAGAATTGTATCAAGAAGAGTGTGCAAGTATCGGAAAAATCAGGATAAAAATACGGGTGAACAAGGTCAAAATTGTATTGTAATAGGGAGGTTTGTCGGGTTAAGACAGTATTGCAATACACCAAGGTGTATTGTGGCTGAGGAGGCAAGGGCTATGATAAGAGGATCACAATACAATTATCAGACAGGACACAGGTTGGTTTATGCGCAGTGTATTGCAATACACTGAGGGTATTGTGACTCAGTACATTGTTTCTGAGTCACTGTTTGGACACTATTCATGAACACTATTCACGAGATTTTTGAAAAAAAAAATTTGAAATATAAAATAAAATCAGATCAAATAAAATGAGACAAAATTTTGGAAAAAAACTTGAAATTTTCGAAATTAAAATTTTTATGGAAAAAAAATTATATGAATTGATATATTGAATAAATTGTCTTGCATTGCCTATAAATGCAAGGACATAAATGTATAAATATTCTCACGTGGCCTTGAATAGTGTCTCGAGGGCTGTATTTACACCCGCCCAGAGATCTAGTCATTTAATCATTGCATGTTTTGATTGCGTGATTTTGTGTTTCAAATTGCGTGGAAGGACATATACACGGTGTGATGTATATGGGATTTATGATTGCGCGGTTGTTGCATAGGAAATTATATGCATGGTGTAATGCGTATAGGAAAAGGGTGAATGCTAAGGTTAGGAACTATGACCTTAGGGATTTGGATAATGAAATGAACAGGAAAGCTTAGAAATTTATTGAAATAAATAAATTGAGTGGTTGGAAGTTAACGCCGAAGATGAGCGGTCGGTTCATGGTTGTCAGAATACATTAGTAATTGGCATGTGCATTGCTAGTTAGGCGAAATGAAAGATAAATGAATCTTGTTGCCATTCGACATATGTAGATGGCTAGTCGAGACGAGGACGTAGAGGGCGTTGCAGTGCGGTCGAGGCACCACCCGGTATTTGATCAGCGGGCCTTTATTGAGGTACATGAGTATTGCGACTCTTTATCGCCTGGTGGTATAGCGGAGTAGTCGGGGAGTCTAGTAACCTCAGGAGGTTTAGAACACGTCATCCTCCGACATCCACGGGAGGGAGATCAGGTGAGTGGCAGACCATTGATTCATGCGGATCGAAAGTGTTAGAGGCTATGGAGATTACCTGCGGCGCGACCGGGGATCGAATTAGGCGCGTTCAGCTAGAGGGTGAGAATTGATATGGTGGAAAGCAAGGCAAGGACCTTTAGAGACCTAGAGGCTATGACATGGGCAGAGTTTCAGGAGTTGTTCATGGAGTAAAGTACTTTCTCGGATCTTTATGAGGCATCACTGACTCGGGAGTTCCTAAGGACAGGGGATAATGACAATGATAGAGTTGGGCTTAGAGGTTGAGGCCGCCTTGGAGGAGCCCTTGTATGTGAGTTCTCCCCTAGGGATTAGGGCGAGAATAGGGATGATATGTCATGGTTGCGAGTTGGAGATCTCGGGGACTACACTCCACGGTGGACACGGATCATGAACATACAGCCAGAGTTGATATCATCCTGGGGATGGATGGCTGATAGCTTACCGGGGTCATTATCAGGTGTAGGCGTGGAGGGTTCTTAGCCTACACGGGACCCGGTACTCGTGTTGTGTTTGGGGGTGAAACATGACATTTACCCCATATAGTATGAGTCGAGTGTCGGGGTGATTAGTTGGTTCTTTAACGAGCCTTACCCTAGAGGACGGAGAAACCGGTTAGATCTACCTCGAGTGAGTTGGCAGTATGTGGATGTTTTTAGGATGAAACTGCAGATTGCCTTAGCATAGGGTTGTAGACTTGGTGTCATACACCTGATACTTCACCCATCTCTATGACTCCATGGGATGCTGGAGTTGAGTTACGGGAACTCGAGTCGACTACGAGAGCTCTTGGACAAGGGTTCATTAGACCAAGCACTTCACCATGGGGCGCTCCGGTTCTATTTGCGAAGAAGAAGGACAAGACCCTTTGGTTGTGTATTGATTACCGACATTTGAACAGGGTTACGATCAAGAATCGGTACCCATTGCCAAGGATTGATGATTTGTTTGATCAGTTGAGAGGAGCGCGAGTCTACTCCAAGATAGACCTTCACACTAGTTACCATCAGCTGAGGGTTAGGGAGATGATAGATATCCACAAGACGGCGTTTAGAGGCGCGTTATGGGCACTTTGAGTTACGGTGATGCCCTTTCGTTGACGAATGCACCGGCATTCATGGACCTCATGCGTAGGGTATTCGGCTTCCCTATCACAGGTCGATTTATGCAAGTGGTCTTCGTGGATGACATTTTGTCCTACTCAGTTTGGTGGGAGCATGAGTATCGCAGGATCGTGTTCTGGAGTTGTTGAGAGACCATCGGTTATACGCGAGGATTTAGTAAGTCACGAGTTTTGGCTTCTTGAGGTGAGATTTTGGAACACGTGGTGTATCGATCGAGGGCGTCGGTGGACCCAGGGAAAGGTCGGCCGGTGATGAGTTGGGGAGGCCGAAGTCGGTCTTCGAGATACGTGGGTTTCTTGGGATTGGCGGGTACCTCTGGGATTCATCGGGTTTCTCCGTGTGACACCTATGTGAGGTTGACCGGAAGGAGTCAAAGTTTGATTGGAGGATGACCGATGAGGAGGCATTCTAGGGGTTGAAGGAGACTCACTTCAGCTCCTATCTTGATAGTCGGACGGGGAGCCAGGGGTACCACCAGTGTATTGTGATGCCTCGAGGGCTGGACTAGGATGTGTTTTGATGCAGTCCGGGAGGGTAGTAGCTTATGGTTTCCGTTAGTTGAAGAATTATGAGTAGAATTACCCCACACACGACATGGAGTTGGTGGCCGTAGTCTTCGCCTTGAAGATTTGGCGTCACTACTTATATGGCGAGGAGTTCGAGGTGTATTCAGACCACAAAAGTCTGAAGTATATCTTCACGCAGCGGGACCTCAATATGAGGCAATGCAGATGGATGGAGTTCCTAGAGGATTATGACTTCACTTTGCATTACCATCACGGTAAAGGCAAATGTGGTGGGCTGATGCACACTTTCGGTCGGAAGTCACGGGAGTATTGGCTAGCATAGCTTCCGGGAGTGGCGGATGTGGGGCGTGGGACGAGTTTAGGGATTTCTGATGCAGTGGCGGACTCGAGAATGCGTTAGGGAGTTTAGTGGCTGCTTGTCTCTGATGAGCAGTGATTGAGTCTCGGTGCGCGGGACACGAGATAGTGTCCATCGGGGACCGGGTACCAGTCAGGTATAGTTGGTGGATTGGGTACTCGGATGGTAGTCTTCGGTATAGAGGACGAGTAGTGGTTCCCCATTTGACCGACTTAAGAGAGGAGATTATCAGGGAGTTTCACTGCTCTAGATTTTCCGTGCATCCAGGTGGCACGAAGATGTATCAGGATCTTTGTCGTCAGTATTACTGGAGCGGAATAAAGAGACACGTAGGGGACTTTGTGCGACGATGTCTCACGTGTCGACGGGTTAAATTTGAGCCTTTAGAAGCCAGTAGGGCTACTTGAGCAGTTGGAGGTGGCTGAGTGGAAGTGGGAGCACGTCACGATGGATTTTGTGACCCACTTACCACGGAAGCCGCAGAGGCATGACGCGGTATGGGTGATAGTGGACTGGCTCATGAAGTCGGCACATTTTCTAGCCGTGCGGATGACCTTCACATTGGAGAGATTTTGCCGGTTGTATATTCGAGAGATAGTCCGGCTACATGGAGTACCAGTATCCATAATTGCCGGATAGGGACGAGGTTTACGACTTTGGAAGAGTTTCCAAAAGGCTATGGGCATACGGCTGACCATGAGTACATCGTTCACCCTGAACCAGATGGTGATCTGGGAGGACTATCTGGTGTTAAGAGGACATCTTTGCTTGACATGCGTCACAGATCATAAGGAGTAGGCTGAGATGAGCATTTGCCTTTGAGTGGTCGCCTGGCAAGCGGTTATCGAGGCCCAGTATACGGGTGTATGAGTATGAGGCGTGTATGGGAGGCCATGCGGTCACCGTTATCTTTGGACGAGGGTGGGAGAGAGCTCCATCAACGGTCTGATCGATTAGAACACCTCAGGAAGGTGAGCTTGATCGACAATGTCTTCTTGCGACAGGCGACGGAAAGAGCTATGCTGATATGCGACGTCTACCCTTAGAGTTTGAGGTTGGGGATCATGTCTTCTTGAAGGTGATGCCTAAGAGGGGAGTGGTCAGGTTCGGCAAGCGCGGGAAGCTATTGCCAAGGTTTATTGGACCTTTCGAGATACTCGAGAGGGTAGGCCTTTGTTAACGTCTGGGTTAGGCGTTACTACCCGAAGCGCAGCGGTGTCCATGAGGTATTTCACGTCTCCATGCTCCGGAAGTATACTCCAAATCCAGCTCATGTGGTGGATTGAGGACAGATTGAGGTTGTCTGGATGGGACCTTCGGAGAGGGACAGGTGTGCGATACGGATAGCCGTGGTCGGGTTTTGCGTGCCAAGGCAGAGTGAGGTTAGTAGGGATCTTGTAGGCGGCACTATGGGTGGAGAGTCAACGTGGACGCGATGACACGATGCGGGCTACCCTATCCCTTCTTGTTTAAGGATGAAGGTCGTGGTTTAGTTATTTAAATTTTTTAAATGACTAGTTTACATGCATGGTAGAGTGCACGTGCATATGCATGTGGTGGTGTGATTGTCAGGAATTTCGAGACGAAATTCCTTTTAAGAAGAGGAGAATGTAAAGACAGAAATTTCCAATTTCTGGAAAAATGGCAAAATCTTAATTTCGATTCGAAAACCCAAGAATTTTCTAGATTTCGGATGTGAAGCAGTTTCAGATTGGAATCGTCTCGCGAAATCTAGCTAACACGTCGAATTTCGAGACAGTAGGAAATTGCACGTTTTTCGAGGCATCGCATTTCGGGTGTCGTAAAGCGATAGGTGATGTGACGAAAGTCACCTATAACATGTACTCATATGACACATGTTGCATGAGTAGAGAGAGGATGAAAATGGACGGCCGAGATAGTGCCAAATGTCGAAAATCCAAGATTTAAAGACATTAGATGAATAATTAAATGATAAAAGACGAAATAGCGAATAGTGTCATCCTCCTTCTTTAAGCAGACAAAGCGTGAGAAGGAGGAAATCTTGCGATAACTTTTGAGATTCGTTTTAGAGAGAGGTAGCTTCTCTCTAGGTTTCTGAGGCGATCGGCCGTCGAGGAATTCTCGGGACAAGAAAGAAGGTCGCTCTACGCGGTGAGGCGTACGAGTGGGCTCCTGTTTTAAGGAGTTTCGAGAAACTCCGTGAGGTAGAGGTTTCATCCTACTTGAATTTTACACTTTGTTTAAGTGTATTTATGATGCTTGAGTTGATTGAGGTCGTGAATGGCCGTTTGATCAGTCTCAAATCTTGGAACCGAATTATTAGAAAATTATGAAACCCATTTGTGCAGTCCGTGACTATCCACGGGCTGTTTGGGTTGTTAATTGTATAAATTGTGGAACAAATTGTATTGTGATGTGTATGAGGTCGGAAATGGCTACAAAATTCGAGTTCACAACATGAAACCGATATTTGGTGATTGGCCGTGAACAGTAACCCAAGGGTTTTACTGTTCACGTAAATAGTGTGAAAATAAATTTTGTGAAAAGTAATGTTTAGTTAGATGAGTGTAAATCTAAGATTTGCTCGTGGTTGTTAATTAGCCCGTGAGCTAATTTTGGTGTAATGGATTGTGAAATTTATAACATGTTTGTGTGATTAAATTATGTAAATGTATATCATGTTATACATGTTTGCATGTGTTATATGAATTGTATTGAAATTGGCATCATGCATTCCATATGCCGCCCAGAGGCACCACAGAAACGATAGAGTGATGCATGAGGTGGTTCTTGAGAGAATTGTTTCGGAGGTTGACTAATAAAAATAATTATCGAATTGTGTCCATTACAACTCGGAGGGTAGTCCGTATAAAATATCAATCGTTGAAGTCATTGATTGATATACATCGGAGGTCCCAATCCCACTTAAATAGACTATCGGGTCGATCCACCATATCGGAGGGTTGTCCACGGTTAAAAGCAAAATATCTTTGTTTTGAAAGTAATGTTTCTCATCGTGGCTTGGGCAAGTGTGAGGAGTCGATTGAGGACTCGGGGTGCGGAGTTGGTCATGTAGACATTCAAGTAGGATCCACATTGCCCGAATGTACACATTTATGAATGTGTGTTTTCATTTGGAGCATTGCATATGCACTTAGGTGGAGAAGTAACCCGTTTAGTGATTAAAGCTCTTACAAGGCGTCTTTCGCTCTGTTGAGGGATATTATTTTTCAAGTACAGGGAGCGTGCGAGGAGACGGCTCATCCTAGAGGCCGATACTGAAGAAAGCCGGGTTGTGGCTTTGGTGTTTTAGAATACATGTATTAGAATGTTGTAAACTTTTAATGTGTTGTATAAGAGTAAACTTTTAACTCTTGAAACTATAGTATATAGTTAGTGTATTTTGATAAACATTGGCATATGGGCCCAAGTGGCCATTGGTACTCATATTGGGTTATATTGGATTGTTTGGGACATGTTTGTATTTGGGTAGAGCTCCCTGTACAAAGGAGACTTTGCCCGATTTTGTGAATAGTGTCGGGTTACCCGACATTCACGAGTATTCCGCGGGTTGTGGGTAGTCCAGCGGACCCCGAGTTTGGGCGTCACACTTTCTCTGCTTTCTTCTTTCTCAATTTTCCCTCCCAAACCGTGGCTGAATCTCGGGGTATGTTGACCCAACCCATCAACTGCGGAGTGCTCGTGGATGTCGGGTAACCCCGACACCACTCACGGGTCGGGGCGGGAGGCCTCTCCTTTGTACGAGGAAGCTCTACTGTCTAACAATCCCCAAGCAGGTTAATGACCACACCGGGTCCACATGCGGGGTAAAATAATTGGCCACTTGGGCCTGCATCAATACTCACAAAATACATCAACTATATTACCATAGTTCGAGTTAATAGTCTTTCTTAATTCAGCATATATTAAAATGTACAATTTCACAATACATGTTACCAAGATCTACGAAGCCACGACCGGCACTATTCACAAAATGTGATGCTCTAGTGGCGTCGTCTCTATGCATTTGCCTGTACACGAAATAGTGATCTCGACGGGGTGAACAGCCAGTAGTGATAATTTCCTATGTGGGTTACTCCCCACCTAAGTGCACATGTCATGGCAAACATTCACACTCAAGTAAATACATGATCCTACTTGAATGTCTACATGCCCCATCTCATGTCTCGAGTCCTAACCGACTCCCTCACACATATATAAGCCAAATGCGAGTAAAATCACAGTTTTCAAAACAAAAGCTTTTTGTTTTGGAAAACTTACTATCGAGATTTGGTAAATATATTGGACTACCCTCCGAGGCGAATATGTTGGATAACCCTTCGAAACAATTCATGGGCCCCTCCGACGTGAATTGTTGGACAATCTCCCAACACGATTCTCCGAAAAATCTTCAGTCAAAATTCCTTTCACAAACATTTTCGTTTTTCTTTCATTTTCGGTAATAAATGCAGCCATCTCCTAATATTCTAGGGTGCCCCAGTGCATATGGAATGCATTATGTCAATCCCAAAATATTCATGCTAATATATAAAACATGTATATATGAACATAATTAATTCACATAATTCATGTTATTAAATTCACAAGGCTAATTAACAATTACAAGCGGGTATTTTGAATCCTTTAAACAACCGCAAAATCACACAGCTATTCCGTGAACGGTGAAACCCTCGGGTTGACCTTTGTTCACGGCCCTAATTAAATTTCTACTCGGTTCAAAAGCTTTTTGAAACTGATATCCACGGCCCTTCGAGGCCTCAGCAAATCTCTATCCATAAAATGGCTCTTAGCGAAGAATAAACCAGTAGGAAAGAACCTACCTCTCTCGGAGTTGTCGAAACTCCACCAAATCGATGTCACGCGTAGCCTCTTCACGTAGAGCGACTTTCTTACCGGCCGAAGCGAACCGGCCGGTCGAGCGATTTGGAAATCTAGAGAAGGCACTGTCTCTCTATAAATCTGGATCTCAACCTTCTACGTTTACTTTCTTTTAGAAGAAAACTATTGCATTTATTCTTTAATGCATTTTACATTTCGATAATTCCATCCATGTCCCTTTTTGTCTTGATTTTGACAACCGCAATCCCAGGTATTCATCTCATCCTCTCACTAATCATGCAACATGTGTCACATGAGTACATGTAGTAGGTGACTTTTGTTACATCGCATGTCTTTCATGAGCGTTTAAGGTGCGGTCACGCCGAGCGTGAAATTCGTCTCGGATGGTGAGGTCGGCGTGGTAAGCAGATTTGTGACGATTAATGATGAAGTTCGTTTCGTCATTCGAGATCTAGAAAAATTTCAGATTTTGACTAAAATTACCGTTTTACCATTTTTCAGAAAATTTGAATTTTCCCGGGTTTTACATTCTCCCCTCCTTAAAAGGAATTTCATCCCGAAATTTTGGACAATCACAACCATTCACATGCATATGCAACGTGCACTACCCCATGCATGTAAACTAGTCGATTTAAGTATTAAACAACTAAACCCGTACCTTCATCCTAAGCGAAAGGATAAGTGGCGCATCGTGTTCTCGCTCCGTGTTGACTCCTCCACTCCACGGTGTTGCCATAGCACCCTCGCTGTACCTCACGATCTTGCGTCGCAAAGAGCGATCCGACTATCCACAATGCACCTTTGGTCCCTCCTCGAGGTCCCATCCGTGTCAACCTCAATCTCTCTGATCCTTTACATGAAATTTGGATGCGGGTGTACCTCGGGAAACATGGAGACGTGAAAAACCTTGTGGACACGACATGTTGGCGGTCAAAACCAGCCGATGCGCTCTTGTGCCTACCCTCTCGAGTATCTCGAAGGGCCCAATAAACCTCGGCTTGATAGCTTCCGCTTGTCGGGCGACCACTCATTTCTTAGGCATCACCTTTAAGAAGACGTGATCTCCAACCTCGAACTCTAAGGGTCGACGTCGTACATCGGCATAACTCTTCTCTTAGGCTCGGCGTGAGGAAAACATTTGTCATATTAAACTCACCTTCTTGGAGGTGTCTCTCTGTCGGTCGGGACCCGGTGGTGGAGCTCTCTCCCACCTCGGTCCAACATATCGGTGATCTGCATGGCCTCCCATACAATACCTCATATGGTGCCGTCTGTATACTAGCCTTATAACTATTGTTTTAGGCGAATTCTACTAAGGACAAATGCTCTTCCCAGCTACCCTTATGATCCAGGACGCATGCTCGCTGCATGTCCTCTAACACCTGTATGGTCCTCTCGGCGAGCATGCATGCGTAGATTGAAAAGCTGTACTCATGGTCAGCCGTGTGCCATAGCCTTTTGGAAACTACTTCAAAAGTGCGCCGTAAACCTCGGTCTCCTATCGGAGCATGGATCTTTTAGTACTCCATGTAGTCGGACTATCTCTCGAATGTACAACCGACAGAATCTCTCTAATGTGAAGGTCATCCATACGACTAGAAAATGTGCCGACTTAGGTAGTAGGTCCTTATCACCCGGCCACCACATCATGTCCTGTGATTGTCGGGTGGCAGAGTGGGTCACATAATCCATCATGACGTCTCCACTTCCCACTCGGCCACCCACCTCGATGTTTGAAGTAGCTCTGTGGCGGCACGGTGCTCGGCCTTAACGCAGCGACGCGTGAGGCGATACCGTCGAACAAAGTCCTAAGTGTCTCGCCGTCAAAACCCCGGTAGTGCGGCGAAGATCCTAGGCTGCATCTTTTATTGCCATTTTTGGATGCACGGAAAATCGAGAGCAGTGAAACTCCCTGAGAATCTACTCTCTCAAATCGATCAACTGGGGAACCACGGGTGTCCTCTATATCGAAGACTACCATATGCGTGGACGGTCCAGCCCTCGTCACCTGTACACATTTATGCCGTCCACTGATGGACACTATCTGCGTCACGCCCTTGGGACTCGATCACTGCCTTTCAGCCGAGCGGTGTAGCTAAACTCACAAGCGTACCACGTGCACCTTTCGTATACCATAGCCCCGAGCTCTCCCGCAGTCTCGAGCATCCGCGCTCCGGGGAAGCTATCGCAGCCAAAACTCCGTGACTTAGGCGAGTGCATCAGCCACCACATTTGCCTTACCAGGATGGCAATGCAAAGTGAAGTCATAATCCTTTAGGAACTCCATCCATCTGCGTTGCCTCATATTGAGGTCCTGTTGCGTAAAAATATACTTTAGACTTTTGTGGTCTGAGTACATCTCGAATTGTTCGCCATATAAATAGTGGCGCCAAATCTTCAAGGCGAACTTCATTGCCAAACTCCGTTTCGGTGTGTGGGGTAATTTTGCTCATGATTCTTCAATGCCAGGGGGAACCATGCTTCACTACCTTCCGGATGCATCAAGCACATCAGTCCATACCAGTCATCCTGATACCTTTGTGTGTAACCTTGTCCCACAATCGGGACTATCGAGATAGGAAGCGATAGTAAGTCTCCTCTTTAACTCTGGAATGCCTTCTATATCGGTCATCCCGATCAAACTTGACCTCCTTAAGTTGAAATCTCGTCATAGGTCTTGCATTGTCGGGAGAAATCCTCAGAATCTCTATACTACTCGGCCAATCCCGAAACTACGTACCTCGTGACTTGGCCTCTCCCCTGACTCATCCGACCTCGGCTTCTCAAGGTCTAATGATATGCCTGATGCTGACACCACGTGTCCTAAAAATCTCACCTCAGTAAGCCAAAACTCGCACTTACTGAACTTGCCATACAACTAATGATCTCTCAGCAACTGTAATACAATCCTCAAGTGATACTCATGCTCCCACTCTAACTAGGAGTAGATCAAAATGTCATCCATGAAGACTACGACAAACTGATCTAGATAGGGTTGGAATACCCTATGCATGAGGTTCATGAATGCTGCTGGCGCATTCGTCAATCCAAAGGGCATCACTGTAAACTCAAAGTGCCCATGCTTGGCGATCTGTCTTAAAATATCTCTATCTCCTAACCCTTAGCTGATGGTAACCAATGCGGAGGTCTATCTTGGAGTAGACTCGTGCTCCTCTCAACTGATCAAACAAGTCATCAATCCTCGGTAATGGGTCCCGATTCTTGATCGTAACCTGTTATTGTGCGTAGTCAATGCGGTCGAAGGGTCTTATCCTTCTTCTTTGCAAATAGAGCGGAGCGCCTCATGGTGAAGTGCTCGATGCAATGAACCCGCAATACAGTAGCTCACATGTGGACTCGAGTTCACGCAGCTCAGCCCAGTTGCCATCTGCGGAGTCATAGAGATGGGGCGAAATCTTAGGATGTAACTCGATGCGAAGTCTCTGACCCTCTACGGAGGCAATCCGTGCTTCATGCGGAAAAACATCCTCCTTCTCGCGGACTACTCGAGGTAGATCTAGTCGATCACCTCGTTCTCTAGGGGTAGGCTCGCTAGCCAACCCTATAAGCATCCTGACACACGAACTGCATTACCGCTGTCTAAGGCAAAATGTCATGCTTATCCCCCTGAAATACAACACGAGTACCATCATGCGTGTAGCCGGTACCCTCCTATGCTCACAATCGATAACAACTCTGTAAGCTGTCAACCAATCCATCCCCAAGATGACATCAAACTCTGACATGTCCATGACCCTCAGGTCCACTGTGAGTAGAATTCCCAATATCTCTAACTTGCAACCACGACATATCATCCCTATCCTCGCCACAATCACATGGGAGAACTGCATACAAGGGCTCCTCCCAGTGTCAACCTTAGCCTGCCCATCTGTCTACAAGCGATGTAGCATCTCTAAGGTGTAAACACAACCTCGAGACACTATTTACATACTAAAATTTTTATACATTATGTCCATGCATTCATAGGTAATGCAAGACATAATTTCATTTTATTAAATCATACACAACAAAAAAAGTTTATTTTATTTTGTTTCATTTTTTAATTTTTAATTTTTATTTTATTTTATTTTTTTTAAAAAAATATTTTATTTTATTTATTTTATTTTATTTTTTATTTGAAAACCTCGTGAACAGTGTCTCCAAGCGTTGACCGACGATCTGCGAGTGAGCGAGTCGGGTGCACCGGTGAACACCAGCCCGACCTCGTGCACACTACCGCGCGCGTGCTTGTAGGTGTCGCGAGCTTGGCGGCTGTGTCGTGGTTCACGTGTCATCGCGCCTCGTGCAGCTGCGGCGCCCATGTCATCGTGCGGGGAGCCATGTGGCGCTGTCTTGCGAATCTGGCCGATAAAGCGTCGTGCGGTTGTATCGTGACCCGCAGTGCACTTCGACCACAATGCAACTTTATTATTGCGACTCCCCCCTACTTCGACCATGTGCGCGGGCGGCCGTGTCTTAACTTTGTATCGTGGCCCTACCGTCGTGTCATGAAACGCTTTGGCCGGTATCGTGGCCTATGTGTCTTGGTGCCTTGTAATCTTGATACAATCCATTGTATGTATTGACTCAAATGAGAGGGCATTAACCCTGTCTAGTCTCTCTTCTCTTTTATTTATTTTTTTCACTCCTGTTTTTTTCTTCATTCAGCTACAAAAAAACAAAAATAAATAAATAAATAAATAAATATATATATATATATATATATATATATATATATATATATATATATATATATATATATATATATATATATATATATATATATATTCATTTTCGATGCATAAAATAAATTCCTTCAAATTTATTTTATTTTATTTTTTTTCAATTTTACACACTGTAAAACCTTAGAAAAAATTTCTTCTCTACCCATTTTTTTTCCATTTAATTCTGGACATTTTGCCAAAAATTCTCGAACACCTAAGGTTATATTTTTCTCGACCCTAGTGTTCAACATTTTTCCTATGTGCTATTCACCAAGCACACAATTCACACAATTCATAACACAATCACATGTTATGCATACCATTCACACATAAAACACAATGCATGCAATGTTCTAATCCTGTCCCGTGACTGCCTAGGTAATCACATACCTAAACTCTAACATTAAGCCACACCAAGTTGTGGTGCTCTCACACCTTAATGACCATGGCCTAAGCCCAAGTCCCCCAAGTCCTAGGTATTCGTGATACCCAAGCCTCGATACCAGTCGCAAGCCGGGTATCAGACTAAACTTATGGATACCCAAACCCAAGCCCCTGTGCAATCGCTTACCTAAGATCTACTGTCATGACGCCCCAAATCCCGGGGTCCGTTGACAACCCAACTCATGGAATACCAGCGAATGTCTGCAACCCGACACCACTCACTAAAAACGGCAGAAGCCTTTGTACGGGGAGGCTCTACCCAAATACAACCTGTCCCAAAATGCTTTACAATGACCACACCGGTCCACATGCGAGCAAAATAATCAGTCACTGGGCCCCGCATCAATACTCACAAAATACATCAACTATATTACCAGTTCAAGAGTTAATAATTCACCTAATTCAACATATATTAAAATGCAGTCAGCTTCTAATACATGTTATACAAAAGTCTCTACCAAAGCCACAACCCTAGCTTCTTCTAAAATGCGGTCTCCGTGAGCGCTGGCCCCTTCCGTACACTCCCGTACCAAATAGTGATCTCGACAGGTGAGCAAAGCCCGCAGAGTGATAATTTCCTACGGGTTACTCCCTCACCTAAGTGCATATGTGTCAGGAAAACAATCACTCAAGTAAATACATGATCCTACTCAATGTCTATATGCCTAATCTCATGTCTCGAGTCCCAACCGACTTCACACATGTATAAGCCAAATGCGAGAAATCACGCTTTCAAACAAAAGCTTTTTTGCTGGGAAAACTTACTCGAGATCTCTAGAAATATATCTGACTACCCTCCGAGGCGAATATGTTGATAACCCTTAAACAATTTGACGCCCTCCGACGTGAATTGTCGACAATCTCCCAACACACTCCCTCCCGAAAAATCTTCCGTCAATTTCTTTACAAACATATTTCCTTTCATTTTCGTACATGCACTCACTCCTAATATTCCGGTGCCCCCAGCCGCATACGTAACGTGATTATGCTAATCCCAAAATATTCATGCTAATATATAAAACATGTATATATTAACATAATTAATTCGCATACCTATGTTATTAAATTCACATCAATAACAAATTCGCAAATTAGCTCACATGGGCTAATTAACAATTACAAGCAATTCATTTTTAATCACTCAACAACACAAAAATAACACAACTATTCATGTGAACAGTGAAACCTCGGTCATAATCGCTCACTGGCCATTAATAAATTAGAGATTTCTCTACTAGGTTTAAAGCTTTTGAGACCGATATATCACGGCCCTTTAGGCCTCAACAAATCACTATCCATAAAATGGCTCTTAGCCAAAGAATAAACCAAGTAGGGAAAGATCCCTACCTCTTGGAGTTGCCTGAACCCACTAAATCCTGTCCATGAGCAGTCTCTCAGTCAGAAAGATTTTATCTCCATCCGGGGTCGAACTGACGGTCCGAACGACGGGAAATCTAGAGAAAAGACACACACTCTCTCTCTCTCAAACTGATCTCCAACCTCTTCTCGCGATTTTTGCTTTTCCTCGAGAAGAAAAACTATTGCATTTTTGTCTTATTCTCATTTACATTTCCACAATTCCATCCATATCCCTTGGCCTTGATTTTTGACACTTGGCACAATCTGCGCCATTCATCCATCCTTTACTAATCACGCAACATGTGTCACATGAGTACATGTAGTAGGCGACTTTTGTCACATCGCATGTCTTCTACTTGTTAGCTGATAAGATCCCGCACCCATTAAAATTTAAATTCCAATCGGTCTCTCGAATTTCACCAAATTCGACGCAGAAATCAGATTACAGACGCATTCCAAATCTGAAGTCCGCTTTCACATTCAAGATCTAGAAAATTTTTGATTTTGACCGAATTAATACATCCTTTTTAAAATTTGAATTTTCTCTAAGCCTTACACAAACCGTTTGGGAGAAGAGAGGAGTCAAGATTTGGTCCTCTCACTTGCCATATGTCAACCTTCCATTGGTTGATAGGATTACACCTTATCCCTTATCCATCTACTTTAGGATTTTCATCCAATGGCATCATGCCATGTGTCCACCCATGGCCCACACTTGAGCTCATGTTTGACTAATTCTTCACATGACACGTGGCACCTCTTGAGCCGCTCAAAATGTGCTAAGTGTCCCTCACTACCCTCGTTGCCTCGAAAAACGTGAAAATTCCGACTATCTCGGAATTCAACAAAATTCGACGTGGTAGCTAGATTTCGCGAGACGATTCCAACGGTGAAGTTCGTTTCATCATCTGAGATCTAGAAAATTCCAGATTTTGACAGATATTACCATTTTACCCTTTTTTAGAAAATTAGAATTTTCTCAGGTTTTACATTCTGCCCCTCTTAAAAGAATTTCGTCTCAAAATTCCACACACATACGCATCAAACCACATGCATATGCAACCCTACACGACTCAAATACCATTGGGTGTGTAAGCGATGACCTTCCCAAGGTCACAATCACTGACAACCCGATGGTTGTCAACTCATCCATGTCAAGAATAACATCAAAACCCGATATGTCTACCACCCGAAGGTCCCCTATGAGCAGAATCCTTGAGATCTCTAACTCACAACCCTGACCTATCAAGTCAACTCTCACCCCACATCCTAGGAAAGAACATCCACACATGGCTTCTCTAAAGGCCTCAACCTCTAAGCCTAAATCTATCACGCAAGATGCAACAATGATGAATATGATGCATCATAATTCAAACGAAACTCAGAGAGCGTAAACGCACTGCACATCGGGACTTTGACCGCAGTTCCGTCGCGG
Organism: Tetrastigma voinierianum; assembly: GCA_016808115.1. Lineage (NCBI taxonomy): Eukaryota > Viridiplantae > Streptophyta > Magnoliopsida > Vitales > Vitaceae > Tetrastigma > Tetrastigma voinierianum. Next base: position 271,178 of record JAEQBH010000343.1, read on the forward strand.
GCATCATCGACCGCCCTGACAATCCCGTCTCATATGCACAGGTTGATGGCAATGGAAACAGGTCATCTGCCCAGCCTAACCCGAACTCTCGACCTACAAACCCCGTGCTCGACCTCGACCCACACTGACCCTCTACCCATCAAGCACGCTGGTTAGTGTCAGATGTAACCCCGATCGGAACCGGTTCTTCGACCTATACTAGGTGCAGAGGAATGAACCCAGATCCGGTCACGTCCTACCACTAATCGGACCGTGCTGTCCCAAACCCCGATCCTCGTCTCCAGGGCAATCCCTCCTCATATGTCCCGGCCATCGCGCTGGAAGCATACCATCCTGGGCCCCGCATTTAATCGCAACCCAGCTCATCCCACCTCAACGATCGGGACCGGCGTCCTATAACCGATCTCGCCCATGTGTAATCCCGCCGAAAGTGTCCATGCCGCGGCGCGGAAACACGTCCTCGCTTGGATCGGGCTAGAGCCCCGGCGTTTCACCCCGACAACTGATCTAGCTCGTCCCTGTGGCCATACTGTCCCAAACTCCACGCGAATAAAGTCTTCTGCTTTTCTCAGTTGGAAGAAGATGATCTTCTTCCTCTGCATTCACACCTACATCTGATGCTCAGATGTCATCTACTCCTCCCTCTATGGCCATTGGAGGATGATGTGCTTCTAAACGCTGGAAGTCGTTTGACCTGCCCTAGCTCACTATTGCACACGCCTGTGCAATACCGGGCGCCGTAAACCCTACGCCTCACAAAGGCCTCGTCGGGTCAACATGCAGTTCCACTAGCATCTCGTGGATGACTTCTACGTTCTTTCCCGCAACTAGCCATCTACACATGTCAAATGGCAAGTTAAGTTTTAATGAAGTATTCCAAAGGGTGTAAATACAGCCCCGTGACACTATTCACATACCGAAAAAAAATATTTTCATACACAATGTCAATGCTTTCATAAGTAATGCAAGATAAATATCTCATATATCAAATCATACTCAAATAAAAATTTTATTTTTTATACTCTTTTTTTTTTTTTTGAAAACTCCATAAACAAATGGCCCATGAACAAATGATCCAAATCAGCCATCTAAATGTCAAGACTTAGTCAAAAACTGGTAAGGCACAGTTAAGACACCCATGGCCTAGGTTGCGCGCATTACCACGCCTGTGCCGCACTCACAACGCCGCTGGGCTGCGCACACGATTGCGTCGTTGCATCGCGCACAAAGACCGTCCCAAAGATCGCGCTCGCGGCGCCACGCCGTGGTCGCGACACAAAGGCCGCCGCCACGCATACAAAAATCAGACACAACACAACCTCGCGGCCAGCCTCGCAGCACGCAGTCGCCAGCCGCCTCACGCGCCGTTGCACTGCCGCGGTCGCTACGCATTGGTCGACGACGCGAACCTCGCGCGCCGTCGCGGCGCAAGATCCGCACGCCCGCGCGACCGTTCTGTCGCCTCTCGTCATGCATGCCCAAACGCGCACCCAGCCCGCCCGTCGCGACAAAACGCCGTATCGCGACCAAGATCGGGAAATGGGGCGTGAGCCCACCCAACCCGCCTCTACACGTTATTTTTTTTTTCTCTTTGTTCCACCTACTCGAAGACCACAAAAAAAAAAATTTGTTTTTTCAAATCTCTCAGTAGAACCAAAAAATTTTATTATAATTTATTTATTTATTTTTTTTTCCTGTTTTACACACTGTAAAACCACAGGAAAAAAAAAATTCCTCACTAAAATTTTTTGATTCCTCTAGTAGCCTCCCTACTACTTCTAAGATGCAGTAGCCTAAACAACTGCTATTCATACAATTTAAAAATTTTAAGGGTTTAATTACAACCCTTTTTTTTGTGCAAAAACTGGAATAATTTTCTAGAATTTCACAAAACCGATATGTTAATGTTCAAAAAAACCTGTAGCAACTGTCCAGAAATTAATTTTTTTTTTTTCGTTTATTTCTGGACCACTTTGTCCAAAATTCCTCAAACAAACTTTTTCTCAAACTAAACCCTAGTGTTCAATATTTTTCCTATGTGCTATTTACCAAACATATAAGCACACAACACATACAACACACAATCCAATCACACATCACATTTAATTCATCAAATGCACAAAGGATGTATGATCTTACCCATTTCCCATCAAGTCCTAGGTAAACCGTATACCTAACTTACTGATACTAAGCTATAACTTTAGTATCCAACATCGAGCTACAAAGCTTCAGATGTTTCACACCTTATGACCATGGCCTAAGCCCAAGTCCCTCAAGTTCTAGGTGGTCGCCTTCACCTAAGCCCGATATCAAGATGTGAAGTCGGTATCGTGGATTCCTCTGAAGAGCCTCCCTAATACTTCTAAGATGCAAAGAGCTCTAAACAACCTGCTATTCATACAATTTAAAAATTTTATGGTTTACCATAACCCTTTTTTGTGCAAAAACTCGAATAATTCTCCAGAATTTCACAAACCGATATGTTAATGTTCAAAAACTCAGAAGAATCAGTCTGTTAAATTAATTTTTTTTTTTTTCGTTGTTTCACGGTTCTTTAATCAGAATTCTCAAACATTTTTTTCTCAAACTAAACAGTGTTAAAATCATTTTACTGTATTTTTCTTGCCTGACATATAAGCACACAACCACATACAACACCACGATCAGATCACACATCACATTAATTCATCAAATGCACAAGGATGTATGGTCTAACCCATTTCCGTGTAGTCTTACAGAGTGTAGTATACCTAACTGATATAGCTATAACTTTAGTATCCACGACCTTCGGTATGTCTAATTTGTGATGTCTTACACCTTATGACCCGCGAATTTCAGCCACGAGTCCACCATTTTGGGTAGTCGTCTACCTAAGCTCGTCTACCAGTGAAAAGCGTGTCAGCGGTGTTTCATGGTCACCACCTAAGCTCCCTGGATAATCGTTTACCTAAGCTCCTAGGTAATAATTATCTTTGTTTGAAAAATGTCATAACTAATAAAGTTTTGGAGTTGTTTTGAGTATATTACTCGTAAAATGAATTTTGAATAATGAGAGACCCAGAAATAGATATTCAGAGCCAATTAAATTAGTCATTTACCATAGAGGGACATAAGGCATAAATAAAGAAGTTATATGCCATTTATGAAATTCTTGAGAAAATATATAATAATGAAGATAATAGGAAGGGCTAAATATAAAAATGAAAAAGTTTAAAAATGTGAGAGCGGAAACATGGCCATGAAAGTTGGATAGAGCAATTTGGTCTCCTCATTTTTTAGATCTAACGTGAATGAAGAGAGGAGAAAGGGGGAGAAAGAAAGAAGAGGAGAGGAAGAGAGAAGAAGAGAGGAGGGAGTTTCAAAGAAAGGTCAAGAAAGTATGAGCATGAATTGTGTAGATTTTATACAATTGCATGATGTTAGCTTTGCCCGAACACAGGCTTTGATAAAGTTCATCCCAACATGGGTTTCGTTTGGCATTTTGATTTTCTGAGGTTTGATAGGATTTCATCTAACCAAGATATTAAAAAAAAAAAAAAAAAAAAGTAAGGTGGGTAAAAACCCAAGTCTTTAAGAAAACATGGGATCCTCCTTTGAGGTTGGATTATGGTTTAATTTACAAAACAAGAAAGAGTTTGGGTTAGAACAAACCCCTAACAAATTCTTATTATTTGGTATATGTCTAGGTTATTATATTAGTTATTTTGGAAAAATGAAAATTTGATAGAAAAATATGTAATGAATGATAATTTGAGTAGAAAAGAGACCTAAGAGATGAATTTGGAGTGGTGTGGCGTGTTTATATGGAGTATTGGAGTTTAAGGTATCATATGGAAAATGGGAAAAAACGCGATTAAGATTTCCAGGTGACTGTACAGAGTGCGAGCCTTGTCTGGAGTCTGACCTCCAGAACCAGACACATTATACCGTGGAGGTGTGGAGCAGTCTTGGTACACCTTTCTGTTTGACCCGAGTGTTCGTATTTTAGCCATAACACTCATTCATATCGATTTGAGTGATTCAGTTTCTAGTTAAAGACAGACTTCAAGGAAACCAAACACATCAGAAATAGAGCATCCGTCATTCTGTCTCTAAGTGGCCAGATTCACTCGAAAATGGTATGTTCAAATAATTTATGGTTCTGTTTTTTTAACACTTCTAGAGTAGTCAGGGTTGTTTGGATATATAACTCGATTTTCAGTTCGATTTGGGTGATTCCAATTGGAAAACCTTAGCACCTTAGATTTAAAGGGTACAAAGAACAAGTGTCAAATATGAGTCCAAGACAACTTTGGAAAATGAGTATTACAAACTGCTCCCAAGTGTAATGCTCGATTAGAATGACTAGTTTGGCCCAACATGAAAATATAACTTTAGTTTGGATAGTCAGATTGAATGATTCCAATTTCTAAGTAAAATTAGATTCATAGAGGAATAAGAATACATGAATGAGGTGTGATTCTAGAATCATCGCACTTTACAAATATGGGGTACCATGTCATAGCTAGGCATGAAATAAAATAAAAAATACAACATGTATAAATGTAGTGTTCATGAAACATAGATGTGATATGAAAGGAAATGAAAACAAACTGAAACATAGAATACAGATATGAAGGGCAATAATCATGAACACATAATGTAGTTAAGTTATATATAGTTATACTATCACATATATAACTTGAGAAAAAAAATAAACAAATGTAAACAAAATAAGATTATGATTAGTTATAAGATACTATTTGTGAAATATATATAAGTACTATATATATATTGATTTGAATTAGTTATTGGAAATGTTTCATACATGATGACATGAGAAAACAATAATGACATGATCGATTATGAGTTTTATTTGCTGAAATAGCACATATGTATATGCATGTATCGATTTGAATTATTGTTATTCGAGTATTTTGTCACATATATGCATGTGTGCATGTATTTGAATATAAGTGAGATCTTTTTCTCATTAAGTCAGTTTGAAATGTATCATTGAATGTAGACATGGCGGGATTCACAGTAGATACCGTCCTTGAAGGTAATATTAAATATTGAATGTAAATCACATTTTTATTGTGGATATTGCGGCGGATTCTAATGAATTAAAATCATGAAAGTAGTAGTTATACCATGTAAATCACATTGCTCTTGAATAATAAACGGAATGAGATTCTCAGTGAATGCATCGTGAATGTCGACTTCTATAACCATATGTGAGATAATTTGGTAATGAATCTTGAGAAATCCATTGCTGATAATGAGCAAGGCGAGGATTCCCAGGAAACAGATGCATGGCAGATGCGACTTCTATAGCCATATGGCAGGATGTGTAATAATTGAATGCGAGAAATCACATTGCTGCGGATGACAAATAGACGGGATTCTAACAATTAGATCTTTCGTGGATAATAGGCTTCTATAGCCATATGAGGGCGGTAATAATTGAATGACTCACAGTGCTCTTGAGAATGACAACAATGAAGTTTAAGTGAATCTATAGAGTGTAAACTTCTATAGCCATATATTGAGATGGTGATATTAGATACGAAATGCAGTATACTCTTGAATAGCTAAACGGGACTGAGTTCACTGCCAGATGTATTGAATGTTAACTTCTATAGCCATATGTGAGATGGGCGTATTAAATGTGAAACCTTTCTCTGGCAGAAACTAAGATAATTCACCCGGCATTTGAATCATCAAGATAATCGAACCTGTATAATAATCCTAAACGAAAAAGTGAAGAATGGGCGTTAAAGAGTTATGAAGGACAGGATAGATAAATACATTCATGGTAAGAAGGGTTGTGTTGTTGTGTTTCTGTTCAATGTGAATGTTATCAGATCCTTTAGATTACTTTAAGTGTTTGTAGGATTACCCGAATGATGCTTTTTGTATTCTAGTCCCAAATAGAATAACCCAAACAAAATGTTTGGGAGATAATTTGAAAATGTTTAGGTAATAAGCAGGGCTCAAACAGATCCATAATAAGGTCAGTCAGAGTTAGTTGACTTCTTTGCAAAGCAAAAGAATTTATAAAACTGACAAAATCTTGATTAAATATAGTAAATGCTTAAGGCTCCATCTTGGATGCAATGAGTTGAGTAGAATTTGGGTAAAGCGACACTTGTGAAAATTTAATAAAGCGATATCAAAATAAATTAAGCGGGCATCCAGGATCATGAGAAATACAATTACGAGATTTGATTAATGGCTTAGCCCATGATAATATAAATCATCTCTTCTTCGATTGTCGATGCGATTTGACCACAATATGTACCAACCACAACTGATATCATCTTTGACTTTACAAACCATCATACCTAAGTTTTGTTTGAATATGATTTAACATTACCTTACATGTAGAAGATATGAATTAAGCTTAAAGACATGACATGATATCTGAACAAGGTAATGATATGAATAGAAGAGGACAATTGTATTCATTTGGCATTAATGGAAGGTCCCTTCCCACCTCATCTTCTGCCGTGTTCTGCCTCGACGCCCATATATGATGGAGTTAGAAGTCACATAGAATAAACTTACGTTATGCATAAGAAGCCAAATCAAAAAGTTATATTATTGATGGTGTATTGTTGTTGAATTAAGTTGCTGTCTATATGTTCCCCTCGGCATGAAACATGTGGGTGTTGATCGTGTGATCTTGAAGAGGAGTAAAGAGGACCAGGACATTCACACTGATGATGGACAGTGCAAGATGAGTGCTCCCCACCAAACACTATTAGTGATCTCTTTATGTTTGTATTAGATATTAACACATGTATAAGTATTTGTATAGAAACAATGGGACAGTATGTGTATAGATTTTGATGGACACCACTCGATGGTAGTTCTTTTTCAATGTACCATAAAGTGATTTTTCCTGATTATTACAAAAAAATTGTTTGCCTTCTGATCTCAGTGACTGAGAAAATAAAATAAAAATAAAGGGTCCAGTATATGGTTTACTTTTTAAACAAATTAGTTCTAATGAGTAGGACGGAATGAGAGTAGATGAAATGCGTTTACCTAAACTCTAATACTATTTATTGAAGCATTATTAAGACCATACTTATGGATACTAGGAGTTCTAGTCTGCGTTTACCTATTCATTAAGTGTGGCATTTGTTTAGGTCCAGTTGTCCCATAGTATTCTGGAAAAACATGTCTAACATCACTTCAAGACCCTTACGCGAGTAAACCAATAAGCCCGTTATTTACATCAATACTCACCAAAAATTTTACCAGCTATATTCAATGGTTCAAGGATTCATTACACTCTTAATACAAAGAATATCTGCTAACCCAAGTGGTTCTATGCCATACAAAACGTGAATCAGGCCCTGATGGCGTTTCATAATCCGGCCTCTAGGAAAATGTGGCTGGCGACCACCTAAAGGGATCCGGTAAGAGCTGGAACAATGCCCGATGGCGATATTTTCTTGCGTAGTTTTCCCTTTCTATCTGAAGCAATGGTGCAACACAGAGCAATACATTTCATACAAATTTCGGTATGCGGACCAGTTTATATCGTAGTAGAAATATTTGCCATGTGCCCTTAGTTGCCCGCTAATCTCGCGACTGCTAGTGTGAAGTAATCCTTTAGTGTCGCCGGTGACGCCGCTTTCTTACGAGCGTACTGACTGGCTCCGCCGAAGTAATTTGCGATGGTGTATCTCCGATCAATCAGGCTATCCGCCGTCAGGTCTAAGTGTTTGCGTGTGTTGTTTCCTCTTAAACGGCAAGCACTGGATCGCGCTAGCGGTCTGCTGCCATCATAAGCTTTTCAGATAATCTGCGATTCACCTGCTTTGTCTGAAAACAACGGACGCTGTGGTGTTTACCAATTCGGTGCTGCACCATGGACTTTCGGGATGTGCCATGATTATACCGCCGATTCAAAAAATGACGCACGTCATTATTTATCATTTTACCATGTTTGAACGCCGATTCTTTTGGTGAGCGTGAAGTCGAAACGACTGACCAAAAATTCGCGAGAACGTTGAGCCAGTATCGAAACCGCGACTTACGGCTTCGGCGCTGATGTCGCACATAAATGCAATGATGCGTTCGTATATCGCGTTGTGAGCAAGCGTTATGCGTACCGGTGGCATTCATGTTAACATCGTTCGCGTATTCAACATATTTCCAATACGGCACAACGTTATTTAACATTCACGGTTTTGTCTTACATCATTCCATGCTCTACATTCAAACATTAACACTAACATTACACCAGATGTTTTGGTCGACTACGATACGGTTGTTTTGAACGATCCCGAACCAAGCGTTGGCGATCGGTGACAACCTCTCACGGCTTTATGGTTCCAGCTTTATTAGGCCAAGAATCATAACATTTAGTCTGCACCCGAAATCATTATCATGCGGTTTAAACGGCAAAGAATATCAAATGTGGAAAACCCACTTCCCGGTTGTCAAAACTCCACAAAATCGGTGTCGCGTAGCCGCCGGCGTGAGCAGCACATGCGCCGTTGAGAGCAGCGATCATTCTGAAATCGAAGATTGGAACACTCTCTACCACAAGTGTTTTCCCTCCTTTGATTCAAACTAAATGAATGTTCTTTTTCTTTTCATTTTATTCCCGCTTTTGTCCCATGTCACATGTCGAGCCATCATTGGACGGATTCATATCCACTTATCCCTGCTACTTTGGGATTTAATCAATGGCATCATGCCATGTGTCCACTATATGGTCCATACGAAACTCATATTGGCTAATTCGCATGACACGTATTGGCACCTCTTGAGCTACTCAAAATGTCTTTAAGTATTATCTTTTCTCGTTAAATCTTGAAAATTCCATTTGTCTTGAATTATTGAGGGTCGACGATGGTAGCTAGATTTCTTCAAGATGATTCAACGGTGAAGTCAGTTTGTCATCGAGATCTAGAAAAATTCCGTTTTGATCAAAATTACCATTTCTATTTTGAAGAAGAATTAAATTTTAAGGTTTCTGATGGCGGTATAAACCTTTACCTGGCTCTGACTCCCGGGATTTTTGAAGAGGCGGTCTGACCCTTCAGAAAGTGGAAGCCTAAAAGAGCTTTCTTGAATTGGCCCATTCTATTAAATGTTCATTATTGAAGCCTCGCAAGACAATGAATTTCCCATTATGTGACGATTATCTTTATAGATCAAATAATATTTTTCTGTTTTAATGAAAGATCTTTAGAAAAAGATTTTCTTGGTTTAAATTGAATAGAATATTTCTATAATAATATAAAAAACTACCATAAATATAATAAGAATAATCTACTAATCAGTTTAAAATAGTGACTAAGTCTATTAATCACAAGATCTTTCAAGCGAATTCCTAGTTTTCTAAAAGTAGAATATATATATATATATATACCATATATATATATATATGTATATATATATACCCTCTATATAAATGATGTTGTTTTCAGCGGAGCTGCGTGGGAACATGACCAAGAAGTCAGCTGTTTGAACACAGTTAATTTGTGAAGAACAGGATCTTGGCGTGGATCATCTGAGTGAGGTAGGGTCGGCTGCTGCCCCAGTCTGCGAGGCTGGGCAGCACCTCATAAAACAAGGAGAAGGGGTCGGCGGGGTTTCGCAGTAGCCATCAGTCTCTAAGTCGGTTTCTTCTGAGAGAAAAGAGGCTGTGAGGGTCAGATATGTTGCATGTGTTTGCACTTAACCAAATGTCCCAAGTCATTACTTTCTGTGAAATATGACTATAGTAGATGTCAACCGGTTTGGACCGTAACTAGTTGTTTGGATCGGTTAGTTTTCTTGATGAATGATGGGTTGCGGCGTTGGCGGTTTGAAGCGTTGTTTGAATATTCAACATGGAAATCATTGGTGATGATGTGGTAGCCACCACTACTTCTTGTGTGGAATTGGTTGGTCGGTGGATGATATATTGACAGGATTTATTCTATTTCTGTATGAAGTAATAAAATGATTTGTGAGATATGGACCTTATGTTCCTTCTGAGATCGTCCCACTGGACCCTAGCGAGCCAGGGCCTGGTGCTAGTTGCCTTCTGAGACGCGGGTATTACGTGGGCGCCACTTCTTTGGAAGCGATGCGTTTGCGAGCCCATTGCCAAACCACTATGGTTGCCACAGCCGCGGAAGCTCAGATGTCGTGGCGAGGTATATCTGTTCCACTTACGCGGATCTGATTTCCATGTCTGTTTGGGTTGGGGTTAGTTCGAGCAGCGGCTAGTCATATGTCTTGTGATAATGATGACTCTTGGGTTTTCGCGCTCGTTTCCCCTACCTCTTCTAGTTTCTTTCGGTTTCTTTCGCAGACCTCCTGCATCCTGTACTTCTTGGTCATCAACTAACCGCGATCTGATACTGTTGCTCAGTTCTTGTTTGACCCTTTATTGTGTCTTGGCATTTCTAGGTAGCTTCTTGTCTTATTCCTTGGGACCCGCTAACGTCACACCTCTTTGGTTTCTCTGTTGATGCAACGGCGCTAGGGTTGTTGAAGTTGGATTTCGTTTTGTATTATGGGTCTGATACTCACCTTCTTTACGTATTGGCGATGACTCTTCGAGTTGTTCTTTGGTCACAGGCGGGTTAGGGATGCTTGGTAGTTGGTCGTGGATTGAACCGAAGCGTTCTGAAGCGCCTCACTATCCCTTGGATGAGATAAAGAAACTCTTCAGTAAATATATCTTTTGAGGGGTCGGATTACCTTAATCGCCGTCCCGGCTTATCTCTTTGTGGCCCATGGGACACAGCAAGGTCATCCTGTAAGTTACGCTGTTTGACGTTATTGGCCTCCTAATGCGATGCGGATATTTGGCGTCTTATTTTATGTAGCTTAATTACCCGGAGATGTTATGTTTGAGTATACTGTGCCAAAGTGCCGTTTTTGCACCCCTTCATGAAAGGGTTACCTTATTCCCGATGTCATGTTCTTTCATCCCAGCCCAGTTTGTGGTATTTTGATGGGCTTTATTGCACCCAGGGACACAAAGGCAGTGTTCCCTAGTGTGGCTTTGCTCCTCTATCTTTTTAGCCCCGAGAGACCACCCAGGGCTTATTCTTCTCGAGCACCACTGGGCTCCTGCAGTGATCTCGATCTTTGCCCCTCCCTTAAGTGCGTGGAGGGCGTTATTCTTTGTTAGATCATGGCGGGAATGATCCTTGACTGAGGATGATATACAGGCGTTCGGTGGCTTTGGACCATACGATAATCTTCGTGAGTGTTTTGCTGTTTCCGATTAATAACTTCATTGAAGGTTGTTGAATATTTCTGATTTTGCATTATTCTCCGCTTCCCGAAGTCTGCGACTTGACCTTAATCTGCCGAAGATAATGTTGTAACTGGTGTTGGCGAATGTCACCTGTCCATACGTGGAGTTGGTCGTCAGACATTCTGGCGGAAATCAATTATGGTCGCGTTTCTACCGCGAAACCGCACCTCATTCACGCCCATGGAGTCTCTCCCATTAGGCTTACCGCAGCCACTCCTACTAGGGGAGAGATTTTGGTCCAGTTGGGGGCATTGTCTCGGAAGCCGGGAGTCTGGCGGGAAAAATCAAACTCTTTTGAGAAAGAGTGGCGGTTTAGTGGGGTTTTCAAACTTGAGGCGGTTTTGGACTCTCTTGCTCGGCTAGAATGGCGCGATGCGCTATGGCGAGGCTCTGTGGTCTGAGCTCAGCCCGCCCAAGCTTTGCGCCAAAGGCAAAAATCCTTGTGGATGGAGCAGTCGACGGCCGTTGGCGTTTATGTTCTGTCCCCAGTCGCCCGAGTGCTATTTTCCCTTCGAAGGGTGCAGAAGGATTGAAGAGAATAAATCAGGTCAAATTTGTAACGAATGAGAAGGCACTGCTGCTCTTTAATGAACTCACGGCGGTCGTCGTGAAGATCACTTAGGGTCGACCGCCGGGATCGAAACGACCGATGAGGCTGACTCCGCATATCACGCTGGGGTGCCTGGTGAATCGGTCTGATAGTGTGGCGCGAGGAAGACGAGTTGATCAGTGGTGAATGTTGACTTCATGTTTGATGTGCGGGTAGCCACTCATTTGAAAGTCTGTGGTAAGAACCAAACTAAGCAACATGTAAAAATGCCCGGATTTATAAATGGCGCTCTATGCTCTTACGACGGGCCCAGAGCAAAACGGGCGCGACTTATATTGAAGAGTGGAGGGCTTCATCTGATCACAGCATCTGCGCGTCGGCTCGTGCGGGCGAGAAGTAGAAGATGGTTGAAATGGCAGCGCGGTTGAAGAGCGAGCCAGGTCCGAGGTGAGCTCAGGGTTGAAATTTGAATGATCGGTGAGACCAGGATGGGCGTGATCCTCCCGAGTACTAGCGGATGGTTAGGGATGGGCTCGTCACATCGCGACTGCTGGGAGTGCAAGATTGCTGCGACGATGGCAATCGTGTGTCATGTGTGACTAAGCGTGGCTCATTAAGCGAGGCTCAGACAGGCATCTCTCGACTGTGACTCGTCGTGAGGCCTCAGAAGTACATGATTAACGAGCGGTGAATAGTGCCGCGGATTGCGGGAGATCTTCACGTAAATAACTTCTCTTAGTTGCTCGAGAGGATGATGTTATTAGCATATTAGGGATGACGAGTGCTCAGTGGGCCTCTGGGTGACTCGGCTTTTAAGCGGAAAAGTGATAACGTCTACCCGATTTGGACTTGACTTGATCTCAGTGGCGCGGGCGGAGGAGTCTTTCTCTAAATTATTCTCAGAGCAGGATCTCCTGAAGCCCATTCCCCCTCTTCATGTCTGTTCCTCCTGTGTACTGAGTTTCCACGTACTCATTTTGCTGATGCTCGACTTTTATATTTTCTCTTATGTACACAGCTACTTTTGTGTAGACTGGGACCGAAGACATATCATAGCTCTCTTTTAATAAATATTCATTTTATCGTCTGCGTTCTTCACAGTAGTATTTTAAACTTTCTTTTCTGGATGTATGGCTTGGGCCAGAAGTCGGTTGAAGTGGTCAAACTATTGTTTGATGTTGAGGCTGATGGATTAATTATACAGTGGCTTATTCGTATATCTTTGTAGTAGAACTCGTCAGTGTGACTATGGTCTTTATTGTTTGTTCTTGTTTGTCTGGTTCAGCCAAAATTTGCATGACTTATTACAGAGCTAGTGTCTTGGAAAAATCCTCAGCGGTGCTGCATAGTTGGGCTTTGGATTCTAACTTGTTTGCATGACTATTTTTATTGGCCTTTCTCTATAGTGTTTAAACGGCTCCTCCATTGGTGGCACCATAGGTTGATGATTCCTTGGGGTTTGCAACTATTTTGTGAAACTAAATACATCCTTTGTAGCTCACCCTCAAATGATGACACATAGAGTTAATGTTTATAGGTTACCATATTTCTTTGGCGAAATAATCATCTTGGCCGTTAATGATTACCAGTTACATAGCTATTTTGTGACTTCGTCATCGTGGCTCACCTCCATCATTAACTACCCAGGTTGAGCCTTGATTCAGCAAGGTGCCGACTTTTTAGCGAGCTCGTCATGTGAGGCTCACCTCCATCGGTGACTTTATGGTTGAAGCCCGTTCTTGGGATTGCAACTGTCACGAGTAAGGAGCACTGTCAAAGTGGTGCTGAATAGTGAGTAAGATTGAAATTGAGTTATTCATGACCATGTGATGATTGTTGATGACGTCAATGTAGGTTAGGTGGGCTCGTAATTTAAAGTTACTGAAATTTGGAGTTAAGTTTCTTGGAAGACTGTCTATCAAACAGTTAAAGATCGGAAGCTGTCGTGTGATACCTTGGAAGGAAGCTGGTCAATCGACTGATTGGTGAGCTGATCGTGCCAGTTCTGGAAGACCGTCTATGCGACAGGGTTAAGTAGAACTCGTGTGATGGTTGTTAGACTCGGATTGGTGGGTTATGAGGCTGAGTGCGGCTCCTGGGCCGCGTGAGCTGCAATAAAGATGACGAACTGGTAAAGTATTCTGGCGGGCTTTCAGAGGTGTCGTGAGTAGTTCTCTGGTGTGGGAAGCGGGTGCGATCTGTGAGATGGCGATGCTATGTCCAGTGATTATGGCACGAAGCGTCCGAAGCTCCTGGAGTAGCGTAATGACACGCGAGCCAGATGAGCTGCATTAAATGTTCCCCAAATCTGTGGCGTGGCGCGGTGATGACTTTCGAAGCCGTGGCGATGCTTAGCCGTGATGTGTGCAGTGACCGTCAACAGCTTGGTGATGACTGCGGCGGTGCGCTTTATCGGGAGTAGTGGCTTTGTCAAGTGACTCTGAATCGCCAGCTTTGTGGCATCGATGGCGATTCATTGCGATGGCGAAATCTGCGCGATGTGATCTGCTTGTGGCGTCATAGTAAGTGTGATGCCAAAGATGCGATGCTGTTGATGCAACTCCCCGGCGGCATTAACTTTATCTGATCAGATCTGACCGTCAAGTGACGTGCGGGCTCTGTGTGTGGCTCTGTTGGCGTTCTGGTGGTGATAGCGATGTAGTCTAGTGATCCTCTTGGGGTGGTGTGCAACTGATGGCGATGTAGTGGCGATAGCAAGTGGCGATATGCCGTCGCGTTCTTAACGAGGCGATCTGAATCTCGGATGGCGTGACCCTGTCGCAGTGGCGAACTGATCGAGGGTGACTCGCGGAAATCTCCGGGCGTACTGACTCTTGATTACGACTGGTGGTGATGCAGCCATTCGACTGATTTTTACCTTGGGAAGGTTGAACGTAACGTGCGATTGATGGGAATTTATGGGCGTTCGGGTGACTTTTAGGTGCTTTGGTCTTATTGCCGTGGCGACTCATTGGCGGGACATCGCTGCGCTTCTGTGCGGCGCGAAATCCCGGGTGAATGAATCATCGAGTGCGTGATCATCTTGTGGGATCCTTGCCCAAGAGTGGGATCAGCTCTGTTCTTCTAATAGGAGTTGTGTTTTCCTAGTTATACAACTTTATGGAATTAACTCTTAATTCTTCCAACTTTTGTATACTTAGATGTCAGGAGGAGAGTGTCGTTTCTTTGTGGCCTTATATTAAACTATGCCATCTCTTAACCATCACTTTCTCCTTTCTCACTAACTTACAAGTAACATTACATCTCAGTTCTCACTTTTTGTTTATTTTTTAAATATTTCCATCCTTTTTCTTCTTCTCATCTTTTGGCACATTTTTCAACAGCTATATTCTTTTGATTTCTATCTTTCATCTATGCGTAAAAAAGAAAACTTGAGAACACTTGATTGTAGTGGTTGACATCACTTTGGTTAGCAGCAGAATGTAATCCGATTGGGTAAGGGTGGAGCTCTATAATCTATGGAACTTTCATCATTATGTGTTTTTATATATATATCACAGAACTGTTTGAATGTCTAACTAAATAGTGATTGAGCGTCTGTTTAAATTTTATAAGAATCGATAAAACTCTGTTAATATTACAAGCGTACTCTTGGTGCTTTGACCCAAAGTGCTCTTTGTTTTCCATGTATGTGGTAGATTTTCCCTCTTGTTTGGAAGCTCTCTTAATTATGGTCTCTTTTGACTTCAGATCTTGACGTGAGGTATTTGATTAGGGTATTTGGGTTTTCCATGTGAGTTCTTCCTTTGTGTGGGGCTTCTTAAGACAAATCACGGGCATGTAGCTTCTAGGTTGAGCTTTTTTGTGTGGTGCATACCGTCGTCTTCCTTTGATGATCTACGTGGCAGCTTTAGACATGGCTTTTCATCAGGAATCTCTGAAATTGAAGCAAGGCAGTCATTGTGTGTTGCATACCTAACTAGAAGTATGGAGGGCTGTTCTGAAGGCCTCTAGCAAAAATTCTTCAGTGCAAAGTGACAATGGAGTTTTTGGTTGTTGACTCTGTGTGATCCTGTGGCTATCTTCAGAAGGAGTATTCTATATTCTTAGGTCTTCAGTTTTGATCTTGAAAGCGCTTTAAAGGTTTTGATAAATGACTTCAAACATTAAATTTGGATTACTTGGGGTGTCTTTGGGAGCGACTAATAGTTTCCCAATCAAACAAGCCAAAATCTCACGGGCGCAGATTATTCAGCATTTCCGTTGTTGATACGGGCATCTGGAGATACAGTACCTCATCACTTGAGTAACAACTACACTAAAAATTGTGTATCACTAGTTGTATTTAACTCTAGAGGTTGGCTTAGCCACTTGGTGAAGTAATGTCTCACCATGATTATGGGCCCACTATTGAAGCCTACTAATAGAAAGAGTTTTGGTGTGTCAAACCCACTGCTGTTGAGCGGGGAGCTTGGTGGCGTTAAGGCTCATTGGGGCGTGGAATCTAGTGCTCTTAGTGATTCCTCATTTCTTGACTAGGTCGGGTTTGCATCTTTTGAGTGTTATAGTGAAGTAATTTTCCTGAGGGCTTTTTCTTTCAATGCTTTCGAGGCTCAGATCTGTGGTTCGCACCAATGCCCTCAGTGCTTCCTGTACTGTGTCCTGGGGTGTGCTTCTGGAGTGCATTTAAGGAAGGTGGGAAGAATCCTCCATGTAGAGGCTTGTGCTTGGTTGGTGACTGGCGGATCTCGCTCCGCCTGTTTTGAAACACTTTTGGGTGATGGGTGATTAGCGCAAAGTCTATAATATATTCCAGTGAATATCAGTTGGTTGGGACCCAGAGCTGCAGACAAGCTACACCGCCGCTGAAATTCGATAGAAAGGTTCAAGCTGATGTTAAGCGGTGTGACCTCTTGGTCTTCACAATAAGTGTAATGAATCACCAAAGCGTGAAACAGGGTTTCTCAGCCTAGAGACATGTGTTTGAATATCACGATTTTTAATATATTAGAATTTCAGTATAGATGATCAACCTCTTTTTATTCGTGATGTCTTCTGTTTGTAAAGCCACCTGATGAGGTCCAACATGACCTCTCAGTGGGTGGGCTTGAAATGAATGGGCCTTGGGGTTGGAGCTGTGAAGACCTCATCTCTCTGTTTGTTATTGTTGGAGAGCAGCTGGATCAGAATGAGTCTGTACTCAGTGTATTATGGAAGTTGGGATCAGACAACCAACTCCACACAAGTTCGACTCCATCTACGGAGAGTTCCAAGTGGAGGAGAGTGAAGTCGATTGCAGCGATCATAATGGGTTCATTCCCAGTATAAACTCATTAAAATTTATTTGAAGACTGCCACTTTTGGTACGGTTTTGAAACATGTCAAGTATCAGACCAAAAACAGGCTCCACAGCAGCCAGCCATTGGGCCTTAAGGAATCTCTGTGGTTTTATGCAACACTTGTTTCTTTGGGTTATTCGGATTGGAACTTCTATGTTATGGGCACGGAAGGCATGACTAGGGCTTGAATCAGTTCACAGGCCCAAGTGCTTTTCACATTCTTGTGATTTACTCCTCTCTTATCCATCTTAGAGCTCATTGCAATAACATTGGTCTTGGGCTTTGCTCTTCATCTCCCGACGAGGACGATGGCAGTTGAGTCGACATTGCAGTATATAAGTAAGGAGCTCTTGTGGGACACCTGGAGATGGAGGAGGAGACTCAGTGTCTTTTCCAGTGAGAAGTACTTCTTCTGCATATCCATTGAAGGCTTTCTTGACTTGGAAGAAAGGGTTGGCATTTATCACCCACCACAGATCAGCGGCAAAAGCGCAATCATACTAATGGTGTTTGTACTTCCTTACAGAGGGTGGCATATGTTCTGTGCTTCATCTTATCACCGGTTTACCAGATTCCTCAGGTGATTCTATGACCCGGGACTTTGCATTGACACTGGCGAAAACCCATTTAACGTGGGTTGGGTTTTCATTAATTTGTAAATTCTCAGAGTGGGCGCCTGGGAAGATGAGCAATGGAACAGGTATAGTGAAATTAGAGCTCCAGCCAAACATATCAAATCCTATCATGTCTATCTTGTCAGTTCTTTGCTGCATCTATGCGAACATCACAGTTCTTGATCTGACCAGATGCTCCTGGTTCAGCGAATTCAGAAACCGAAGCATCCCCAGATGTGGCCGGGGTTCCTGCGTGTGGCGGCAGGGAACGTCTTTTCTTGACGTGCAAGTTATCTTGATCGGTTGGCAGGAAAAGCATCGCCAAAGCGAGAAGTTCTTGGCACTGTTGTGAAATCCGATAAGTGATCAGCCGAAAAGGAAGGCATCGCTGAGCATGCTTGTTATCGGTGAAGTGAATCTGAGTAGCCGCACCTGTTTGCACTCTGGCGACATGGCGTTTACATGCCTCGGGATCTTTCACCTCTGGGTAACTCCGGCAGGAAGGCTGACCTCGTTTGTTGGCTTTTCTAAGTGCGAAAACTCCTTAGCTTTGCTTGGCCAGTGGTTTGAAGGATGAAGGGCGGTGTATTTATGTGGTGTCTTGTAAAGTTGATTCCTCCATATCTTTTCTTCCATCAAGGCGTCTGTTATCTGAAAATGGGTAAAGAAACATGAGATCTGCTAGCTTAAGCCCCGTATAAGCGGATATCTTAGAGTTGTCGTCGAAATCTTTGGTTCTGGCTCTCGGCAAGCTGGATTGGGTGGGGCACTCGTCCATGTTCAAGCTCGTCACATTCAGTTATGTGCTTTCGCAATATGGGTATGTGGCATTCATAATACAGTTGATCTACTCCCGAATATTCTATCCGTGTATGGTTGAACGTTATATGGTATCAAAGGAGAAGGTGTGCTTTTATTGATTGAGAGGGTGTTTCTATGCTGTATTATAAGGCGATGGGGCGTCAATGAGTCTTGCATTGTGTGCGCGAGGCTCCCGGGGTGAGCACCGGTTCAGATGCGAGCCTCGCGTGTACCTTTTCCCGGAAAATCCGCGGATGTATGTTGGCGACCAGTTTTCCTATCAATGCCACATTTGGCGGCGAAGAAGGATGCCTCGTGACTCCGATGTCAACTGGGCGGTGGTGTTTTGTTGGCCGATTGCGTGAAACTGCTGTGAGTGTCATGGTGTTAGCATCCACCAGGATAGTCGAATGTGATAGACGTGGCAGGCAGCGCTGATTTGAATCTGCTTTGCCTTCCTATTTGGCCCATGCGTCCTGCGGCGGGATGGACGCCAAAAACGACTAGCTCTCCTCTGCGATCCTCCAGCGAATCCCATGGTTTCTCAGAGGTTCTGTACCGGTGATCGTCGATACAAAAATGTTGTTGAGTTAGGGCTGGATTGGGTTTGATCAGACTTTGAATTCTGACTGAATATCTGAATATGGCGGCGGATGTGCATGTGAAGTATTAAATGCTATTCTCTCTTTAGTATATGATTGTATCAGATCTGTGATGTCTTGCCGTTCCCCAGAGATTCAATGCTTGGGTGTTGTGTGGCGGGATCAGTTCATTTAGGTTGTATTACAGGGAACTACTTTGGATTTAGTGCTTCTGGGACATTGACATGAGGCGAATAGGGTGACAGTGAGTGATAACAGTGGTCATCTTCCGGGATTCTTAAGTTGGATCAGACTGATCCTGAGGTTTCACTGTACAGGATCCTTTTCCTCCATCTTTCTTTGGGATCATTTTGACGCTTTATCTTTTGGGAGGCTTAAGTCATATAGTTTTATCATCAAAACTCTTCTCTTTGCCAGGTGGAGAATCTCCTTCTTGGATGTAGAGGGCTACCGTAGTTTATATTCTGCGCTTTGAAACTGCCTCAAGGCGTGCCGCTTTGAGGTTAACAGGATGGAAGCGCCGGATCCGCCGGCACCGCCAACGACTAATATAATCTGGTGATTCAAATTTTATCAGAACATTATCTTCCAAGGACTCGGCGTTGTGAATCTTTGTGCGGACTTGGACTCTGCGAGCCACAGCGTGGTCGATAGATGGTAACTTCGGACACGCATGCGATCTTTGAACCGATCTGAGTGGGAGGTGAGCCACAATGGATAGTTACTCGGGCCGAAGAGATCAGATGAAGGTGAATCCCTTAAACGGGCAGGTGACTGCTGAGTGTGGTGGCGGCGCCTAAAGCTGCGGGTCTGATAAGTATAGCAGTGGTGCATAAAGTATTGGGGTGGTGGCGGATCACAGTTCTTCAGATAGCTACTTATGGCATTCTGAATTCTTTCAGAAATTGCGTAACACCTGGTTAATAGAAAGGTGGTTAATTTTGTACCGGTGTCACGGTATAAGAGTGGCGTCTTTGCTCCGCTTGTACATTGACTGTATTTAGAAACTCCTGCCTCGCTCACGTGGATTGCTCTCACGCTCCATTTGAGAGGGTGATCATGATTCATAGTTCGACATGTCCTCAGGCATTGCTCAGTTCCTCTTCTTCAAATTTGATTATGATTGTTTTACTAACAACTCGGCTGGATTCTTCTTACGTTTATTTCAGAGAGAATATGTGGCCAGTGTTATCTATCACGGGAATGTTTATGACCTTCAGGTGCATTGATGTCATTAGATGTTATCTAATTTGATGGCAGTTGTTCTACTCTTCATGGCGGAGGTGTTGTTGGCATTTTCCCATAGTTAAGTATTAACACATTCTTTCTCATCTGGGAGGTGTCGCTGTCAATGCCCTGGTGGATCCATCTGCTGGCGGTTGGCGTTACTTCACTTGTGTTGGGTTGTGTCATGAAATGGCGAAATGATTATGTTCTCAGAGCTATACGTTTCCCACAGAGCGGCGTCGGCTGATGATCTTTTCAGCGTGAATTGGGCGAGGGCGCCGGGGTGTTGCGTTTGGACTCAGTTGTTTATGGTGAATCGAGCGTGGATCGTGCAGGCTGAGGTAGGATGGCCTGCTGACACGATGAGCTGCGAACGTGCCTCCTGCGCCAAAAAACTGCGGAAAGGGGTGGCGAGGGCTGGCGTGGCCATCTCGGATCTCTAAGTCGATTCTTTACGAGAGAGAGCTGTTGAAGGCGAATGTGTTTATATGTTTTGCATATGAGTATCTCATTAAGATGTGCCTTTCCACTGGCTGGGGTGGTATGCATTTATAGTGATGTCCGACTGGTGGTGTAACTAGATTTTATGTTCGGGTGGATGAGATTTTCTTATCGATGTCGGATTTGGTAATAGTTTAAAGAGCGCCATTTGTTGGGATAATCCTCAACATATAGGGGAGATCAGCCCGGTGATAATCATTGTGTGCTTACCTTTCTCTTGCAATATTCTTGTTGGATTGGATGTTTGAGATGATATGTGTGTAGGAGTTATTACTGTATGGGCGAAATACAGCCGATTTGCTGGGGATATGGACCTTCTAATTCATCCGGATCGTCCCTTTGGACTTAAGCGGGCTGGGCTTCGTTTTGGTGATGCACAGAGGCGTGGGTTTTGCGTTGGGCGCGCTTCTTGGGCTTGGTGAGTGGAGCTGCCAAACGTTTTCGACCCACCTACGTATCGTCGGGATCATCCCGTAATAACCGGCGTGTGAGCGGGGTCTCCCTCCCCTTAAATCCCGAATCTTTGCATTGCATGCGCTGGACAACTTCATCATCTTCATTTGTCCCACCATCTAAACTAAGACGCCCGCACACACCTTGCATTCATATAATATGATGGTCTTGGGACCCTTTCAATCACCTTATGCACTTCGCGAATAAATGGCGTTGCGAGACGAGAACGATGCTCTGCGTAAGGTCTTGAGCCCGGCAAGCATTGCACCTGTGGTTCCATCGCCCCCCAGCTCCAACCACGATAACCTCTTAAGTGCTAATAAAGTTCTTCACTTAGTATATGTATTTCTGCGATCGGAAAGACGAAGGCGTTTACTAGTTTTCAAGTACGGATGGGGAGATCTAGTCCATGAGACTTTATGAAAGCGTTCGGGACATGATCTCCAGGCTCGTTCTTTGTGAGCGGACAACGATTACGTAGGTAGTGATGAATGTTGCCGAAACTGGTTTCTATTACATTATTTACCATCTCATAATTGTTGTGATGAGATGTTCCGAAGAAATGACGATGCGCTATTCTTTCGAGGACAAACGTAGTGTGGCTGACCAATGAATGATTCTGGAGCCACAAAATGAGCGATCGCGATACATTTAGAATCTCGATCCTACAGTGGGAATAAGAAGCGAAATTCGGGACGTCGAAACGAGAAAGTAGCGACTCTAGTTATTGACCACATGTTCGTCCGCAGTAGAGACCCGATCATTCGGGTGGCTGATCTGTCGAGAATCAAACAAGGAGAAGCAATCGAACCTCTGGTCATTGTCTGTACCATCCTCGGCTCTTACGATCATTCAATCCCTTGAGGCTTAGTGGCACGCTTTAACCGAGTGACTAAAGGAGAGAGACAAGTCCCCAATTTTTTGGAAATCTGTAGGGACGCATCGAACATCGAGACCAACAATTGTCTGAAGCTCTGCGTTGCTAAACTAGTTAAGAGGACATCTCAGTACAGCTGGACAGTCTCGAATGGTTCGCAAGCCTCGCCACTAACTAGCTCGCCTGTGATAGACCTGATCCTTTTGATACTGGCGCTGAAAGCAGGGTTAGCCATGCTCTGGGTGTTTTTTGTAGGCACAGGGTTAGTTATAGTTTTGTCAGTAGCGTTCGACTCATTGTGGGGTTATTTCGCTTCTTCAAGTTTCCCACCAGGTAACCTGTCCCCTTCTCTGCTCTCGGTCTCACTTGTTCTAACTTTGGAAGTAGCGGGGCACCACCTTAGACGGATTTTGAGTGGCCAAGCGTTGTAGGCCTGCTCTACTGCCTTGCAAGTCACAGGCTATAAGCCCAACAACCTCGCATAATCTTGGAAGGGTGTTGGTCGATTTAATAAGCCCAGTGGAATGAGACTCAATGGGAGAAATAATGCGCCTTCTTCATTCGGTTGGACACATCAGCTACAGTATTGCTCACGAGATTAAGAAACCCAATGATATCACTTGTGTTTTAGGGTGCACCTAAATCCATGCGATGAAGGCATTGCCATCCTCATACCACAAAATGCTATGTTTCTTGACTCTATAGGGCTAGATTGACATAACAAGAGGAATGATGAGCTTGCAAAGAGACATGCTGTAAGTCAATAAAATGAAAGGATTTTCCCACAATATGGCTGTGATAACTTATTTCTTGGCATGTACCAGAAATGGGGCCCATAAAGTCGAATGGGCCTCTGACTTCTATCTGTTTTTAGTGCAAGACAAACCTTAGAGAAGGTTAAGCTTGGGCTGCTCTCACGTATGGAAGAGGTTATCCTTGCTCTCCCTAGCATACAAGAGTTCGATGATATTTTTGCATGGTCCCATGTTGACATGCCCAACATTTCTCCTATATGGCTTTCGACATTACTGAACCGAAAGGAATGCAAACTTTATGCTCCTTCGAAGCGAGGCGATTTCACCCGGCCACGCGCTGAAGTCGCCGACAAAGAGCCCCGGACAAACTCACCGCAGTTGAAGCCTAATAGGAGAGATTCGATTACCGGTAGTTGTCGATCGGGTGGTCACTTAAGAAGGGTAAGCTGGTGGTGGCTATGCGTGATTATTTTAACCTCGGTTGCTAGAGGACCTTCCTCTCTCCTCATATGTGTGATAAGTGGGATTACACAGGTTATTTCAATCACATCCTTCTTTGGCCAGTACTGCGAAACAACGAATCCAGGTCATGCCGGTTGGAAAACCTTGCATTATCCACTCCGCTCAGTATGTATTGCCTCCTGACTGTGATGCACAACTAAGAATGGCAAGGCTACCTACTAAACTAAAAAATCCCCCATGGGACCACAGTATATATATATATATATATATATATATATACTCTATATATATATATACTTTCTATATATATCAGTGTCAGGGTGTGGTCTGCGTTTATCATGATACTAAAATTTGGTTATCCTAGATATAGAGGTTATGGAAGTGGTGGCTTGCTCGACCTTCTGAATTATCTATAAGTGAGTCCTTGTTGGCTCAGTCCATAAATTCTGGCAATCACATGTGCAGTTTAGATTCTCATGTTGCCTACGTGGTTGTAGCATATCAGCCCTCATTATCCACTATATGTTTAGCCATTTGGGATGAGAGGACTCTGACTAGTCTTACAAAGTGTGTGTTAAATTGACCATCACCGAGATTCAGGATTAGGCGATTTCTCGATACACGATGCATTTAAGTGATGTTTTAGATATCGCCCCACCTATGATACATGACAGCTTTAAATACCTCGAATTCTTCTTTGGGATTTCACGCCTTTGCTATAATGAGTCTCCTCTAGTTATCTTACGCATTAGTAACGTTGATGTTTTCTCACTAGTGTTGTAACAAATAACTGTTCTCGACCCTTTTACAGAAAGTGCGATAGAATTATGGTGTTTGTTTCCCCTCATTCGTCATCTATTCCTCTCTCTCTTCTTCTTTGTTGTTGTTGTTTTTTTTTTTTTTTTTTAAGATGTTCTCCCTTAAGGTCGGATAGGTAACCAAGCGTGTTTTCGGAGAAACGTGTCGATGAGAGCTTAGAGGGAGGATATGTCCCAGATGTGTGGACGAGCTGCGTCGGCGCTAATCTGAGGATTTTCCTTCTCATGTGGACATGAATGGAATCATCACGTGGCTGAGGTCCATTAGAGAGGCAAGGGCAAATGCATTTTAGAGGAAATTTTCTTTTCCCCCATTGTTTGGGTTTCTTTTTCCTCCTTAGGGCCTCATTTTGTGGAACGTACGAACGAGGATCAAGGTGGCATGAATTTCATCTACTAGTCGGAGATCCGCATTAGTAAGGGATTGAGGTTCCCCATTGTGCTCCTGATTCATCAGTTTTTATACTTTAGACTCCATCTATCCGTCCATATGAATAACCATGTACATTGTGAGCGTATGCGTTCTCGGCAGGAAGTATGAGGTGATCGTTAAGGTTGGAAGGAATTTTGCTCTCCGCCCTCACCAAACACCATAATACGGGGAGGTATTACCTCGTTGGAACGATAAAGCGGCGCATCTTTGGTAACAAATCTTTATCACCAGTAAAATAAGCCACGGGATGCGTGTTGCTCTTGATAGCAGGGATGTGAAATCCATGGTCAGTTTTAGGGTGGCCCATCCGGATCGATGCACAAGTTACTTATTTGGGATCGTTTTTGCTTTATTTATTTATTTTATTGTGTCCCTTGAGGTTGACTTGTCATTCATTTAGCTCTCGAAGGGTTCCTTTTGACCTTGGTCATTATGGTGAGTAGAAACTTTGGGTAGGAAGCTCATAGCGTGGAATTAACTCAATTCAAACCTACTAGTGAAGGTGTTGGGACCTTCGACTTCTGAGGATTTTAAAACATTTGAAGCCTACAAACCTCAAAGATGTTGAATCTTCGAAAGGGACCATTCTCAATTCTTGCTAAACTTTTGAAGGTTCGAGCGAGTGCACTTGAGCAAAGGCGGGTTAAAGTCTTCGATGGATCGAGAACTAGGAGATGTTGGGAGGTGAAAGCTAGCGTGCACTTCCCCTTCATCCTGTGTCGCACCGCAAGGCTTCATTGAAAAGAAAGAAGACCCAGAGGGGACAGGAGTCGATAGGCGTGTGGGTTGTGAGGTAAGGCAGCCTCAAAGGAGCCTCACGGGATAGTGGAAGGGCTTTTATTCTTTGGCCAGGTTGAGTAGCCCTGACACCCCTCTCGAAATGCCTGACCTCCATGCCACCTCGCGGAAGACGGACCTTCCCCCACCCTCGGGGAAGGATAAAAATAGTTGAGGGTAGTGAATCGTGCCTTCCCCGAAGTGTCCCCACTGATGGAAAGGGGAAAGGGAAGGTGGTAGCCTCTTGGGGCCCCGATCACGGGTGGAGAAGTAATCCCTGTCCCTAGAGGCACTCTTGTTGGATCGACCAACGTTGAGACCCCCTTGGGGCCCCGACCCAGCAGAGGAGACATCTCCTCGTTGGGATCTATGTCTGAGAAGGAGGAGTGGCGAAGAAGATGGACCTCTTGAAGGACTGAGCCCCTTGCCCAAATAGTAGTCACCATTAACCAACCTTCACTTATCTTTGATAAGTTTATATTTGTTATTTAATGATTTTAAGTGAGTTTTTCAAATGGTTCAACAATTAAAGCCCATCATGTAGCTTAAATAATAAAGCATTCACACTAAAACATACTATAAGGAGGGAAATGGGTTTGAATCTCAGTGAAACAGAGTGTTTCCTCATTAAACAATAAAAATTTATCATTACAGTTTAAGTTCAAAATCTAATGTATTGGTTAAAATTTTATAAATTGGTTCATTCACCTTTATCAATAAATAAATAAATGATTTATATTTAATATTTAATTTAAGTTGTTAATTCTCACCTTCAAGGTCAAGTATCTCTTATCATTCTAGTCTTTTCACATTTCATCAAATCTCCTCCAAACTTTTCCTCTTACATTTAGCTTTCCCACCATCGAACCACAGTAGTGTTTGAAACTCCTCATCTCTTATGTATAAATCTGTCTCGGATTTTGAATATGGAAAAAAGGTTCACGAGCATGTGGTTAAACTGGGTTTTGATGCTTACGATTTGGTGGGTAGTGCTTTGTCGGAAATGTATAGGCGCTGTGGGGATTTTGGGAACTTGCAAGAAGTGGTGGAGGGAGAAGGTGTTAAGGAGGGGTGATTTTTTTTTCCTTGGTTGGTTATTAAGCAGCAGTGCGAGTGATTGTAAATAAGCCTTTGTGCTGCTGGTTGTCGTCGTCTTAGTGCCATGGGTTCGTCGACATTTATTTGTGTTTAGGAGATTCAAATGAGTAAAGTATATACGATTAGAGACAAGAAATCAAATCAATGATCGTCAGTATGCTATAGAACTGGAGTCGAAGTTATTCTAGTCACAATAATAATATCAAATGTGTAGACTCAACTATCTTATATGTAGAGTCAACTATCAAATGTATAGATTTTGAGTCGTTTCATTATGTTATTAACCTGGATGTTATTTCATCCTTTATGGTCTTTAGAGGTTTTGATTGTATATATTTATCGATGTATTGCTATTTTGAATAAATGAAAAAAAATTCCTCAAAAAGAAAAAAAACCCAGAAAAGACACGAAATGACAAAGACATATATAGAAGGATATTTTACATAAAAACAAAAAAAAAAAAAAAAAAAAACTCAGTGACTATATTAACAGATTTGTGAAGACAAGATTTTAAATGAGGTATGATGGTTTTGGTGAACCTCATAAGTGAAAACTACGAATTAATTTTAATGTCTTCCTTTTAGAAAACAAATTGTCAAAAAAAAATGGGATAACTCATTATTTCTCTTGTTAATTAAACTGGCTCATTTTTAATACCACGAACACGAATTCCTTAACAATGGATTAAGTTATGGAGAGAATTGGTTCTGAGGGATAAAAATGAAGTTGTTGCAAAACTAACATCTTACTTTTATAACCTTAAAATATACCTTTGAAAAAATTACCCCTTAAGTACACAAACCTTCATGATGTAAAATCTGCTAAAATGTTTAAGAAAAACAAGAAAGATAGAAAATAATATATAAAAAGAAATATCAAGATATTTTTACGTAAAATAAATAAATAAAATATACATATATATAAAATAATATACATATATATATATATATATATATATATATATATATATATATATATATATATACTATATATATATATATACATATATATATATATTTTTTTTTAAATACTAAAATGAATAAGCCCATAATAAGGCTTTTTAGTGAACATTATCAAGAAGAAGATATCATTATTAAAATCTTAATTTTATAAATTTTGACATTAAATCTATAATATTAAAGTTTTGCTTTTAAATATAATAAGTTGAATATAAAAATAAAACTCAGCTAGAAAGTTACTATAATTAAAAACAGGTGCGTTTGGGATTTAAACACAAAAGTGAGGTCAGATCTTATATATTTTCCAATATTCTATGAAAACTACAATAATTTTGTAATTTTTACATTTTGATATATATTTATTTGAATGACATATATGATATTTTAATTACACATGCATTATAAAAAAATGCAAGAGCTCAATAGAGTTTCCCTTGCTAATTAAACAATAAATACACGACAACTTCATTGTTGTGAACAATAAATACCAAGAAGATTATAATAACTTTGACAATTTTTTTTTCCAGCAAATAATGTTTCTAGAAGCATATTCGATTACAATTTTCAATTTTTTTTGAAAAGCAAAAAGTAAGAGAACATAAAGCTGCTAATTAAGAAAAGAATCTGTATCATAAGAATAGTTAGAATAGTTTTAAAATTAAAAAAACAATTCTATTGTAAATTTATATAAGAAAAGAAATAAGGAGCTCGATGAGTTTTCTTAATATATAACACTAATATTAGAAAGAAAACATGGAAAAAAAATGAAATTCAAAATACTATTAGTATGTCGAAAGGGTTAATTGAAAGCGAGACTGACTCAGGTGCAGGTTACATAAGATGCCAAATCCTTGTGTATGGAACACTAACGAGAACTATACTCCGGCGACGGCGCGTGGCGATCGTGATGGTGGCGGTGGCGGTGGCGGTGGCGGTGTGACTCATATTCAGCTCATCGGTGGATGAGGCGCCTCTATCATCCCATCATCGATCATCTCCTCAATTTGAATCACCCCCCTTTATCTTCATGACTCATTGGGCCACTATTTGCTCCAGTGTTTCAGCCCCATGCTCTTAGTGGCGGCGATCCCACCCAGGCTCCCGTCGTCTTCGCGCCCACCCCTCCTTCGCACCTTATTTCAGCTCTGCCACTGTGAGAGTCTTTGGTGCCTTACACGTGCCCATGCAACACTTACCCCAGGAACACCGCGCGTGAGTCTTTTCCCTCTCGGCTTAGATCAATGATGGCGTCGTGAGGGTGTAGAAAATGAACGTCCTCACATCATGGAGAAGATAATGTGAGGCGGCCTGATCTGCATGCTTGTAATGACCTCAAATAATCAGGCTTTCTTGAAGAGATGTCTGACACAGCTTGGAGAAGTGACCTCTAGAGAGCTTTTCTTCTCGGTTGCCTTCATTTTGTTCTTACAATGCGCCCATGCTGCATTTTTGTAATCATATTAATGCCATTTGTGCGACCTACTTGAATGATGAATGTCTCGACTATGGCTTTGATTCTCTTTTATAAGAAAAATATGAACTGCAGTTTAGTAAAGATCTTGAAAATATTTTCTTAATTTAAATTTAGAAATAGAATATTTCTATAATGTAAAAATAAAAGCTATCATATAACTATAATGAAACTGAGAAAATTGTAAATTTTAGAAAAATCAGATAAGCAGTATTTCGATTGAAATCCAAAATTTTCTGAATATAGGACATACGAATCGGCTTCTACGTTGGGATA
The DNA here is from genome assembly GCA_016808115.1 of Tetrastigma voinierianum. Classification (NCBI taxonomy): domain Eukaryota; kingdom Viridiplantae; phylum Streptophyta; class Magnoliopsida; order Vitales; family Vitaceae; genus Tetrastigma; species Tetrastigma voinierianum. The sequence continues at coordinate 300,415 of JAEQBH010000343.1, forward strand.
ATACACAAAATCTAGCTACCTTGCCGAATTTCGTGACTGAATTAAAACGTGAACTCCAGTTTTGAGGCGCGAGAGTGGTGACATGGCAAGTGATGAAACCAAAGTGTGAACATGCGTGTCATGGAAGGCAAGTCAAACTAGGCCTAAGTGAAATTGTGCGTGACATATGTCACCACTTGATAGGAAGGAAATCAAGGATTGATAAGAGGATAGAGAATCAGGGAGCTATGGGAGGGGTTGACATGTGGAACGAGGGAGGATACTCCAACCCCGGTCATGTTAGGACCAAGCGGGTTGGAGAGGAAAAGGTGAAAAGCGAAGAAAGAAAAAGAGAGAAAAGATGAGGCTCCGACTTCTCTCTACGATCTCACGGAGATGGCTGGTCAGTTTTAGTGAGACCCGAGAACTAAAGATCATGCCTTTTCGACTAAAGGCTATCTTGTTGGCATAAAAGCACGGTGCCCTAGAGATCAGTGAGTTAAGGAAATGGGGTTTGGGTTTAGGGAAGTGTCCACGGGACTTCCTAGAGCAACTCTACTCTTTAAAGTAGGTCTTCACCACACTTTGGTTATTTTATCTTAAGAAAGGGTTGTGTGGTTGTGTCTTGCCCAAAGGGGATGTTTGGTTGCATTTGACTGAGCTTTGCCTAGTTTGATATTATGCATTATCCAGACTTTTGGGATTGGTTTCGAATTGGGAAACAAAGGGAATTTAGCGAGATTGTCAGCCGGGAGTAAATATTGGCCATCAATGAACTTGATGTTAGGCTTTTGAATTACCCGTATCGGTTTCTACATGGCTGGTTATGGTCCATGACCCCACGGGGCGGCCTAAGTGGAAAGTGTTCAGAGCCCAGGTTGCTGACTAGGTTGTCCGACCAGGTTTGTCCGGTCAAGTTTGTCCGGCTAGGGTTGTGGAAGCTAGTTATCTAGGCGAGTTTGTCAATGGAGGGTTTTGTCCCAGGCGGGGTTGTAAGATGGGTTGTAGGCCCAGGGTTGTCAGGCTAGGTCCCAACTATTCCATGTGAGGCCTCCCGACTTTGGAAGGCCATAACTTCTTCATCCCGAACTCAGTTTCGAGTTCTTAGAGCTCATGAAATAATTGTGGTGAGATTCTAACTTTATTGTGGAGGACGGAGTGGGTGGTCAGACAGCCCGAAATCTATGTTTTGCTAAGTGTGATTTGCTTGGTTGTGTGTGAATGCTAGGGTTTGACATGACCATTGCATGGCATGTTGTAGGCTATTGTATTGGTGGGTACCACATAGGTTAACTTTAAGGAAGATTGTATAGCTGACTATTATTATTTATGATATGGATAGATGGATGCTTTATATACTTTTGTATCCATATATGTTTGCATAGTAATTATTCAATCTATTACAGTGAAAATGGTTCATGTAATTGTCTGTGTAATATGAGAATTCTGATGACATTAGCATTATATACATGTCTTTGCTCCCATTAAATCAAGTTGGAGTGCATAGAAATAGCTAATTCACCATACTTGAGTAGTGTAGGTAAGCTCCAAACGGACAGCGTCCAGTTTAAGACTCTGGTGGAGTATAAATGAAAAAATGAAATGAATATATATATATATATATATATATATATATATATATATATATATATATATATATATATGTACATGTGTTGTTGGGCACTTAAGGCAGGATGGGGTGGAGTCCCGAGTTGAAAAAATTGTTACATGCGATTAGACATGATCTTGGCGGTGAAAGTCCGTAAAAATCTTAGGAAGATCTGGCGATCCGCGGTGAGGCAGTAGTGATAGCTGAATAAATGAACACGGTTGGTAAATTCAAGTGAGTATTGGAGTCGGATCGATGGGTTGAGTTCTTTAAATTTGATTCTAATCATTGGTTTGTCACATGGCATAGGCATGTGTGGGGAGTGAATAGTGATGACTCGGGATATGGGCATGAAGACATTCCTTATCTGTGACATATTCATGTAGACACTTTACTTGGATGTGTATGGTTGGTTTGATCATTGCATGAACACTTAGGTGGGGAGTAGCCCTTGGGAGGTGCCTCCACTGCCAGACTGTCACCATACGTGGGATCCCCACCTGGTACCAGGTCAATCTGAGCTGGTGGCTTCGCGCTACTGGACCGCCTGCGGATGAAGCCCAGGACTGGCTGTTTGTTTGTTTTGTCTTGTATTATATTCGATGATTAAAACATATTACATCTTGGTATCAAAGTGCATAAAGGCGCCCAGTTATATTCTATCTGTATTGCATATTGTGATGGTGTAAAGGCTGGGTCTCAAATGATGAACATGTAGTGTGTCTCCAGGCACCAGATATCCAGTTTCACGGGTTTAAGTTTGTCAACGCAGGATCACCCCGGGATTTGGGGCGTCACGACTGGCGCCAGCCTGGGTATCTGAATACCTAGATCCTGATAGAACCTGGGTTTGATCATCATTCATGGTGCACTTTGATGAATTGATATGTGTGATGTATTGCTTGAATTGTATGAAATATACATGAATGGTATAACAGAACACTAGGGTTAGAAAACATAACATTAGAGTTTGGAAAACAATAATGAACATGAAAATTTTACAGAATTAATTGAAATTGTATTAATTAGTTTGGCGATTAGCACCATAAAGAAAAGGTGATGAGCGGGTTGGTTCATGATTAAATCCCATTAGTTGTTGTGTGCACCACTAGTTAGGCGGGGCTAAATTGCTTTCTGTTCTGTTTCAACATATGGAAATAAACCGGCGAGGGACATAGAATTCGTCCACAAGTGTTGATTATCTCACCTGTTTTTGATCAGCAGACCTTTATATTGGAAGGCTGTTGTGTAACTTTTTTTGCCGATTTCCTGTTTAGTACGGTTCTGGAAGTCGGGGGAGAATTCAGGTAGTGAGGTTTAAGTCCATCACCTCAGACGCTCCGCGAGGAGGAATCGATGGTGGTTGACCATTGGTTAAAATGAATCGAAGAAGATATTGGAGGCCATGGAGATCCTCGCTCGACCAAAGTCAAACTAAACGCAGTCGGAAGTACAGAGAGTAAGTCGATGTGGTGGTTGAGTTAAGACCTCTGGGGACAGAGTGGCAGGCGGTTTCATGGGCTCTTCATGGAAAGTATTTAGGCCCTTTGCTGGGCATCTGAAAAGCCCGAGTGGCTGGCGAGGCAGATGTGGGTGATGGAGTATGCATGGCTAAGTTCTGAGGGGTGCCAGTTTCTTTGTTGACTCATTGGCCACGAGATACAAGCCAAAGGAGTGAGGGAACTGAAATGGTAAAGTTGATTATTATCAGGCGAATTGGAATATTACCATGGATATAGACTTCTGGTCCAAACAAGCTACTGCCATAGAAAGAAATGGCGAGACGCCTGAGCATTTGAGATGTAGATTGCTGGTGCGAGAGGAAGGAGGGTTGAGTCTTCTGGTCGAAAAGTAAAAAGGCTTCTAGCCGGGGTTGAGCGGCCATCAGGCCAGGGTTCTCGGCAGACTCGATCGAGCGGATGACAGTGATTCATTTATTTGCCATCGGCACAGACGTATAAAGTGGGATTACTCCAGGAGGTAGGGATCATTTGTGAGTTTTGTTCAGTCTGATCCCAGTCATCGAGTGGGGACAAGCCTTGGGTGCAGTTTATTCCCTCCACCCTGATGCAGATCAAGGAGGAACTGGTGTGGATCCTAGAGATGCGACTCTCGCTGGCGGAGGGTGGGGTGTGGGTGAAGGGCGGGAGGACAGAGGCTACAGGCTGGGACATTAGGGTCGGAGGCGGCGTCTGCCTTGTCGCAGAGAGAGAGAGAGAGAGAGAGAGAGAGAGCGAGGGGGAGGGAGGGAGAGGGAGGGGGGCGGGGCGGCACTTTGGGAAGGCGACCTGCTCTTTGGTGACAGTGGATCAATTGCTTCTCAGGTATGTTCTGTTCTCTCCTTTGTAGGCAAAGTATTATTGATTACGGTGCATAGCATTTAATTTCATATCGTTCATCATGCCGCGGAAGAATTAATTAAAGTTAAGACTTGGAAGCCTGTAGGTTCTCCCCCAAAGGGACTAGGGTGATGTGATGCAAATATGTTGAAGTTGCGGTTAAGAATCGGTTCTCACGGTGGACTGAGTCACCTTAGACATGTCGAGTTTGATGTATCCAGCGGATAGACAGTTTGGCAGCATGATCGTCATCGATTGTGAGCGTAGGGGGGTTATTGCCTACATACAGGACGGTACTCGTGTTACATTTCGGGGGCCGATGTTTGTGAGCCATGTTCAGATGGCACGAAGCCGGAGTTGATGGGTTGTTAGCTGGCAACACCTTTGGAAGGGCAGGCGGCAGGACTTGAGATCACTCGAGATGTGAATGTAGTATGAGGATGTCTTTCCAGAATAAACCATCCGAAGGTTTCCTCGCAGGGATGACTTACGTAGCAGTTACACCTGGCACATCACCATCTCATAAATCTGCACCGGGATGTGCAGATGAGTTGGGGAGCTGAGATCAGAACATGAGTTTGATGGTCAGGGGCTTTATTAGGCCAGGCACTTCATCATAAAGACACTCGGTTTTTTTGTTCTGAAGGATGAACCTTCAGCATTACGTGACTTCAGATGGTTGAATAGGGTTACGATCAGAATGGTGTCATACTACGGATTGATGACTTGTTTTGATTGGTTGAAGGCGTGATCTGCCTCTGAGGCCAGACCGCCTTGCTGTTTACCATCGGATAGGGATGAGACAAAATATCCTAAGGCGGCGTTGGGCAGCGGGGTATGGCGCCAGTTCACGGTGATGCCTTCGGATTGTGAATGCGCGGTGAGGTGTCATGAATCTCATGCACTGGGGTGTTCTAACCCTATCCTGACGCTTGCAGAGTCTTTGTGGATGACATTTTGATCTACTCCCAGTAGGAGGAGGAGCATGAGAATCATTTGAGGGTCGCTCAGAGCTTCTGTAGACCACGCCCAGACGCCAAGTTTAAGTGCCTCGCTTACCGAGGCGAGATTCTCGGGGCACGTAGTTGTCGCCTTCAGCGCCAAGTATGGAACACGAGAAGGTCGAGGCTGTGATGAGTTAGGAGAGGTTGAAGTCATTCTTCGAGATACGTAGTTTCTTGGGTTTAGCAGGGTATTACAAGAGGTTCATCGAGGATTTCTCCCTACTAACAGCACCTATGACAAGACTGACCAGGAAGGAGGTTAAGTTCGAGTGGAATGACCTGTGCAAGAAGGCATTCCAAGAGTTGAAGAGGAGGCTTACTTCAGCTCCTATTATGATAATCTTGAAGAGGGGACAGAGGTACACAAAGTGTATCAGGATGCTCAAGGGCTGACCGATGCGCTTTGATACCTCCAGAGGGTAAGAGCTTATGGTTCCCGCCAGTTGAAGAATCATGAGTAGAATTACCCTACACACGACATGGAGTTTGTCATGCCCCCAACCCCCGCTTGGGCGGACGAAGGGGACGCGAAACCGAATTGGGACTCTTTACTTGCTTTTTCAAACGTTGGCGGGCCCAAGTCTTATAACAAAATCAAAATATCATATCCAAAGATACAAAAATAAAACTACCACCGTAGTGGTGTTTACAGTGTCAATACATATAGTCTTGAGTCCCATTTACATATACATATACAAACTGTATACATTTACATTTACATATTCAGAGCGTGGAACCTATATGTGATGAACCCCTACTAAGCAGGTCGCCCAAGAGGCAAGATCGTGGATCGCCCTCAGACTGGCTAATGATTGAAACCCCGTGCTAAGCTTTACGCTATGGGGAACATATAATCCATATATATACACCTCGTATCTATACTTATTCATAGTAAGATATAATAAGAATGTGATATCGTGAATTGTTCATGAATTCATATAACAAACTTATGCCTATACTTGTACTTAGAAGCAGATTTTATACTTGTCTCGTGATCTCCCGTAGGCTACTCCAAATTATACTTTATAATCGAAATACCCATAGGTACTACAGAACTTATACTTGTACTTGTTTAGATCTTTTAGAGTTACAACGCCCTATAGCTTGCAGTAATGTATACCCGTAGGTACCACAAGAGCTTATTCTTTAACCTTATTCGCTATCTCACTCTTATCATATAACTGTTTGATTACCTAGACTGCAATACAGAATTATTAGGATACCACAATAAGCACCAAGGTACGACATACAAGATCGAGGTGCCGAAGACAAAGTAGGAGTGCCGAAGACCGATAGTTAACGCGGTTTCGCTTCACGCAATGTAAGTGTCGAGTGACTAGCCAGGAGTGCCGGCTAATCGATAAGAAGCGTGCCCGCCACGCACCAGGCGTCGCAGCACTAGCGTAAGTGTCGAAGACCGACGTAACGCAGGCTCGGGCTTCACGTGAATAAGTGTCGCGAAGACTAGCAAGAGCGCCAAGCACCGATCAAACGCATGTCCATGTAATGTATGTCGCAGGTCATTCAATATCCTGGCCTTAGGCATTCCTACAATTATATGTGTTCAAGAACTTACTATCTTACTGGCAAGGGCATTAAGCTCGTTTCATATCGAACTCGCTGACATGTGAAGGTACTAGATAATTCTTTTCTTACATCAGAAATATGAATGATCCTTTCATACACTTTATAGATCCTCATTAGTCTAATGGACAAGTTCCCTATAAATCGAATAACAAATAAAACCAAAACACACAAAAGAATTTTTCCCCTCGCCAGGAACAAAGAGCTTCGCCGCTGGCCGAACCCAGGATGGAAAACCTCCTTCCTGGGCCACGCCGCGGCCAAGCACTACTGGCCAGGGCGGCTTCTTCAAGACAAGAAGGGGTCCTTCGCCGCAAGAAAGGACCCCGATCTTGCCCAGATTTTGATCATTTCTTCTTTTTTTTTTTTTTTTTCAGAAATCAAACCAAAACTCTTAATTACTCCCAAGGCATCACTGAGAATAACTCCCAAATGGGTTCTAACCCAAGCAAAACCAAACATAGAGAAGAATTAGGGTTTTTCCAAACCCAAACTTAATCACTTGTAAGTTAGGTCGAATTCCTAACACCCAAACAAGTCTCCAAACACCATAAACCAAGAATTCCTACTCATCTTATGGAATCTAGGGTTTTACCAACCCAACTTTCAAGATATCTAGGGTTAGGATGCATTCTTAACTAAACCCTAGAAATGGAACCACTAATATCCATACAAACACTTCCATACTCAAATTTTCCATACAAAGTCCTAGTTCCATACAAATGTGCAAAAATCCATACCTTTCTTCTCTTCTTCTTCTCTTCACGTATGAACCTCCAAAAATGCCCAAATGAGAGACCAAAATTGGTCTTATTTGGTCTCATCTCATAAGGCCTTCTTTGGCCATCAAAAATGTATTAATTGACTTAAGTTTCTTTACTGCCTCTTTTAGTCCTTCATCTCTCCTCTATTTGCACCACAAGTTATGCATATTTCACTTTAGCACATAATCTTATTACCTGATGACTTTTATATCCTTTTTTAACAAATTCCACTTTTACCCTCGCTTATTTCCGGGTTTCTTAGATTTCACATTTTGAAATTTTAAATTACGAAAAATTCAAATTATTCCTACAAAATACCCTAAACATGTCTGAAAACGACTAGGGTATATTTCGGTGTTGAGAGTTAGCGCCATAGTCTCACTTGAAGCTGCGCCACTACCTATACGGCAAGCGCTTTTAGTGTATCTGCACTTCACAAAAGTTAGAGGTATATCTTCACACAACGAGGCCTCAATATGAGACAACACAGGTGGATGGAGTTCTTAGAGGATTATGACTTTACTTTACATTACCACCCTGGTAAGGCAAATGTGGTGGTTGATGCACTCAAATAAAGTCAGCGGGCAAAGATTGCCTAGTATAACTTCGGGAGTGGCAGATGCTCCAGCACTATGGACAATTTTTAGACTACAAAGATAGCGAGTAGGCTCAGTGGTACTTTGGGAGTTTGGTGGCTACGCCGTCCTATTGAGCGTGAAAGTGATCGAGTCCTGTATGTGATTACGCAGATAAGGCCCATCAAGGACCGCACAGCTAAAAAGCAAAGATGAAGGCTGACCATTCACCGGACGGTGGTCTTCTGTGATAGAGGACTCGCAGTGGTTCCCGCTTGACTGATTCTGAGAGAGGAGAGATCTCGATTGCTATGCATCCAGTGGTATTATGTACCGTGATCTTCGTCGCTGCATCACTTGAAAGGTGATGAAGAGACACGTCGACTTCGTCTACAATGCCTCACTATTAACAAAAAGTTAAGGCTAAGCACCGTGGTTAACATACACCCAAATGCATCTGAGGTGGTCGAGTAGAAGTGGAGCATGTCACAATGGATTTTGTGACTCACTCTGCCACTGACACCGTGAAGACATGATGCATATGGTGATAAGGACCTGGCCACTAAGCCGACACATTTTCACTGCAAGTGCATGACCTTAACACCGGAGGAATTCACTGTTGTAATGCTCGAGAGATCGCCTAGCCACATGGGGTACCAAAGTAGTCCATAGTGCCTGGGACAGTGGATCCCAGATTTACAACACACTTTTGGAAGAGTTTCCAAAAGGCCATGGGGACACAGTTAATGATGAGTACAACGTTTCATCCTCAGACAAATGGTCAATCGGAGAGGACCATACAGATTATAGAGGACATGCTACGAGCATGAGTCTTAGATCATAAGGGTAGCTGGGAAGAGCACTTACCCTTAGTGGAATTCTCCTACAATAACAGTTATCAAGCGAGTATACATATGGCACCCTATGAGGCTTTGTGGCCAGAGGCCATGTCACTTAAATCTATTCATTCGACAGAGGCGGAGAGCACATCACTGTCCGGATCTTATTGAGACACCGCAGAAGATGGCCTGACATAAATATTGTCTTCTCACACTTAGCCTGCTAGGTAAAAGAGCTATGTCGATAGGCGACGTCGACCTCAAGAGTTCGAGGTGGGTGATCACGTTTTCTTGAAAGTGATGCCTAAGAGAGAGTGGTCGTCTCTGGAAGCTTATGTATTTATCGCTGTTGTTCATTCCGCCCTTCGAGATACCTGAGAGGCGGGCATAAGAGCGCACTAGCTTAGCATTATTGCCTAGTATGTCTCGATGTCTCAGGAGGTGTTCCAGTTCCATGTCTTTATATACTCTAACCAAACATGTAAAGGGATCGTATAGATTATCAGCACATGTATGAATTTCGAGGAGGGACCGGTGCGTATCATGGATAGTCGGGATCAGGTATTGCGAAGCAAGACCGTGAGGTTAGTGAAAGTGTTATGGCAACACCGTGGAGTGGAGGAGGTAACGTGGGAGCGTGAGGACACGATGCGGGCCACCTATCCCTTCATAGTGACTAGCGTACGCAGCTGGGTCGCTTAAAGGATTAAATGACTAGTTTACATGCATGAGATAGTACACATTGTATATGCATATATATTATTTAAATGGAATTTCTACTAATTCTTAAGGAGGGAAGAATAAACCCGAGAAAAATTAAATTTTTGAAAAAGAGTAAATCAGATACTTATTTAAAAATCCAAATTTTTCTAGATCGCTGATGACGAAAAGGACTTCATCGTTAACTGCCTTACAACTTATTACCCTCGAATTTCGTCGAATTACAGGCAAGCAATTTAATGCCGAGGTACCTGTAGAGCGGACTACACATGTGGAATCTGCTGAGTGGCTCACATTGCACCACGTTTCAAATGGAAGGCAAGTCAGACAAGAGCCTAAGTGGGGCCCATGCGCATGTCACTGAGGAAGAACCAAAGTTATGATGATGACAAGAAAATCCAAGGGAGCCTATGGTGAGGTTGACATGTGGCATGAGACACTGACCATCAAAGAGACCAGAACCTGGAGAGAAAGGTGAAAAACAAAAGCGAAGAGAGAAAGAGAAGAGAAAAAGATGAGGAAGAAGCTCCAACTTCTCTTTACGATCTACGGAGATCGGTGGGTAGGTTTTCATCGAGCCAAGAACTAAATATCATCTGTTCGACAAAGGCTATGCGTGAGCACCGAAAACACGAGATTTTCACGAGATTCATGAAGAGTTAGGGAAATCTATGTTTCGTGTTTAGAAGTGTCCACCGGAATTCCTAGAGCAACTTCTACGCCCAAGAGTTGGGGGTCTTCTTCTACTTTGGTTATTTTCATTCCTAAGTGTTTGTGTGGTCATTTCGCCTCTAAGGTGATGTCTGCTGCATTTTGAACTATGGAAGCTGCCCTAGTTTGATATTATACTAAATGCACTTTAGACTCAGCTTTTCAGGTGGGAAATGAAGGGAATTTGGCCAGGTGCCTTTCATGTAAATTGTGTACATCGCTGAACTTGATGTTAAAGCCAATAACCCAAATCGACCTCTATAGCCAAGTTACGGGTCCTTTAACCGCAATGTTCTGCGGAATGTCTGGTCCATTGTGCTTACCCCCAGCGAGGCTCATCTCAGGCCTATGGTTGTCTAGCTAGTTGTTCGCCAGGTTTGTTTGGTCGTTTATCTATAGCCGTGCTTTGTTCTAATTAGGTTTGTCCGGCCAGTCTTGTCCGACAGAAGCTGTGCCAAGTTTGTCCTGGCCAGTTTGTCCACTGAGTTCCAGACATCATGTGAGGCTCAACTTCGGACGACCATAACTTCTTCGTCCAAACTCCATTTTGGTTGTTCTTGGACTCTATGGAAAGCCCATTGAGTCAAGATTCCAGCCTTGTGCCTGTGGAGGACAATGGGTGATCTTAACCTTGCTGAAATCTATATTTTGCACCAAGTGTGTAGGTTGCTCGGTTGTGTCGATGTGAATAGCCGGTTTTGACATGACCATTGCATGGCATATGGTAGGCTATTGTATTCAGTAGGAATTGTCACGAGTTAGCCTAAGTAAGGTTGTATGACATTATTTGTTTAGTCATGGATTGATGGATGCTTATATGCTTGTTATATATGTTTGCATGGTAATTGACATGAAGTATAACTGATGAAAATGGTTCATGTACTTTCTGAGACTAAGTCCAAATTATTTCTAAGGCCAAGCATGGTCGGATTTATGGCTGGGAATTGTTAATGTGTGTTATTACTGTGAATTGAATAACATGTTGAATGTGTGAAATTATGTGATATATTTGTAAGATAAAATGGGAATAATTATATTTATTAAATAAATTTATCCACGACAATGACATGTAAGATACTTGATATGTTTGGCATGTGACACGAGTACCACATGTAGGCATGAAATGGCATGCAATGACATATGTAATGCATTTATGCACTGACATCACGCTAAGCCCGTGTGTGAGCGCATGGTCGCTGACAATCATAGACAAACACCATGGTAAATCGACATATTTTTGACTACATCCAATGGAGTCTCTACGGGGTGCATTTCAACTATTTTAATAAAACAATGCATCGAGATTGTCCACTGTTAACAAACGCTTATCTGAGATCGCTCCATCATAATGTGCGCTTTATCTGAGATTGTCTAATGCTTTGAAATAAAGCGTTATCGAGACCGCCCACTATTTTTGAATAAAAATGTTTTTTCTTGAGATTGTCCATCGTTTTTGAGTAAAACGTTTATCTGAGACTGCCCACCGCTTTTTGAATAAACAATGATTCGAGATTGTCCAATGTTAATAAAACGCGACGGAGATCGCCCATCGTTTTTTAATAAAACAAATTTATCGAGATTGTCCAATGTTTTTGAAAAAAGCGGTTATTCGAGATCATTCCATCGTTTTTGAATAAAATAAATATTGGTGATTTGTCCAATGTTTTTGAATAAAACGTTTATCGGCGATCTATCCACTGTTAATAAAATATTATTATGTATCGTGAGATTGTCCAGTTTTTTAACAAATCGCGATCTGAGATCATTCAAATTTTTTAATAAAATTAGCTTTATCTGAGATTGTCCAATGTTTTTGAATAAACAGCTATCTGGAGACAATCAATTTTTTGAATAAAACGCTTATCTGAGACTATCTCAATCGCTTTTGAATAAAACAATTTTATCATGATTGTCCAATGCTTTTGAAATAAAGCGGGTTATCGGAGACTGTCCATTGTTTTTGAATAAAAAGTTTATCGAAGACTGTCCACCATTTTTGAATAAAAGAGTTTGTCGGAGATTGTCCAATGCTTTTGAAATTAAGAGGGTTATCGAAGACTCCGTCCATCGCTTTTTATCAAAATGCACGTTGTATAGGCGTGCAAGATCCCGTGAGAACCCAGAACCGAGGCCCACAAATGCACATAACACACAAGATCGGGTGTAAGGGGAAATAAGTAGGCATTTGTATCTAATGTGTCTATAATTACAAAATAATAATAATATTTTTGTTTTGGAAAATATCAGCGCTTTAATTTTCTGACTGCTTTCTTCGCCTCTCTCTCCACTTGGGCATATGCAGTGTGAGAGTCTCGTGAGGACTAAGGATTCAGTCATGAGGGGCATACTCGCATTCACATGTGGACATTCAGTACACAGAAAGTATAGGTACTAGAATGCGTGTGATCAGATGTAATACATCAGATGTTTCATTTTAGGTGGAGAGTAGCCTTGATTGGAGATATATCTACTAGGCTTTGCTCACCTTGTCATGGGACCACCAGTACATGGTAGCATCACGCCCAGGTCGTGAGTACGGTTAGAAGGTCACGCGCTCGAAGTATTTTTGTAAAATATATTAGAAACAATCTTAGTTTTTAATATATGTTAGCATGTAAAAGTAAAGAGTTAAAATGCATCAACCTTGTAAAAGATTATAAGAATTTTGCATATTTCCCCTATAAGAAAAATATACGTAAAGGTGACCACGATTGTTTTTAGTTAATAGCTATTTAACTGGAATTTATTTGTGGTCAGCAGATGGTATTCGAGTATACACTCGGGTTTTAAGCAAGTGAGCATCATACATGTATATGAGAAATTGCAAGGACATTAGCATCAGATATGCATCTGTGAACATCAAGGCCGAGCTCCAAAGTGCATAGAAACGTATTAATTCATCATACTGTGAATGCGTGGTGAGCTAAAAATGGACATCGCCCAATTGAGACTACTAAGGGTATAAATGAAAATGAAATGAATATATATATATATATATATATATATATGTATATATACGTGTGTTTACGAGCAAGATGTGGTATCCCTCCCCAAGGTGAAAGATCCAAATTTACATGCCAAGTTAGGACATGATCACCTACGATGAAATCATTATAAAATGTCTAAGGCTGCATTTGATTTATCTCCCGTGGTGAGACCTCAAAAAACAGCAAAGATAAATAAATGAACATACCTGGATTTGTTAAAATTCAAATGAGTATCAGAGTTCTAATCCAATGAGTCAAGTCTTTAGGTGAGACACCAATGACTCGTTTGTCACACTTGGCATAGACATGTGTGAGGGAGTCGGTAAGTGACTCGGGATATGGGCATGAAGACATTCCATGCATGACATACTGTGACGCCCCAAATCCTGGGGTGTGACGCCCCAAAACCCGAAGGTCCGTTGACTACCCGTCAACCTACAGAATACTCGTGAATGTCGAGTAACCCGACACTATTCACGAAAATAGGGCAGAGTCTCCTTTGTACGGGGAGCTCTACCCAAATACAAACCTATCCCAAACAATCCAATATGAGTACAAACGCCATCATCAAAATCATGTATACCAATGCTCATCAAAATACACTAACTATATACCATAGTTTCTGAGTTACACTTAGGTTATTATACAACATATATTAAAGTTTAAAACATTCTAATACATGTATCCAACTAAAACCAAAGCCACAACCCAGCCTTTCTTCGTAATCGGTCTCTAAGAAGGCCGCTCTCAAGCGCCCTATACCCGAAAAAAATGTTCCCCGACAGTGGTGAGCTATCGCCCGCAGCTGAATCACCCAAATGCTACTCCCCACCTAAGCGCATATACATCCAGTGCAAACACACATTCAAGCAAATTAGTGATCCTACTTGAATGTCTAAATGTGACCAACCCATGTCCCAAGTCCTCACTAACTCCCCTCACACTCGCTAAGCCATGTGGCTGAGAAACATTATTTTCAAAACAGCGTATTTGTTTTAACTGTGGACAACCCTCCCATATAAGTAGGACCAACTCCGATATTCATTTAGTGGACAACCCTCCGATGTATCAATCGGGCCGACTACACTGATATTTCTTATATGACTAATCATATGCCATAATGGACACACTGAGCACTATTAGTTATTAGTCAACCCTCCGAAACAATTCTCTCAGAAACCACCATCAGACTCACTCCTATCGCTCTAGGGTGTCTGCTGCAAATGTGGAATGCATGATGCCAATTCAATACATTTTTATACAACACATGCTAATATATAAAAACATGGTATATATTAATATAATTGTTAATATAAAAACATGTTATGCACATTAACCATCAATCACACCAAAAATTAGCTCACATGGGCTAATTTAACAAACACAAGCAATTCAATTTGAATTACTCAACCATACCCATTTTCACACAAAATTAGTTCGTGAACACTATTCATGTGAACAGTAAAACCCTCGGTTTACTGTTCACGGCAAATCACCAAACATCAATTCCACTTCGTTAACTCGAATTCATAGCCATTTCCGGCCTCATACACATCACAATACAATTTATTTCATAAACTATTAAATAACCACCCAAAACAGCCCCTACAATCACAGACTGTCCAATGGGCTCCCAAAAATTTTCCACACTGGCCCCAGTTGGGACTGACAAACGGTCGCTCAAGGCCTCAAACCAACCTTAAACATCAACAAAGCTCTTAAATCGGTGAGTAAAACAAGTAGAATGAAACCCTACCTCACGGATTTGTCGAACCTCAAACCGAGTCCACGCTGCTGTTCTCGCTGCGCAGAACCGCTTCCTTCTGTCCCTGGAATTCCAACTGTCTGACGCTTAGAAATCTGTATGAGTATGGCTCTCTCTCTAGAAAAATCAAACTCGCCGCGATCCTCCCTTTCTCACGCTGGGCTTCTAATTTCAATTGGTGAGATGACACTATGCACAATTTGTCTTATTATCATTTAACTATTCACCTAATGCATTCAAATCTTGGATTTTCACATTCAGATCAATTTCTACTGGCCCATTCCCATCTATTTACTCATGCAATGATGCTGGCCATGAGTACATGTTATATGTGACTTCCGTCATCACATGTCGCTTTACCAAGACCGAAATTCGATGCCTCGAAACGCAGGTACTTTAACGTCTCTGGCTCACTGTGGCCCGACGTGTTAGCTAGATTTAGAAAAAATGTGAAATCTGTTTCATCATCCGAGATCTAGAAAAATTTCGGGTTTTGACCGAAATTACGATTTTGCCCTTTTTCCAGAAATTGGAATTTTCTCAGGTCTTACATGGGGTGTCTCGTTGACAACCCGTCAACCTGCAGAATTCCTGTGTCTCATATTATGAGACTTATACATGAGTAAAAATTGCCACTTGGGCCCATACATCAATACTCATCAAGAATACATCGACTATACCAACAATAGTTCAAGGATTATTACATTACTCTTAACGAAACATATATCAAAGTTAGAGTTCTAATACATGTTTCTGAGAATGTCAAAAACCCGCAATCAGGCTTTTCTTACAAGCAGCGACTCTACAGTAAGCGTCGTCATCTTATTACACTCCACCGTACCTAAAATAATGATGATCCTCGGCCAGTGAAGCGAAACGAGTAGTGATAATCTCCTACATGGGTTACTCCCCACCTAAGTACACATGTCATGGCAACCAAACCCACTCAAGCAAATACATGATCCCAAGGATGAAAATATGGGTTTGACGGATATATCGGTACTTGGGTTTTACGGATATATCGGAGATATATCGGTGGATATTTTTATATAAATATCGGTAATTAAAAATTATTTAAAATTAAGAATATATTTAAGTTACTTATCAAAATTATTTTGAAAGCATATATAGAGAATGATAATATCAATTAGAATTGATTTTGTTTTACATTCTTTCACTATATTTATATTTGTTTATAAAATTAAGTATATTTATTAAAATATATTTAATTAAGAAATAAATTATTTTTATATGATTTATACAAAATATTTTATTCAAATGTTTTTTAAATTTAGTAATTGCTAATAGCAGCGTATAATATAAGCCCACAATATTTGTATATTTTTGTATATTTATATTTGGTGTTATAAATGATTAAAAATATTCATAAATTTATTAAAAAAATATTCATAAAAATTAGAAAGACAATATATTAAAATTTTTATATATTATAAGGGTATCTTTGCTTTAATGGATGGGAGGTTAAGATTTTGGAAATTTTGGAGTAGAGGTTCGAACCTCCCATCTGCTTTGTATTTTATGGGTTTCACTCCATAAAATGGAGATGAAACGATGACGGGAAATGGGTTATTTACATTCATGAGCAGTCATCGACTCCGTGAGAGCAGTCTTAGATATATCGGAAATATCGAAAATCAGGTAAAATCTTAGATATATAGGTGAAAATATCTTAATATTTACAAAAAAATTAAATTTCTGTTGGGCAGTTATCGGAGGGATATATCGTGTCGATATTAACCGACATAAGAAATATCGGTGAAATATCGGCCGATATTTCCGATATTTTAAACACTGCATGATCCTACTTGAATGTCTATATGCCCAATCTCATGTCCTCAGTCCTCCTGGGCTCCCTCGCACGTGCTCCCAAGCGAATGTGAGAAAAAATACAGATTTAAAACAAAGGTTTTTGTTCAAAAACCTCTCGGAGTTTCGGTAAAATCTGTTGAACTGACCCCTCAGAGCAGGAAATTTGTTTAAGATAACTCTCCAAAACAATTCATGGGCCCCTCAGGCGTGGTGTTGGAAAATCTCTAACACGGATTCTCGGAGAAAATCTTACATTTGAAATTCCTTTCACAACCATTTCTATGCACATTTTCTTTCATTAATGTACTTTCCTTTCCCTATCGTTCTAGGATGCCTCGGTGCATATGGAATGCATTATGTCATTTCAAACAATTCATGCTAATATATTTTACATGCATGTATTATCAAAATGTCAACTCACATAAATCATATTCAATCCCCTAACAACATCAAAATTACTTTCATGGGCTAATAACAATTCAAGCAATTCATTTGAATCACTCCAACAACACGAATTCACACCTGACTCACGTGTGAGTGGGAGCCCCAGGCTCGGCCTTGTTCACGGCCACCTGTCAGGGATTTTCTTTACTCGGTTCAAATATTTTAAGGCCAAGAAAACAAGACCATCTAGGCACAAGCAAATCCTCGTCCATTGTGGCTCTTGGCCAAAAGAATAAACCAAGTAGGAAAAGATCCTACCTCTTGGAGTTGTCGGAACTCCGCAATCGGTGTCCGCGTAGCCCTTCTTGTGACACTTTGCTTCTTGGCCGAAGAGCAGACGGCCAAGCCGGGAAATCTAAGATAAGTCACACTTTCTCTCTCTAAAAGGCGGATTTCTCGACCCTCGCCGCGTTTCGACAGCCCAATGGAGAAGATGGTGGTCTTTTTGTCTTATTTTAAATCTTTTCCGCCATTCCATTGTGTGTCCTTTAGTTTTGCTTTTAAAAGCTTTTGACACATGGCTTAATCTAAGTCATTCATCTTCATCCTCTCACTAATCCTTACAACACTTACCGTCACATGGAGTCACTTCTATTAGGTGACTTTTAATCATCCTTAATGTCTCTCCTGACCATCATTATTTTAGAGCACGATTGCCTGAAAAGCATTGAGATTCTTTTCTCTGGGAATTCATGAGAATTAAAGGCGTTGGTATTGAATTTATAGAATATTCAACGATTGAAAGTCCATTTCGTCATCCGAGATCTAGAAAAATTTCAGATTTTTACCCAAATTTTCATTTTACCATTTTTCAAAAAATTAGAATTTTCCCGGGTTTTACACATACGACATTCATGTAGACACTTTCACTTGGATGTGTATGGGTTGGTTGATCGTGCATGAGCCTTTTGGGTGAGGAGTAAGCCATGTAGGAGATTATCACTACTAGTCTTTGTTCGCCGTCGTGAGATCCCCTTTCGTCTGAGGTCCAGTCTGAATGACTAACGTATATGGGATGAGGCCAGAACATGGCTTTTTGTTTGTTTTGTCTTGTATATTCGACGAAGCAAAACATGTACACCTTTTTGGTATCAAGGGACTGTAAAGATTATGATTATAGTCTATCTGTACTGTTTTCATATATTGTTGTGAATTAGATAATAGGAATGGGTCTCGATATATGAGACATGTGGAGTGTGATATCGGAATTTTACGATATCCGTAGGTTTCAGCGGGTTAATAGGTTGTCAACGGACCGCGAGTTTTAGAACATCACGTATAATATAATATAATATAAACAGAAAATTCAAAACAATCCTTTAAAATTCTCCTACTAATCAAAGATCTATATATATATATATATATATCTATATATATATATATATATATATATATATATTATATATACTAATATTGTGTGTGTGTGTGTGTGTGTGTGTGTGTGTGTGTCCTACTAATCACAAGATCTATATATATATATATGTGTGTGTGTGTGTGTGTGTGTGTTTTTACAATTAAATACTTTGTTAAACCTCGAACTCTCCTTACATGTCCTATCTTTTTAAACTTTGAACCTTCTACCAATTTAATTAGACATATGGACGAAAAATATAATACATTAATTACTTTTGACTTGTGTATTTTTATTTTTACATATTAGATTTTAATTTAGAATTAGAAAATCTTTTTAAATGTTATATTTTAAATTTTATATTGTAGCTTATATGGGGATATTTTATTTCAAAATTTACATTGAAAACGTTTTAAATTTTATGAGATCTTACTATGACCGAATGTTTATATCATTTTTAAAAATAAGTATTGTTTGGTTATCATGTTTTTTGAGAAAACTATTCTTGAAGCAGTTTGAAAGCAGATTAACTATGAAAACTCTTAGTTTTTGTGTTTTTTATAGACTTTAGGTAAAAAAGCCGAAAACCACACACATTTTCCTTGTTTTCCTTATTTTTTAGAATAAAAATCAAATTTTAAAAATTGTAAACAAACATTCTTAATTTCTGTTTTCAAAAACAAAAGTTTCAGATTAGTTTAAGATAGTAACTAGAAGGCATGATTATAGTGTAGGATTGGAATGATTTTAGAAAAAGATCGGTATTTGAAGGAAAAATTTTGGCACGATTCTAGTGTAAAATCGGAACTTTAAAGCATGATTTCATTATAAGATCCGAACTTCAAGGCATGATTTTAGGTTTTTATTTTATTTTTTTATTACAAGGTATGATTTTAGTTAAAAATCAAAATTTGATGGAATGATTTTGGTATGATTCTAGTGTAAAATCAAAAGTTGAAAGCACTGTTTTAGTGTATAGATTGGAACTTAAAAGCGGCAATTTAGTAGTGAAGGTTGGAAGTGGAACAATTTCAGTATGGAGAAACAATTTTAGGACTCAAATTTAAGAACATATTTTTATTTTAAAATTGTAGGTAATAATAATAATAATTCTATTAGTACGTCAGAAAAGAGGTTCATCGAAACCGAACCCAAACTTAACCCTTGTGGAACTCCATAAGCTGCTAAATTATGGCCATGAGGAACACCAACAAAACTATACTCTAGCGGCGGCGACAGTGGCAATGCATATTCAACCATCGAAACTGATCCCAAACTCGAACCTGAGGAACACCATAAGAAGGCAAATCATGGCCATGAGAAACAAGACTATGGTATGATGGAGTTCAATGATCAAATCTTCAACAAGATGAAATTGGATCATATCAAAGTAGATAGTGTTACAATAATTAATGTCTTGCCCGCATGCTTGAATATAGGGGCTGGTGGATATGGTCGGATGTGAAATTCCTATACTGTTTAATTTTAATTCAAATTTTTTATTAAATTAAAATTAATATATATTTTAAAATAAATTAATATTTTTTTAAAACTATTTAATTTTTATTTATAAATATTAAAATATATAATAAATCATTTTTATATAATCGTGATAAACTTACTCAAAAACCCACCTAGACCTAGGTTTGGAAGAACGTTATTGAAGTGGAATAAAAAAAAACAATTTATAAAATTTGCAAACATATCAGTGTGATTAGAGAAAGAGCAGGAGGAGGAGGAGGAGACCCTTCTGATTGTCATCATCCTTTCCTTAACGATTGACAAGAGTTGGGGGGTCTGAAGATGGAAGGGGACGAATAGCGATGAGAGTGACCTTCCCCATCCCCAATCCCCATGTCTGTCATATCCTTCGGATAGACAAAGTAAATAAATCGTGTTGTGGAACAGACTTGCATCACATGATCAATCAAGCGGTTTTGTCACGTCGCGTCGGTTAAGGAGAAGGTTCTAACGTTATATAGCGTAAGGCGCTCATCTGACTAACGCCTGGCGTTTTAAGCAAGTGCAAGACCCTTAGACTCAAAATGGATAATATCAACATGGTTGGATCGGATTTTTACAATTTGTAACTTAGTCTTGTATTTTGAAGACACAAACTTTAGTATAAAATCATAATTTGAAAGCAAATTTCAAAATCGTATTAACTTTGAAGGCGCTGATTCTAACAAGATCGGAACTTGAAAGCATGATTTTAGTACAAGTTAGAATATTACAGCATTTTAGTAAAAATCAAAATATTATGGAACCATTTTGACACGATTCTAGCATAAAATCAAAGAATCCAACCGCGATTTTAGTATAAGATTGGAACATAAAGCCTGATTTAGTGAAAGATTAGAACTTGATGGAACAATCTTGGCGAATCAAGGCACGGTTAGTATAGTCCATGAAACCATCTATTTAGGGCAATATTGTAATTTACATATATTTTTAGTTTGTAATAATCATTATACATGAAAATAATATTTATTTATCTTTAATTTGGCTTTTTAACAGGGGAAGAGAAAAACCCTAGCCACAGTTTCTCTACTATTTATCTTTAATTTGGCTTATTTATCTTTAAAATCACCCATTTACACATATTTTCATAATTTTCTTCATCAATAAATTAGTTATGACTATATTTCCATAATAATCATAATTTTCTTGTTTTAGTCATCCTCTTGAATCAATAAAATTATTTCTCTTCAAAATATATATATATATATATATATATATATATATATATATATATATATATATATATATACTATATATATATATATATATATATATTTTACAATTTTTGTGTCAAGCTTTTATTTAATTTTTTGAGTTTGTGTTGAGCTATTAATGGATCAAGCCAATCCCTTTATGTAGCATTATGTAACTTATTAAGTGATCAAGTCAATCACCTTATATAACTTTATGTAACGTATAAGTGATCAACCCAATCCCCTTATGTAGCATTATGTAAATTGTTAAATTAATTATTTTGAAAACTATTCATTTATTTATTTATTTTATTTTTTATATAAACACTTTATTACTTTACATACAATATAGTAAACTGTATCCCTCCCCGCAACTTTCTATCACACGAGTACGAGCTTAGACATGATGGACTTTATTTTATTTTATTTTTATGTTCATTTCAATTACTTATAAATATTTGTTGGCATTCTTTCATAATAAGCCTTTACAAACGAAACCTTCATGAGTATATATAAAATAATTTTTAAAAACCAGAAAAGACAGTCTCTTTAAACCCTAGCATCCCTTTCTCTCAACTTTTTCTCTATTAACATCTTTTCTTTAAGCAAGGAGGGGTGATTTTTTTTTTCATTATTGGCCTAAAATCACCACTCTACACCTCTATTCCATATTTTTTTCTCAATAAAGTTGTTTTTCCACACAAAACTAGGTTTTTATATGTTTTTTTCGTGATTGTTGTCGCCTTTGTGAGCATAGGGTTATCGTTGTCTTAGTGCGATGGGTGGTTGTGTTGTCTCAGTGCGACAGTTTGGTTTTCGTCGGCGTTTATTTGTGTTTGGGAGATTCAAACGAGCAAAGTATATACGATTAGAGACAAGAAATCAAATCAATGATCATCAGTATGTTATAGAATTGGAGTCAAAGTTATTCTAGTCACAATAGTAATATCAAATGTGTAGACTCAACTATCAAATGTATAGACTTTGAGTCATTTCATTATGTTATTAACCTGAATGTTACTTCATCCTTTATGGTTTTTAGAGGTTTTGATTGTATATATTTATCGATGTATTGTTAGTTGGAATAAATGAAATTATTTTTCTCAAAAAAAGAAAAAACAAAAAACCATAGAAGACATGAAATGACAAATAAATATATATAGAAGGATATTTTACATTAAAAAAAAAGATAAAAAGTAAAAAAAAAAATCATTATGACTATATTAACACCCGATTTCATTCAAGACAAGATTTTAAGACAGGTTATGATGTAGTTTTTTTGGTGAACCTTATACAATGAAAAGTACAAAAATTTAATTTTGTCTTCCTTTTCCTTTTTTAGCAACTGTAAATTTATCAAAAATCCGGTAGCTCAATTGAGCTTCTCTTGTTAATTAAAAACAAACTCATTTTTAATACACGAACCCATAATTCATAATAATGGATTAAAGTTAGAGGAATTGTTTTAAAGGGGATAAAAACAAAAGTTATTTGCAAAACTAACCTCTTACTTTTATAACCTTAAAATATCTCAACTTTAGACAAAATTACCCCTTAATTTGCAACCTTCATGAGTATAAAATCTTTACATAAAATAATTTAAGAAAACCAGAAAAGATAAAAAATAATAATAATAATAATAATAATAAAAGAAATATCAAAGAAAATTTTACGTAAAATAAATTTATAATTTTTTTTTAAAAAAAATACTAAAATGAAGTGAAGAAGGCATATATTAAGGCTTTTGGTGAACATTGTCTGGAAAATTAGTATTAAAATCTTGATTTTTTTTATAACTTTTGCATTTAAATCATGACAAAAAATTTGTTTTTTAAATATAGAAAAGTTGGGATATAAAAATAAAATTCATGTAAGTTACTATAATTAAAAAGCAAATTTTTGGTTGAGATTTAAATGCAAAAATCATGAAAGTTCAAGATTTTAATATTAATTTTCCCAACCTTGTTAGATGAAAACTACAATAATTTTGTCATTTTTTTTTTGCATTTGATATATATTTTATTGGAATCGGCAATGTGTTTTTAAAGCGAGGTGTCCGTTGACAACAGATCAGCGTGAGAATGCTAACAGGCGTCGGGTGCAGGCGGTGACGCTGGCGAAGCGAAGTCTCCTTTGTCTTTAGACTCTGCGAATCTGACACCATCTAAACAATCCAATATGACATATATATATGAGTAAAAGCGGTACTTGGGCCACACAACCAACACTCATCCAAATAAGTCAGCTATATACAATAGTTCAAGGTAATAAAATTATCCTCGTACATCATATATACCAAACTTATAGAGTTAATACATGTGTACATAGCAAACCAAAGCCACAACGGCTTTCTTCTAAAGCGACCTCTAGGATGGCGAGTCTCCTGACGCTCCACATTGCACGAAAATAATATATCCACCATTGAGTGAGCTAATGCTTTCGATGGTAGAATCACCACCGTGGGCTACTCTCCGCTGGTGCATTTGATGCTCCAAGTAAACACATTCAAACCATTTTTGCCGATCTACTTGAATGTCTAATTGATCAACTCATGCCAGGAGTCCTCACGACTCCCTCACACTTGCCTAAACCACGTAGCCAAGAAAACTTATTTTCAACAAAGATATTTGTTTTTAATTGTGGACAACCCTCAGATATAAATATTGGGTAGACTAGATGATCTTTGGTGGACAGCCTAGATGTATATCAATTGGGCGACTCAACGATTGATATTTTATATGGACCACCCTCAGTAATTATTATTAATTTAACCCTCAAGAAACCACTGCAGTATTAAACCACCTCATGCACTCACTCTTATCATTCCTAGGGTGCCCAGTGCATATGGAATGCATGATGCCAATTCCAATACAATTTATATAACACATGCAAATATATAATCATGCATATATTCACATAATTTAAATCACACAATCATGTTATGCAATTTCACATTCCATTACACCAAAAATTAGCTCACGTGGGCTAATTAACAACCACGAGCAATTCGATTTTGAATTACTCGACCAAAACACATTATTTCACAAATATTTTGCTTGAACCTTTATTTATGAGCGGTGAAACCCTCGGGTTCTTTGTTCGGCAATTCACCGATCATCCGTTCCTTTGTGAACCCGAGAATTTCCACGGTCATTTAGGCCTTATGCATATCACAACTGCAATCCATGGCATAAGTTACACGATTAGCCACCCAACGATCCGTGGCGGAGTCGCGGTGCGTAAATTGGGTTCCATAAATTCAAACAATTCGATCCCGAGTTTTGGGACGATCAAGCCTTGATCGTTGAGGCCTGTTGCAAAACATTATAAAACACTTAAATAAAGTGTAAAACCCAGAGTAGGATAAATCCCTGCCTCTCGGGGTTTTAGCGAACTCCCTTTAAGACAGAGTCAGCAGGCCTCTTTCAGCGTAGAGCAACTTTCCTTCTTGGCTCAAAGGATTTCGACGGTCGGATCGCCCGTAAACCTAGAGAGAAGTGACACTCTCTCACTCTAAAAAAAACGAAATCACCTACTGCATCTCCCTTCTCCTTCATTTCACGTTTTGGCTTTTTTAAGAGGATGACACTATTCCTCTTTTTGTCTTTTCCTTATTTAAACAAATTTAATAATGCCACATTTGTCCATAGCTTGGATTTTCGACATTTGGCACTATCTGGCGATCCATTTCCTCGTCTACTCTACTCGTACAACATGTATAACATGTGTACATGTTATATGTGACTTTTCACATCTCGAGTCGTTTTTATTTTGAAACTACGATGCCTTGAAAAAACATGTAAATTGTTGTGCGAATTTGTGAAATCGACGTGCTAGCTAGATTTCGCGAGACGATTCCAACGGTGAAATCCGTTTCATCGTCCGAGATCTAGAGAATAAATTTTGGATTTTTGACCGA
Organism: Tetrastigma voinierianum; assembly: GCA_016808115.1. NCBI lineage: Eukaryota > Viridiplantae > Streptophyta > Magnoliopsida > Vitales > Vitaceae > Tetrastigma > Tetrastigma voinierianum. The sequence continues at coordinate 325,549 of JAEQBH010000343.1, forward strand.
AATTACGATTTTGCCCTTTTTCCAGAAATTGGAAATTTATCGGGTCTTATTCTCCCACTCCTTAAAATTTCGTCGAGTACGGATAATCCCAATCACTCATGCATATACAACATGCACTCTACCATGCATGTAAACTAGTCATTTAAATGTTAGCGACTAAACCACGTACCTTCATCCACTATGAAGGGATAGGTGGCGCATCGTGTCCTCGTGCTCCCACGTTGACTCCACTCCATGAATCTTGCCATGCACCCTCACTAGCCTCACGGTCTTGCATCGCCAACGATCGCGCCCATCGAAATGCACCGCGGTCCCGCCATAAAGTCCCGTGATTATCCGACCTCAGGTGCTGTCCGTCCACGTATGGCCCGAATCACGGGTATACTTGGGCATGGGCGTGATCTTCCGTGGACACGACATGTTGGGCCGATGCGCGCGTAACGATGCATAGCGATTACTTTATCCTCACCGACTATCTCGAAAGGCCCGATAAATACCAGCGGTAGCTTCGCCCGACTACCGAATCGACCACTCCCTGCCCAGGCGCGACCTTGAAGCGTAGTCTGACCTCGAACTCTAAATTAGACGTAAGCACATCGACGCAAGCTCTTCGCGGCTACGGCGTGAGAGAGCGTTGTCGTATCAAGCTCACCTTCTCGAGGTGTCTCTGTCAGTCAGGGACCCGGTGATGGAGCTCTCTCACCTCGGTCGAAATGCGGGTGATCTACATGGCCTCAGTACAATGACTCATATGGTGTCATCACATTATACTCGCTTGATAAGCTGTTGTAGGCGAATTCCACTAAGGGCAAGTGCTCTTCCCGGCTACACTTATGATCGGGGCCCGCATGCTCGTAGCATGTCCTCTGCTTACTGTGTATAATCCTCTTAGGCGACTGATGCATGCAGGGTGGAAAAATTACTCGCAATTAGATCGTATGCCATAGCCTTTTGGAAACTCTTCCAAAAGTGTGTCGTAAACCTCGGGTCCCTATCCGACACTATGGATACTAGTACTCCACGTAGCCGGACTATTTCTCGAATGTACAACCGGTAGAATCTCTCTAATGGGAAGGTCATCCGCACGGCTAGAAAATGTGTTGATTTCGTGAGCCAGTCTACTATCACCCATACCGCATCATGTCTCTGCGGTGTCGGTAACCAAGTGGGTCTGAAGTCCGCGTGACCGAGCTCCCACTTCCACTTTCGTACCTCGATGGATGAAGTAGCCACGCTGTGTTACGGTGTTCGTATAACTTCTTCGACACGTGAGACATCGTCGAACAAAGTCCCCCGTGTCTCTTCATCCCACTCGATGAATGCTTGTGACGAAGATCTAGTACATCTTCGTGCCACTGGGTGCCACGATGTCGGCGGCTGATGAAACTCCCGAGTCTCACTTTCGGAAATCGGTCGAATGGGAACCCACTACATTCCGCCTATCACAGAAGACTACACGTCCAGCATCATGGGCGTGGTCAGTAATCACGCATGTACTTTGGCCCATGCAGGTCCCACTATGGACACCTATCTCTGTGTCCTACCGCTAGAACTTCATTTTTACTCAATAGAGACGGTATAGCCACTAAACTCCCTAATGTACCACCCGTGCACCTTTCATTTATCTTTGTAATCAATGTCCCCTGATCCTCGAGCATCAGTCACTCCCAGACTATCTTTGTAATACTCCCAGACTTAGGCGAGTGCATCAGCCACCACATTTGCCTTACAGGATGTGTCTGAGAAGTGAAATGTAATCCTCTAGAACTCATCATCTAGTTGTCTCATGTTGAGGTCATTTTGCATGAGGCACCCCGGTTTGTGAGTGCAGAGTACACCTGAGCTTCTCGCCATATAAGTAGTAGGCGCCCGAATCTTTGAAATGAAGACCTCTTCATGTGACTCCATTGATGTGTGGGAATTGTCTGCTCATGATTCTTTAGCGCGGGAACCATAAGCTACTACCCTCCCGGAATGCATCAAAACACATCCAGTCGACCTCAGGAGCATCATAATACCTTTGTGTACTTGTCCCTGTCAGGGACTATCAAGATAGGAGTTGAGTAAGTCTCCTCTTCAATTCTGGAATCATATCCTCATTGAATTAAGTCCCGATCAACTTGACCTCGTGGTCGACCTTATCATAGGTCTTGTGTCTGGAGAAATCCTCGATAGATCGTCTCTGTAGTACCCGGCCCGATCCCGAAGAAACTACGTATCTCGGCCCGACTTGACCTCTCGACTCATCACGGCCTAGAACGCCTGTGGATCAGCGACCGCTGATCTTTGACACACGTGTCCGAAAGAATCTCACCTCGATGGCCAAAACTTCGCCTACTTGAACTTAGCGTCCTAGCGATTGTCTCTCGGCAAAGCGCCAACACAATCCTCAGTGATACTCATGCTCGCTCTGGCGGGGTATATCAAAATAATCATCCATGAAGACTACACGACAAAGCCCGGTCTGAATAGGGTTGGAATACCCTATGCGTGGGATCCATGAATCTTGCTAGCTCATTCGTCCCGATCAAAGGGCATCAGTAAACTAAATTTTATGCAGTCTAACAACATCTTAGGGATATACGTATCCCACTGACCTCGGGTGATGACGGCGTTGAAGATTACGATGCGGGTGAGCTGAAAAATCATCTGACTAATCAAACAAATCATGATCTATAATGATGAATTTTAGATTCTTGATGGTAACCACGTTCAATTGTCGATAATCAATGCTGGTCGAAGGAATTAACGTCACTTCTTCTTATAACGAAGCCAGAAGCGCCCACGTGGTGGGGAGTCTGATCTAAATGAACCCCTTGTCCTGAAAGTAGCTCACATGGTACGGACTCACGAGTTCCACCATGAAACTCATTGGGGTGCCATCCTATGTGCTAGAAGTCATAAGAAGACCAGGTGATACCCGGTGATAACCGATGCGAAAGTCTGACCTCTGTGGAGGTAGTCGGTGGCTACGTCCCAGGAAAACATCCACGTACCCACACTACTCGGTAGATCTAGAAGTGCGATTCTCTCCCTCATCTCTGGGGTAAAGATTTCGACAACCAACCATGCTTGCTACTGACACTGGACTCATATCTTTGTCACAGAAGCGAAATATCATGCTTGTCCCACACGAAATACCACAGTGTATCTGCGTGTGGCGGTATGGCACCCTCCTGCGCTCTGTCGATATGACCATAGTTTGTCGATAATCCATCGGGGATGACATGGTTCTGACATCCATGATCTCGGTGCTTTGTGGTAGGGTCCTCGAGGATCTCCGACTGACCTCAGGCATATCAATGTCCTATTCACAAATGCTAATCCTCTGAAGGGGTTACTGGACTATCACATTTGCAATTTTCTTGCTTTGTGCTCGTGTGTAATCCCCTCGACCTCGGCAAAAGCCTGTGATCAAAAGTCGAGTAATTTTTGACCGGTGCCAGGCGGGCGCCCTCTACGATCCTCGTCCTAGATCACTCGTAGCCATCTACAGTTAAAATGGGTTAAATACAATGAAGTATCTAAGGCATAAACACGACCAGGATAACTATTCATACTCGAGAATATCTGATTTCATATTCTATGTCCCTTGTTTAAATGCGTCTGAGACAATTAATTCCATCAATCGATTTTATCCTCAAAAATTTTATTTTCGAAAATTTCATTTTTTTTTTCCAAAATTTTATTTTATTTTATTTTATTTTATTTAAATAAATAAAATTTCAAAATAATTTTGTGATGAACAGTGTTCATAGGCGGTGCTGAAAGTGACTCGAACGATCGCTGGGTCAACGGTGAGAGTACACGAGTGCACGGCCCTGCCAGTGCCGGTGCACACGGCGCACATGCCTGGCGGTGTCATGGGCACTGTTGCGTGGCTCCCCGTAGTGTATGCGGCTTGTGAGGCGGCCGTGTCATGGCGCGAACGCAGTGTCGCCGGCGCTTTCTTCTGGCAGGCTGCCCAGGTGTCTGGTGGTGTGTTGCATTACAACACGGCCGGCCTTTTCCACTGCCCACAATCGCAGTACACTGCAGGTGTATTGCGTCTGACTGCCTCGCCGACCCTTTCGGCCTTTTTGTCCACGTCTGATCAAGTGTATCGTGACACGCCTCTTGCCCTTTCCTAGCCACAATACAGTATGTGTATTACGATACACTCCTACGGCCTAACCCTAGGCGCCTCCGGTCGATACAAAAATTTGTATTGTGACACCTTTGCTATACGCCTAGCCAAACCCGGCCCCGGTCTGTCTGATAAGTGTATTGCGACACAAAGCTGGCCTCAATGACCTCACTTCCTGCGCAATACAAAACCCTAGCCAATTTACAGTATACCTGGTTCTGTCTGATTTTCTGTGCAGCAGCTTTCCGGCTGGCTGCATGCTCTTGATACACTGAACTACAGCTATGTCTACAATACAATTTAGGCGAGTAGCCCCGAATCAATTCTAACCAAAATTTTTTTTTTTTCATTTCTTCCGGCTCTTTGGAAAATATAAAAATATATATACCCATTTTTTTCTCATTTTCGAACACTCCAAATAAATTTATAAAAATTTATTTTAATCCAATTACTGTGAGTTTTACAGCGCAAACCTTAGAAAATTATTTTCTTCACCATAATTTTTTTTCATTTAAATTTGAACATTTTGTCTAAAATCTCCTCAAACCTCTTTATCGACACTAAACACAGTATTTCAACCTTAAAATTTATTAAAATTTTAGTTTGTTATCCATTAAACCAAATAAGTTGTTCAAGTTATTTTATTTCTCCACCTTAGTTCAGTTTTTACAACGTAAAAACTCCCAAAAGACCTTCCTATGTGCTATCTACTAAGCACTCGACCATACACAATACACAGTCACATCATTCATGTTATGCATATTTTCCACGCTCAAATTTATCCAAATCACACAAAACACACGAACAGTGCATGCGGTGTCTAGTTTTGCCAGTGATTTCTAGGTAATCATACCTAAACTCAGCTTTGAGCCACACAGTGGTGATGTTCTTACCTCAAAGACTATGGCCTAAGCAATCCTCAAAGCCCTAGGTACTCCTTATACCTAAGCTCGATACCAGGCTGTGACACCACTAAAGCAAGGTGTCCGTTGACAACTTGGAAATCGACCGCGAATGCTAACTCGACACTCGAGGTAAGCCGACATTGTTCCTAAAAATCGGAGCAGAGTCTCCTTTATGCGGGGGCTCTCTACCCAAATACAAACTTGTCCCAAACAATTCAATGACATAGGTAACGGCCACTTGGGCTACAGCCAACACTCATCCAAATAAATCGACTATATACAATAGTTCAAAGAGGTAATAAAATTATCATAAGTACATCCTCGTACATCATATAAACTTATAGAGTTAATACATGTATAACCAAACCAAAGCCACAACCCGGCTTTCTTCTAAAACGACCTCTAGGATGAGCCGTCTCCTCGAACGCTCCCTGTACCTGAAAATAATATATCCCTCGACAGAGTGAGCTAATGCTCAGTAGTAGAATCACCCTAAATGGGCTACTCTCCACCTAAGTGCATATGCAATGCTCCAAAGTAAACACACATTCAAGCAAATGCATGATCCTACTTGAATGTCTAATTGATCAGCTCATGCCCGAGTCTCACCGAGCTCCTCGCACCTAAGCCACGTATGAAAACTTATTTTTCAACAGATATTTGTTTTTAATTGTGGAGCTGACCCTCAGATATAAATATTGGAGGCCAGACTCAGATAATCTTTTTAGTGGACAACCCTCCCGTGTATATCCAATTGGAGGCGACTCCGGCGATTGATATTTTATATGGACTACCCTCGATAATTATTATTATTAGTCAACCCTCGAAACCGCTCTGTCGATAAGCCACACTCATGCACTCACTCTGTCATTCTAGGGTGCTAGATATGGAATGCATGATACCAATTCAATACAATTCATATAACACATGCAAATATATAATCAGCCATATATTCACATAATTTAAATCACACAAATATGTTATACAATTTACATTCCATTACACGAAATTGAGCTCACGTGAGCTAATTAACAACCTGAAGCAATTCGATTTGAATTACTCAACAAAACACATTATTTCACAAAAATATTTTGTGAACACTATTTATATGAACAGTGAAACCCTCGGGTTACTGTTCCCGGCAATTCACCAATCATCCGCTCACTTTATGAACCCGAATTTCACGACCATTTCCGGCCTTATGCATATCACAACACAATCTATGGCATAAGTTACACAATTAGCCACCCAAACAGTCCGTGAGAAGTCACGGATTATAAATTTGGGTTCCATAAATTCAAACAATTCGGTCCCAAGTTTTGGGACCGATCAAGCACTGTTGTTAGGGACTGCTTAACCGAAACATTATAAAACACTTAAATAAAGTGTAATAAAAACCCAAGTAGGATAAATCCCTACACTCTCGGAGTTTGGCCAAACTCACAAAAGCCAGGAGTCCTTCGTAGGCTCTCACTTGTCAGCCCAGTTCCTTCTTGGCCGAAAGATTTAAACGATTGGGATCGTAAGTAAACTGAAATTTGACCTGACGCCTCTCATAAAAGCGAATCACCTCTGCATCTCCGCTGTCCTTCGTTTCACGTTTGGCTCTTTTAAGAGGATGACACTATTCACTCTTTTTGTCTTTTCTCGACAACAAATTTAGTAATGCCCATTTGTCCCTTAGCGGATTTTAGAGCATTTGGCACTATCGGCCGTCCATTTCCATCATCTCTCTACTCATGCAACATATAAACATGTTATATGTGACTTTTGTCACATCTGTGAGTTATTTTCCGGCACCGGCTTCGATGCCTCGAAAAGCGTGTAAATTCCGGTATCTCGAATTGAAGTCTTAACTAGATTTGTGAGACAATTCAACGATGAATCTGTTCATCATCGAATCTAGAGAGAATAAATTTCGGATTTTTGACCGAAATTACGATTTTGCCCTTTTTCCAAAAATTGGAAATTTCCTAGGTCTTACACATATGATATTTTTTAATTACTGTAAATTTATAAAAAGTGTAGGATATAAAAATGTTATGTCGCGACAAGAAAACCCTTGGTCTTAACTAAACTCTGTCGCGACCCTAAACCCTAAACCCTATACCTACAAAAACCGCCACATAGACATTTTTACTATTCACATGTACCCGCATCGAGAAGCTTGCCCAAAGGCCAAAACACGACACGCTGAACTGTTTTATTAGCTTACAAATCACAATAATATTTCTAAGGAATAAGATGAAGTTCCACAAACAAAAGAATTGCAATGATGCTTCTTGGGAGATCAAGTTCCTAGCGGAAAAATAAAAGAAAACGAATATTGTAAGACGTAGCCGATGATTGAAATTTGGCACTCAACTTTACATTATCTAATTGCTCGTCTTAGTTTAATAATTTTCTAATTCTCACGGTTGCATAAAAGAAAAAGGAAATGAAAAATACATGTATTGGATATATAGCAAGGAGGGATAGATACCCCTCGGGAGCTCAATAGAGCTTCCCTTGCTAATTAAACAATAAACACACAACAACTTCATTGTAATACATTAAAGTCATCTTCAAGACATAGACCTGACCATTGGTAATAAGATTAAGTTGTATATCTAAGATAAAGATTTTAAGTGTTTTTGTGAACTTGATACCAGCAAGTCTATGCTTTGACAATTTTATTTCGGCGAATAATGTTTCTAGAAAACATATTCGATTCTGGTTTCAATATTTTATTTTATTTTGAAAAACAAAGAATAATGAGAACAAACACTAAATTCGAGAAAAATTCGCCTCCACCATATGCAGCCTAAAACTTAGGAGTGTCTTTTTGTAAGCCCATTTTGGTACCCTACACTCCCAATTTCTTCCTCTTTTTTTTTCTCTTTTTTGCTCCTTTTTCATTTTATTTCCATACAACATGTATTAACATAACTTAGTCCTTTTACTACAACTACTTCATGAAACATGGAAAATTTACCAAAATAAATTTATCATGAATTACGAGTTTAATTACAACCCTTTAATTCATAAAATTACAGAACATGGGTCTCTTAACCCAAAATTTTACAAAATACAAAATAAGGCATTTCAAATTTTTCTTACTTATTGAGGAGTCTTGGTGATCCTCGTACAGCTCGTTGTACCTCTAATACTGAAAAAATTGGTTTTCCCACATTGGGTGAGCAAAGCCATGAGAAGAAAATCTCGAAGCTACTCCCACCTAAGTGCACATCCAATGCCATGTTCGCAATTTCACACACATTCAAGTAAAATACATAGGATTTCTACATGAATGTCCCATGCCATGCCCCATGTCTCGAGTCCTCACCGACTCCCTCACACATGCATTTTTTCATGTATGAAAAAAATTTTCTAAAACAAAAGGTTTTTGTTTTAGTCCTCGTGAAGGTTCATTGGATAGACTCTGATAAAATGTTGGACCACCCTCCGATATTTTTTAATTGGACAGACTCCGATAAACATGGTGGACAACCTTCTGAGAAAAACCGCTTGTTCAAAGCCATGCTGTGCATTCACACCCGATATACGCAATGTCCCCATGCACGTGAGATGCAAAGCTACTGCATGGTATTTATTTATTTGCATGCATGCATGCATCAATATCATCCTCACAAACTGCATGTTATTCAACTAAGAAATAAATCATGCAAACTTGAAAAAAAAAATTTCAAATTTCCAACTCAGGGAACAACATGCATTACCCACACTATTTTCACACAAAAACTGCATGTTATCAACCAAGAAAGTAAACATGCAATGGATTTTACGTCTGGATTTTCTAGCAGGAAAAATAGCATGCTTCATGGCACCTATCCTAGGGTCCGTTGACAACAGATCAGCTTCCTTGAATACTCGTGGATGTCGAGCTTGACACCACCATAAATCGTGTCCCCTTTTCCAGGACCCATGATTTACCGAAAATCGGGCAGAGTCTCCTTTGTACGGGGAGTTTTACCCAAAATACAACTTGTACAATTACATTACAACATGGCCTAATATTATACAAAGACCACACCGGGTCCACATAATAGTAAAAATGGCCACATAGGGCCCATTTATCCATACTCAAACATATAAGCCCATGACTATAAAACCATAGTCCATAAGAGTTTACATTACCTCACTCTTATACAAATAAATTAAACCATATATATATTTACAAAATATATATCAAAGCCACAATCCGGCTTTCTTTTCAATCTCGGCCTCTAGAGTCGAGTCCAACATTAGTATGCACTTTTTGAAATGTGGTCCCACGACGAGTGGAGCAAAGCGATAGTGATAATCTCCTACGAGAGCTACTCCGCTAAGTGTACATGCAATGGTCGCACAATCAAACACACATCCAAGTTCACCGCCTTTATCTCTGAATGTCTACATGCCATGAATGAGACTCGCCTCACCATGCCCCATGTACCAAGCCCTTGCCGACTCCATTACTCAATATGTCATTGAGTAATATATCCCGAGTCACTCACCAACTCGTCTCACATATGCATAAGCCAAATGTGACAACCATCAACAGTATCCTGTGGCCCGTAATGTCGAGCCTCGTGGCTCCATTACCCAATGCAAGCGTCAATGGGCAACAAATCTCAATTCAATCTGACTCCTATCCCACCTGACCAGTCTATGTTATAAACATGACCGTGTGTCTTCTTTTGAGCAACGAACTTTTCGGATCACCTTGACGGGTCTCTTACACCCTCTGAGAACTTTTGGATCTGCAAGTAGGTCTCTTACACCTATGTTCGGGCTTTCCACTTGAGGGGTTACTTGATCCCCTTCTTACTCCTAACTCACATTAATTACATTTTCTTTTTATGTTTTTAAGCGAGTGAGACATTTCTTGGGCGTCTCAAAAATGCAAACTCACTACCCATTCACGAACACAGATGAATACTCAATACCATGCACCTACACTCGACTCGACGCGATGTGACCGTGCATATGAAATGCACGATGCCAATGCATTTTCCTTCATATTACATGTATATATGAGTGCTACATGAAACATTTACATACCATGGACAATTTTAATTTTTTTTTATATAATTAACATTCATGCAATTCATGTTAATACATCAAATAGCATATATGAACATGACTTTTACACACAATAGCATGTTATTTAATATTTTACCTCAATAACACACAAAATGGCCCAATTCTCGAACCCATATAAAACAGGGCACCTCTTGTCCCTTCACAGTTCGTCACCGAATCATTAGGATACCAAAACACACAACAAAACCCAAAGACATCAGTCCCGGGATCAAAACCAAACCTCAACACAGTCCAGGACTGCCCAAAAATAGTCCCGAAAATCACGTCAGAGCTGTGCGCAACAATTGAAATTTCTTAAATTGTGTGAAAATATTCTGAGAAATTCAGCAGAATTTGTCTAAGCAGTCCCGTAAGTCCTAAAAATTCCCCTCGGTCAGAAATTTGAGGATTGAAATTTACGGCCTTTCACTGCCTCTCAAACAATCCCAAGTCATTAAATGGCCTTTAGGCTAGAAATAACACAAGTAGGAAAATTCCCTACCTCGTGGAGTTTGATGAAACTGCAAGATTTTGGTGCCCACGCGTAGCTCTCGATGCGTGGATAAACTTTGCCTCTTACTTCGATGAAATCCTACGGTCCGATTTCCGTAGATCTGAGAAAGAAGCGAAGAGAAGAAAAAATAAAAAATAAAAATCTCTCTCTACACCCTCTCTCTCTTCACGCTCTCACCTCTCCCACGCCCGTTTGACTTTTCTATGTTTTTTTTTTATCCTTTTTTTTAAATTATTATTATTATTATTTTGGATATGTGGTTCATATTGCTGATAGGTCCATTTGCATACGAAACAATTTATTTTCTTCGAGTTCACTTTATTTTAAATGAACTTAACCCAAGCCATTTCTTGCCATCGATTTTCGTGCAAATCTAGTCCTAAAGATCGACTTATCACCCTAGAAAATCATAAAATATTCGATTGTCTCATAATTATTAAGCTTTCAGTCACTAGAGTTCGCGAGGGCAATTTAATAAGCGCGATCTGTTTTGTCATCCGAGATATAGAGAATTTTCTAGGTTTCCTTGAACCCTTATGGCAATTTATTATTTTTATTAACATTTTGCCATTTGTGAACATTTCTAATTTTCCCGGGTTTTACATTCTTCCCCCCTTAAAAGAATTTCGTCCCCGAAATTTCACACAGATACGCATCACTCACTTGCATATGCAACCTTACACAACTCCAAGACCGTGTCGGGTATGATAACCCGCCTAAAGTCACAATCACTGACAACCCGATGGGCTGTCAACTCATCCATGTCAAGAATGACATCAAAACCCGATATATTTACCACCCAAAGGTCCACCATGAGCAGAATCTCTAAGATCTCAGCTCACAGGGTCGACATCGACCAACTCTCACTTTAGATCTAGGGAGAGATTTTCCCATACAATGGCTTTCAGGAGGCCTCGGCCTCCAAGCCTAAACATCACACAAGATGCAATAATGAACAGGATGCATCGGACAACAAATGCAGGTATGAAAGCGTGCCACAGCATATCAAACCACGATTGCAGCTCGTCGTGGTACCTGCTTGATGTAGACATGCCTGGGTCCTGAAATCCTAGCACCGTGAGCCACGTCACGACCTCGACCCATAATCTAGCCCCTCTAACCTGTTTGTGCTGCCAAAGGTGCTTATATAGCACTATGCAACTGAAACTAGTTCCTCTAACCCATATTGAGGTAAAGAACAACGATCATGTCCCACGATAGTAGGTGTGTGACTCGAAACCTTGGGATCCATGATTACGTGGGCAATCCTTCATATGTCCAGCTTGATGGCAATAGAAGCATAATCATCGACAAACAGCCCTGTACACAGACACTCGTAGAAGCTGAAGTCTCTGTCTTTCTACAAGCTTCGAAGAAGGTGATCCTCCTTATCTTCCACTAATGTCTGCATTTCGGATGCTACGTGCGTCTATCTCTTTCTCTATGGCCAGAGCTATGCCGACCATAGAGTCTATGTCCTATAGGCGGAAGCCCACAATCTTGCCCCGAATGGACAACTTCAGTCCATTTTCAAATCTCCTGACCTTGGCCATGTTTGTGGCCATAGTCATCGCAGCGATGCCAACTCGGTGAATGGCCATATGCTCCATCGCTATCATGTTCCTTGCTTGAAGCTCTAGGAACTCTTAGGCCTTTCATGTGTCTAGCGGTGTTTGAAAATCTTAGTCATAAAGAGCCCATGGAACTCACTACAACCCCAGTCGTACTCGTCCACGAGAGGTCTTAGCCGATCCGCCACACTTTCGCCCTCTAGGCGGAGCGGCTGGCACGATCCTCATGGCGTCGGGGTAATCTCACATATCTAGAATCCTCGAAGAAGCGGTCAGCATGATCCGCCAGGGAGTTTACAGCCCGATTACGCTAGACATCTTGTAGTCTGGATTATGGATTACGAGCTTTGATAGAGGCGTGTATGGTATGTCGAGGATGGTATGGCGCGGTTTATGGTCGGATTCTTCCTCTTACGATAGTAAGGGAAGAAGCCATCTGGATCATGTAGACCGGGGGGTAGGAGTCATGGAGGTTCCTTTGGAACATGGGGCACCTGGGCCTCGTCTGCATCTATACGACCGCACGGGACTTCCTATGCGGAAGTTGGTTAGTATAGACCTTCCATACCACCTGTTGCTTAGGTTAACGGCTCCATATGCTCCTGCACTTGATTTACCTTTGCACGAGTTATGGAGAGACCACCTATTGCTCATCTTAGACCTGGGGTACGGTTCTACGTGACCCTGAACCTTTCGAGACGCATGCCACTAGGCATGCCTTTGAGTGGTCTTACGAGACATTGACGGCGCTGGGTGTAGTCCGTGCTTAGAGACCCGTTACCACGGGTTGTTCACCCTCATTTTTGGATGGACCTGCATTGTGCTTATCATCAAGGCCCTGGACATACTGGTCGGTCTGCTTGCTTTGAGACACGCTATTCGGAACTTGATTGACCAAGAGTGTGGTTAGGCTGACCTAGCATCAGTTCTAACCCCCTTCTAACTTACTCTACACATGTGGTTCCTCCTCCAGCGGGAGGTATTCATTCCATTGATTTTGTTGAGTCTGAGGATCGCATCCATATGTTGTCACACAGGCTCCTTCGGCTACACAGATAGGCTAGAGAGGCCAAGGTATAGGTCTAGATCGAGGCCAAGACTTCCAGGTCGGTACTTCAGGGACCCAGGGGCGTGTCTACGTTGTGGTACCGCAGACTGAGCTTATAGATCAGTCTGATATATAGGGTAAGTTTAGGCTCTCACACTTCTTTATAAGAGTGTTATTTAAATTCGGGTGCATCGTATTCATGTTTATTGTTGCATAATGTGACAAAAAGTTTAGGCTTAAAGGTTGAAACCTTGGAAAAGTCGTTGTATGTGAATTCTCCCCTAGGAACTAGGGTGAGTGTCGATCAGATATGTCGGGATTGTGAGTCAGAGATCTTAGGTATTCTACTCACAGTGGACCTAAGGGTCATGGACATATCGGAGTTTGATGTCATCCTTAGGATGGAGGCGGTCGACCGACCCCGTAAAGTCGTCATTGATTGTGATCGTAGGTGGGTTACCGCCTACACATAGGATGTTATTGTGTTACGTTTCAGAGGGAGAAGCATGATGCTTTACCCAGGCCCAGGTGCACGAATCCGGATGGAATATGGACAATTGATGGGTTGTTTGGTAAGCCTTACTGAGATGAGGAAACGAATTTGAGTCTACCACGAGTGGTTTCTTGATATGAGGATGTCTTTCTAGATGAGCTACGGGATTACCTCTACCTGAGGATGTGGACTTTATCATTTGACTTACACTTACGATCGTTGCCCATTTCTATGACTCCTCATAGGATGGCACGGTTATTGCAAGAACTCAGCTCCAGTACAAGAATTGTTGGACAAAGGGTTTTTATTGTGACTTCATGACTCTTGGTTTTTGTTTACTGGAGAAGAGGTCAAGAGTCAGTGGAATGACTGTGTGAGAAGGCATTCAGGGAATTTAAAGGAGAGCTTACTACGGCTCCTATTCGATAGTCGAACGAGACAGTACCTGGTGTACGGTGATCTGATCCAGCGAGGTTGTAGCTTATGATTCCAAACGGCTAAAAATATCATGACGGGGAATTACCTACATGATGCAGGTTGGCGACCATAGTCTTTCCTTAAAGATTTGGCGCCACTATACGTATGGTGAAGCCGGTTGGGGTATTTTCAGACCACAAGAGTCTGAAGTATATTTTCACCCAGCGGGACCTCAACATGAGGCAACGCAGATGGATGGAGTATCTTGAGGATTATGACTTCACTTTGCGTTACCATCCTGGTAAGGCAAATGTAGTATTGATCACGATCAATCGAGAATCGCGGGAGTACAGCTAGTGTAACTAGGAATTAATAAATGCTTGAGGCCCGTAGGACAATTTAGGCTGCAGTACAGTGATCAGGCTTAGGGAGTGTTAGGGAGTTTGGTGGATATGCCATCCTCTTGGCAGTGATTAGTCTAGGGAGCAGGGTATATAGATAGTATCTATCGGGGGTAAGTACAAGCGGTGCAGTGAAGGTTGGGTCATCCACACAAATGGTAGTCTTCGTTATAGGGGACAGGTCGTGGTTCCCCAACTAACGATGCGAGAGAGAGGAGAATCATAAGGGGTTCCCTTTTATGCTGTTTTTGTTGTGCGTCAGGGTGGCGCGAATGTCTTGAGATCTTTGTGCTCGATTATTATTATAGCGGAATGAAGCGACACGTTGGAGATTTTGTTCGACAGGTGTCTCCCGCGATGTCGACAAGTAAAGTGACACCAAAAACCATTTGGGTTACTCAACCTTTGGAGGTAGCAAAGTAAAGTGGGAGCATATGCGATGGATTTTGTGACCAGCTTACCCACGGACACGATGGAGCGTGATGCCGTATAGGTTATAGTGGACCAGCTCACTAAGTCAACACACTTTCTAGCGGTGCGGATGACTTTCATGCTAGAGGAAATCTTCCGATTGTATATTTGTGAGATTGTTTGGTTACATGGAGTGACAGTCTCTATCATATTGGACGGGGAGCCAGATTACAGCACACTTTTGGAAGAATTTCCAAGGTTGTAGAGAACGCAATTGTGATGAGAACTACGTTTACCATATGCAAACGGTTAATTCGGTTTAGATGACATCTTTTATGAGCATGTCCTAGATATGAAGGGTATTGGGGAGCACTTACCCTTAATGGAATTCGCCTACAATAACAATTATCAAGCGAGTATCTGATGGCACCTATGAGGCACATAACGGAGGCCGCCGATCCCAAATTGTTTGGACAAGGTGGAGGGTTCATCACTTATCGGATCGGAGGCCGGGAACACCTCACAGGAGGAAAGTGGGTTTTGATACATAAGCATATTCTTCTGGCTCAAAGTCGGTAGAAGAGCTACCAGGTAAGCGATTAATGGAACTCTAGAGTTTGAGGTGGGTGATCACGTCTTCTTGAAGGTGTGCCCTAGAGGTGGTCGGTCGGCAAGCAGGGAAGTTAGTGTCAAGGTATATTGGGCCCTTCGAGGTACTCGAGAGGGTGGGCATAGTTGCATATCGGTTGGCGCTACCACCGAGTTTATCAAGTGTCCATGAGGTGTTCCACGTCTCCATGCTCCGGAAGTATCCTCCAAATCCGACTCATGTAATTGGTGGGAGGCTTGCTGTTGATCTGAGATGGGACTTTCGAGGAGGATGATGCGTATCTTGGATGTGAGATTAGGTTTTGTGACCTGAGGCGTGCGGCTAGTGAAAGTGTTGTGGCAACACCGAGGAGTGGAGGAGGCAACTTGGGAATGCGAGGACACGATACAAGCCACCTATCTTTTCCTATTTGAGGATGAAGGTGTGTTTGTCTATTATTGGAAGTCTAATATTGGAACTAGAATAATTATTGCATATGCATGTGTTTGTGTGTGCTAGTGTGTGTGAATTTGAGCAGAGAATTCTTTAGGGGAAGAATGTAAAGCAGGGAAAATTGAAAATTCAAAAATGGAAAAATGATAATAATAATATGCATTGTCATAATGATTCGGGGCTTTAGAAAATTCTCACAGATCTCCCGAATGGCCAAATAGACCACAGCGAAAGATTAGAATTGATCTAAAAATCTAGTGACCCAGAAAAATTTCGTTGAATTCTGAGACAATCGGAATTTTTTACGAGTTTATGAGTGGTGAGTTGCCAATGACTCCAGGGATGAGATTTTTACGAGAATCTTGGGAGTCATGAAGTAATTGGAGTTAAGTTCATTTAAAATGAATTGAACTAAAAAGAAATAAATTATTTCGGGATAGAAGTGAACCCGGATGAGAAATGAACCCGGACGAGTCATGGACACGGTGGAGCGAAGTGGGTCCCACGTCCAACTTAAACTTAAATGGGACAAAAAAGGGAAAATAAGAAGAAAGCTATCACATTTCTCACATTTCAATGAGTTCGGACAGTGGGTGTGAGTTAGAGAGAGAGAAATAAGAGAGCTCTTCTTCTCTCTACGATCTGGAGAATCAGTGGTCGAATCCGTCAAGCCAAAGATTTAAGGTTATCTACTCGGCGAGGGCTACGGCGTGAACATAGACAACAAGCAATTTAGGCCGAAGATTTCATGTTTGGAAGAAAGGGTTAAAGGAAGAAACCAACTGCAAGATCACGGAGCTTTGAAGGTGGAGTCTCACGTCGGACGAGACTTAAAGTCGAATTACTTATCGAGCAGCATGCACACAAAATCAAAATTTTCATCGAGATTTGATTGAGAAAAGTTCGGGAGGCCATGGGTTTGGCTTCCGAGGTCTTGAAGGTTTAGTCTTAGCTCAGAGGTGAAACCTTCCTACTCGGGCTTATTTTCCATCTAGGAGTCGTTTGGTCTTGGTTGGCCTTGGAGCTGTTTGGATGACGTTTAAGTGACGAGAGCATTTTTTGGAGTTCTTTGTTCGCCATGAGGCCTCCAACTTTGGACGACCATAACTTTCTCGTCCGAACTCCGATTTGTATGTTCTTAGACTCTATGGAAAGCCCTTTTAGTCTAGAATCCATTCATATATAACTTAATTCAATTTGAACTCTTATTATGTCCAAAAATGATGAAAAAAAGTAGGCCCCTATTGGTTCTGCGAGTAAGTCACTGTTCATATGAGGCCTCCAACTTTGGACGGTTATAACTTTCTCGTCTGAACTCCAATTCTTGTGTTCTTGGACTCTACGGAAAGCCTCTTGAGTCTAAAATCTAGCCATTCTATCGTAGATTTGGTACCTATATTTTCTGAAAATTGGTGGTACCAAATTATTGCAAATCGCTTGGTTGTGATGAAAGTGTGGTGTAATACATTGGGGAATTTGTGTATGTTGGTTGGTGATTATATAAATGTTGATATAATTATCCAAGAATGAAGGAAATTCATGAGTTTGTGTGTATGATTGAGGCCATTGCATGTGGCTTGTTGTAGGCTACTTGTGAACTCGTTATGTCCTGATTAGGCTGAGGTTAAAGTATCGTTACTTTCAGTGATAATGACTTATGATGTCAATGTATACGTGTATTGATATGTTGGCGTAGATCGTGTAGATGGTGGAATTTATGTGTTCATTGATATAACTTTCCAATTGATGCATGGGTTGAAATGCGAGTAGGCATGTACATATAGCACTCATATATATGTATGGTAATAAGCAATGGCATATTACATTGCATTTATGCGCAAGTACATCGCATGAAATGGGTGTGAGTGCATGGGAAAATCATCATTGTGTTTGGTGTTGATATTGGTTTCGGTCTAGGGACAAAGTCTTAAAAGGTCGCATGAATAATCGGAGGTTGCCTAACATGGCTTTTGAAGAAAGCGATTTTATCAGAGTATGTCTAATAAATTATATCGAAGGGTTGTCCACCAAATTTTATTGGAGTATGTCCAATAAATTATATTGGAGGGTTGTCGATAGTTTGATATGAATTGTCAGTGAATTTTCAAAAAACCAAAAATCTTTTGTTGAAAACGAGTTTTCATACATAATATGTGCATGTTGAGAGAAGTCGAGATTTGATGCAGGGGATCATGAGGAAGTAGCATCTATTCGATTCATGTAGATTCCATTCTGGGTTTGACATAATGTTGATTGGAATGTGCTTAATGGCATGACCGTTGCATGTGCATAGGTGAGGAAGTAACCTTGTAGTTCACTCACGGGCATTGTTCACCCAATCGTGGGACCCCCCCTTTCAAGTACAAGGGATGTGTAGGGAGATGGCGCTCACTAGAGGCCGATAATGAGAAGAAAGCTGGATTGTGGCTTTGATTTATATTTTGTAAAACATGTATTAGAATTCTTAATTTTGATATATGTTTTGTATAAGAGTAGTGTAAATTTAAACTCTTATGGACTGTACATAGTCATGTGCTTATATGTTTGAGTATGGATAAATGGGCCCTATGTGGCCATTTTTACTCGTATGTGGATCCGGTGTGGTCGTTGTATAATATTGGGACAGGTTGCCATGTAATTGCATAGGTTTTATTTTGAGTAGAGCTACCCGTACAAATGACACTCTGCCCGATTTTCATTAAATCCTGGGTCTTGGGAAAATGGGACTCAATGGTGTGGTGCTGGATTTTGACATCCATCAGATCTTAATGAGTTGTGGGTTGTCAATGGACCCCTGGGATTTGTGGTGTCACAGGGATCGCTCTCAAGGTATCCTTAGATTATCACAAAAGGGTTATATCGATAAGGTACTTAAAAGATCTAGCATGCAAAGTTGTAAGCCAATTGACATCCCTGTCACTAAAAGAGACAAATTCAGTCTTAGTCAATGCCCTAAAGGTGATTTGGAAATTCATGCAATGAAGGAGACTCATTATGCATTAGCTATAGGAAGTCTAATGTATGCTCAAGTTCATACACTTTTGGATATAGAATACATTGTTGGAATGTTGGGCAGATATTTAAGCAACCCAGGGATGGATCATTGGAAAGCAATCAAATTGGTTATGTGATATTTACAGAAAACTAAGGATTACATGCTCACATATCGAAGATCGGATCAGTTAGAGATCATAGGGTATTTTGATTCCAATTATGCTGGATGCCAAGACAGTCGCAGATCCACTTCAAGCTATATCTGTTGTTGTTGGAATTTATTCTTGGAGAAGTATGATAGACACTTGTAGCTTCTTCCGCCCATGGAAGCAGTTTATCGAATGTTTTGAGGCATCTAATCATGGAATATGGCTGCAAAATTGTGTCACTAGACTGCGCATTTTGGGTGGTATTGAAAGATCACTAAAGATATATTGTGACAATAAGTCAGCAGTCATGTATTCCAATAACAACAGGAGCTCCTCGAAGTCAAAACATATTAGCATCAAGTTCTTGGTTGTTAAAGAAAGAGTTCGGAGTGGTCAAGTTTTTATAGAGGATATTGGCACAATCTCCATGATTGCAGATCCGCTTACTAAGGGACTTACACCCAAGGTCTTCCATGAGCACACTGCTCATATGGGTGTCATATTGTTAAACGATATGTTGATTTAGTGTGAGTTTGTGTTTATTATTGTTTTTTAGACACATTATATGTTTACAAACATTTCTGAAAAAATAAAGTATTTAGTTTATTTCTACTTTGACTTGTAATGTTTGATCTCACAAAAGAATATGGCAGGACCAGCTGGAAATAGGCATGTGTAGATCACATTGCATGCAATTTCCATGCTACACATCTATGCTTGATCTATGTTGTTTGGTTATATTGATATATGTGATCATTGATGAATTTAGTTACAATATAAATGTAACGAAAATTGCTTTGATCCTGTATTGATATAATTGATGGACAAGGTTGTTTGGTTATGCTTTTGGTTATGATAACAAATTTTTTAGACTCATAAGGTTATGTATAAGGTGTAACATATGTGGCCCAAGTGAGAGATTGTTGGAAAAAATAATATATATGTGGGCCCATATATGTTATTAATTGCTATTATATAGATTTACCCAAAATAACAGTGATCTAATTAATGTTAAATAATGGCTTAAAGCATATAATAAAGTATAGTATATTATGTGTAAATACCATATAGTAAATTCCTGATTTTATGATGGGCGAAATCGAAATATTACTAATTAGGTTTTTCAAGGTTATGGTCCCTTATATATACGTATTTTTCTGTTCTTTCTAGGCATATCATTATCAGAGAAAAACATAGAGGAATCTCAGATATATATATTATACAAGAAGATCTAGAACCCACAAACCCACAATCTTCAACAAATTATGGATCCAGGTATGTTTTCGTATTTACTTTAATATTTTTATTCTTAATGTTATGACATAGATCTTGGAAATATTTCGTTTGGATTAGAAACTTTGTAAATATTATGGTTCATATATAGATTATTTCGGTTTTAATCTGATTATTTTACATGCAAAGTGCATACCAAAATGAAATTTTTTGAAGCACCCTAATCTTGTCTTTCATTCAATAAAATTATGGGATTTTAGTATATATGGATTATATTCCACGTTTCTTTTAGAACAATTTCTAGATGCAGCATAAAACATAAAGAATCAAAGCAGCTACTTTATAGATGACTCGAAAGCACTTTCACTAACTATTGAGGAAATTTTCTCAACTTCAATTATATACTGTTTTCCTCTTTTTCTTTTTCTTAAAACAAACAAACAAACTTCTATCTTATAAATTTTTGCCTAAAGATACCCTAAACTATGTGCTCAAATTCTTCTCTATCCACAATTCTTAGTTATGTATGGTTTCTAAAGGTAAG
Organism: Tetrastigma voinierianum; assembly: GCA_016808115.1. Lineage (NCBI taxonomy): Eukaryota > Viridiplantae > Streptophyta > Magnoliopsida > Vitales > Vitaceae > Tetrastigma > Tetrastigma voinierianum. The sequence continues at coordinate 346,461 of JAEQBH010000343.1, forward strand.
AAGAATTTATATATATTGTAGATTCACAGTTTGGAGGTGGATACTTACTTTTAATGTGTATCCTGTGTTTTCAATGCCTCATGCAAAAAGCATATTACTATAATCCTAATATATGATCATAGTATGAACACTTTTTTCTATGTTTGGATAATATGAAAACAAAAATGAGAGGTTGGATGATCAGGGAAAACAAAAATGAGAACAAAAATGAGAGGGTTGGATAATCAAGGAAAACAAAAATGAGAGGGATATTCTCTTGACATAAAAATTCATTTTTTGATCTTTTTGTTTACGAATTGAACATAAGAGAAAATCAAAATCCTATATTTTATAGATTTTGATACATACATGTTCGAGAAGATACATCCCTTTGATGTTGTGTCTCATGGATCTTGGGCGAATCAAGCCCACATATATATTTATGAAACATGATGATGTTTTTGCCTGCCAGCCTTGGGGCGGAGCTTGGTGAGTTAACCGGTCGGTCCGTTTTGGCTCTAGATGTCGGGCTCTCTACAAAAATAAGAAACAAAAAAGTTAGCGGATCGCAGTTGCCCTCTCAGAGTCACCTAGGAAGTCAGTTCTTTCAGATATAAGAGAATATCATTGCTTAGGAATGAATTTTTATTTTTGCAGATGGGGTGGCAGGTGACATAATGGATGATCATGATGACTTTCCTATTTGGATGATGTCTGAGATATTTTCTCCCATTAGGTGAAGGATTTTCTTTCCTTATCGTTAACCGATTAATAAGGGATAATTGATAACTTTCCTAGTTGGATGATGATACCATATTTCTCCCATTGGGTGAGGGATTTTCTTTCCATATCGGTTTTCCTAGTTGGATGATGATACCATATTTCTCCCATTGGATGAGGGATTTTCTTTCCTTATCGTTAACTGATTAATAAGGGATAATTGATAACTTTCCTAGTTGGATGATGATACCATATTTCTACAGTTAGGTGAGGGATTTTCTTTCCTTATCATTAACCTATTAATAAGGGATAATTGATGAACAATTATTAGGAAATATCCTACTTCCCTAATTGGTGGAGATTTAATTAGGGAAGTTGGGTGCCGGGCTATCTGGGTTCTTCAGATATTCCGTCACCTGGCATACCGACGGGGTGAAGCGGTCAGGCGCTATGTTTGGCATATGTGGTGGGCCAAGCTCTTTTATGTCTTTTATTAGGCCTGCTTCTTTATCCTCTCTCAAACCTAGCTTTTGGGTTGGCGTCTGAGCCAACGCACGTGTGGTTTTGGACCCGTCCGATTCCTCTGACCCCTTGGGTACGGCGAGCAGGCAGGCTGAATTGTTTCTGGTCCGGTCACGATTCCATGTGGCTAGATGGGGATGGTTTGATTAGGGCTTTGTCGCCGTCAGATGTCTTGTGATGTATTGCCATTGATTTTGCTATTCATTGTCGTTTCCTGTGCTTTTAGAAACATCCTCTGTATCGTTTTCTTGTGTTCTTGAAGACCTCTTCCTCTGTGAGTTTGGAAATGTCTTCGACTAGTGCTCAGAACTGCTTTTGGTGATTTCTGTCCTCTTACCTCCCGAGCTGCTTATGCTATGTTGAACTGAGCTATTTGGTTCTTAGGCTCTCACGCAGCCAGGAACTGTAGCCCTACGCTTTTGATAATGGCTCCTAAATTTGTGCACCTTTTGAGTTGTTTAACTCTTTAAAAGTAAATTTCATTTTGTTCTGAAATTTGTTGCGCCTTCTAGGCTATTCGTTCTTGAGCTATTGCTTTTGAGTTGTTTAGCTCTTAGAAACTGAGCTATTTGGCTCTTGGGCTCTTCTACTTCACAGGCTTTACACTCTCATTTGTTATGCTTCTTTGAGGGCGAGCTCTTGAAACCAGAGTATTTGCCACAGGCCTAATACGCCTCCCAATTCCATTTTAAGTTCTCTCAAACTAAGCTGCTGGGGCTCCTAGGCTATTGTGCCTTTTTTAGCTATTCTACCTCCCGAGCTGTTTAGGTTCTCTCAAACTAAGCTTCTAGGGCTCCTAGGCTATTGTCTCTTTTGAACGAGTTAAACTCACGAAGCTGGTTGCTTGTCTCTAAGTGTTATGCCTTACAGTTCTCGCACTCCCGAGCTATTTAGGCTCTCTCAAGCTGGCTGTTAGGGCTCTGAGGTATTGTGCACACCTATTCGCCTCCAGAGCTTTTAGACTCCCTTAAGCGAAGCTATTGGGGCTCCTAGAGCTGTGTACTACAGAGTTGTCGTTCTTGGGCTATTACGCCTTTTGGGTTGTTTAACTCTTAGAAACTGAGCTATTTGACTCTTGGGCTCTTCTGCCTCCTGGGCTATTCTGCCTCTCGAGCTGTTTATGCTCCTTTGAAATGAGATATTCGCTCTTGGGCTATTGTGCCTTTTAGGCTATTCGCTCCTAGGCTATTATGCCACAGGCTGTGCCTCCCGAGTTGTTAGGCTCTCTTAAAGGCGAGATCTTGAGGATCTGGGCTATTGTGCCTTTTGAATAGTTAAGCTACGGCAGAGCTTCTTGGCTCTTCAGGCTGTGTGCCTTTTAGCGATTAAGCTCGAAAGCGAGTACAGCATCTGAGGTACATTGTGCCTTATGAGCTATTCTACCTCCCGAGTTGTTTAGGCTCTCTCAAACTGAGCTGTTGGGGCTCCTAGGCTATTGTGCCTTTTTGAGCAGTTAAGCTCTAAAAACTGAGCTGCTTGGCTCCCTCTTTTTGTCGCCTCTGCTTTTTTCCTTGTGTGCGGAAGAGCTTTCCTATTTTGATATAAGGGCTTCCTCGCCATTGATATACTTCTCTGCTTTGGCGAGCACCTCGGTCATGGTCTCCTGTGGATTCTTTGAGATGGAAAACATCAGGTCCTTGATTGTACTCCTAGTCCGGTGATGAAAGCGGTGATGATGAACTTCTCGTCTGGGACGTCCACCTTTAAAGACTCTGCTTTGAACCTTTGGAAGTAAGACCTCAGGTTCTCCTATGACTGCTGCTTAATGGTTAGATGGTGATAGCTCGGCTTCCTGTATGTCCGAGCTCCCGATGAAGTGGAAGCGAGAGCCTTACGATGGAGAGCTCTCACGAAGGGCGAAGATCGATGATGGCGGAAATTACGGTAAACCAGGCTAATGTTGGACCCTTCATTGTGATTGCGAAGGCTCGACATCGCCTTGGTCTTGGTATCCATGTAACTCCATCTGGTTCTTGTAAGTGTTGAGGTGGTGCGGGTCCTCGTTCAGTCGACGCCTCAAATTGCGGCATTAAATTTTTGTTGGGAGGGAAGTGAAGCACCTCAGACGGGAGTGGGGACTCCGGTTTGTTGTACTAAGGTATCCATGGAAGCCCGAGTCAGGCTTTCACGAAACTTCCTTCATGTGGCTAAGCTTCCTTGAGGTTCAGGACATCCGATGAAACTCCGGCCACATGAAGGAAGTTGTGAAAAGCCGAGCTCCAGTCTCCATGGATACCTTAGTGCGGCCGTCGGTCCCATTAACGGCCGGGGTGCTTCACTTCCCCCTCCCGAAAAATTTGGGAATACATAGTCAGAATTGTTCGGCGGAGCGAGGACCGGTAGACCACCTCGCGCCACAAGGAACTAGATGGTACATGGATACCAGGGCCGGTGCGTGTCGGGCGCCATGATCTGGCGAAAGGGCTAGCATTAGCATTCCATGAGACTTTCGCCATCATAATCTTGTCCTCGAGCTCATGTTCGTCTCCACTTTGTGGAGCTCGAATATCTGGGAAGCCGAGCTATCACGCTATTATCAGCGGCCTTGCAGGAGAACTTTGAGGTCTTACGTCCAAAGGTTCAACGCAGAGTCTTTAAAAGTGGATGTTCTAGACAAGAAGTTCGCCATCACCGCTTTCATCGCCGGACTAGGAGTACAATCAAAGTACTTGATGTTTTCCATTTCAAAGAATCCGCAGCGACCATGGCCAGGAAATTGGTCACCGCGAAAAGTATATCAATGGCGAGAAGCCCTTATGCAGCGGAAGCTGCTCGCACACGAGGAAAAAGCATAGGCCGCAAAGGAGCCTCAGCGGCTCGGTTGAAGCCTAGGCTTCGGGAGCGGGAATAACTCAAAAGGCATAATAACCCGGGGCAAGCGGCTCGGTTTCCGAGTGTAGCACTTTCAGGCATAACGGCCCGAGACGAAGCAACTCGATTTTCGAAGCTTAGCGCACCGGAAAGGCAGGCACACAGCCCAGGAGCCAAGTACTCGCTGTAGCCTAACTCGCTTCAAAAGGCACACACAGCCTGTGAGCTCCGCAGCTCGCCAGAGAGCCTAAAACGCCGAGAAGGTACAGCCTAAAAGGCACAACAGCCCTAGGAGCTGGCACCCAATTTTCGCAGTTTAAAAGGCACAATAGCCCGAGGCTCCGGTAGCTGGAGTTTGAGAACTAAGCGACTCGAGGAAGCAGGAATAGCCTAAAGGCTGCTTGACCCTAGGAGCTAGCGCGGCTCAATTTTGAGTTCAGCGCTCGAAAGGCCTGATAGCCCGGGGCCCCCCGTGGTATTTCAGGTTTGAGATGGCCTAAGCATTTCGGAGGCGAATGGCCTAGGGCGCAACAACCTAGGAGCGAACCTTCGGTTTTGAGTTTCGCGCTCGAGCCTGATAGCTCAAGAGGCCTCGGTAGCTCGGTTTGAGAGGCTTCATGACTCAGGGAGGTAGAATGGCGAGGCGCAATAGCCCGAGGCGGCGACTCAGTTTTAAGGACGGCGCCGGAAAGCACAACAACCCGAGAACGGCGGCTCGGTTTGACTTACTTGCTCAAGGAGCCTGATAACCCGGGGTGAATAGCCACAGGGCGAATAGCCCGGGAAGCGAATAGCCCGGGAGCGAATGACGGGGCGAATAGCTCAGTTGAAGGAGCGTAAATATCGAGAGGTGAATAACCTAGGAGCGAAGAGCTAGAGCCAAATAGCTCGGTTTCTAAGAGTTGAACAACTCAAAAGCAATGGCCCGAAGCGAATAGACGGCGCAACTGACCAGGGCGAACAACTGGTTTTAAGAGGTTAAGCAAACTCAGGCGCGATAGCCCGGGGCGAATAATGGGCGTAAACATTTCCCGGCGAAGATCCCGAGAACGAAATAGCTTGGTTCTTGAGCATAGAAGCATTTCGGGGCAAGATGTGAGAAATCGCAAGCAATTCGAGCACTAGTTGAAGACACTTACAAACCCACGGAGGAAGGGTCTTCAGAACATAAGCTTGTCTGAGAGGATGTTTAAAAGCACGAGAAGCGACAATGGAATGGGTCTGTCAGATGGCCATCATTATCCTAAGACATCAGCGGCGACAAAGCCTAATCAGGCCATCCCGGTAGCCAGCGTGGAAACTCGCACCGATCCAAAAGCTAAGTCGACCCACTGCAAGCTCAGCAATGCGAAATTTGGGAGACCTTGATGGGGTATAAAACCTGTGTGCGTGGGCTCATATGCCCGACCCAAAAGCTGGGTTTAAGAGGGGATAAAGGAGGCGGGGCTCGATAAAGACATAAAAGAGCTTGGCCCGCCATATGCCCAAACATGAAGGCTGGGGCGGGACCGTTCACCGTCGAGAGCGGTGTGGCATCAAGACCATAGTAAAGGAAATTTTGACTTCCTAATTAAATCTCCCCGATTAGGGAGGCATGAGCATTTCTAATAATTATTCATCAATTATCCCTTATTAATCGGTTAATGATAAGGAAAGAAAATTCCTCACCCGATGGGAGAAATATGGGTATCATCGTCCGACTAGGAGAGTAATCAAATTATCCCTTATTAATCAGGTTGCTTGATAAGGAAGAAAATCACCTAATAAGAGAAATATATTATCATCATCCAACTAGGAAAGTTATCATAATCATCCATTATAAATACCAGGTCACCCATTCAATGAGAAAGTGCATACAGAAATTCATTCACTAGCGGAGTTGATTTTCTCTTCCCTTAGGAAAAAGCGACTTAGGCATCGAGAGAAGACAGCGAGGCGAACTAGCTATCCTTTTTGTTTCTCTTATTTTTCGTAGGAAATTGGGACATCGAAGTCAGGACTAGTCCAGTGATTCCGATGACTCATTGATTTCAATTGAAAAAACGTATCAGAAACCATTAGTCATTGATGATCTCTTTACAATCCCAACCCTTCATATATTATGAAAATATGAACTTAAAATATCACTTTCCAGACCATCATTAGGTAAATACATTATCATCATATTCATACAAAATTCACAAATCACGTGCTGGATTTGAATTGTTCAAATCATATCTCTACGACAATTGTCATATAAGATGGCTTTGTTTTCAGCAATAGAAAAGATTGAAAACTTAGAGTTTTCTATTCGCTAAGCTTCTTTTCGTTCGAGGAGGAGGGGTCGATGACTTACACAGGTTGCATCACTTACATTACTCTTGGCCATCTTCTGCACGTCACATTGAGGTGCGGTTGTATAACCCCATTTGGCAAAGTGAAGCCATTCTTCCTGACCATTTATCCATTCCAATACTTATAGTAAGTAGTCGGCCTTTTATCCCCTTCTCTCAAGCAAAACGTAAGTCATAGTAATAAATATAAGTGAATTTATCATCCACATGTTCAAGTTAAATATATTGTTGATAGTATGAATGTGTTTGAATTTTGAATTTTCGTTCGACGAAAAAGAAACAAATAACCGCAATTATGTTTGGTTTGAATGCTAAAAAAGAAAAATATACTATAAAAATTCGTGGTTTGGATGTATAAGAGAAAAACATAAAGGAAGGAATACTTCTTGAAAATATTGTAATTGATGCTTTTTCAGCAGGGCTTGGGGTACGGGTGTCATACCATTTCGGTCGGGCAGGTTAAGAATCCGAAACAGGTTTAGTCATGAAAACATATCTTGGGACTCTTTATTTTTCGGTGAACTTATCACATGAGTATACAAACAATTTTATAAATAGCAAAATCATTTACATATCTGAAGGGACTACCACCAAGGAGTGGTATCCATTAAAATCTAACCATATGTTCAAAGTCATTTACTTATACAATTACATATACATGTATATCCAATCCTGAACATCGGAGATCGGGCAGTGTTGGTGAGGCGCATCCTACGAGATGGCACGTCTTCTTCGGTGTGGAATGTCCTATCCTCTTTATCTCCTCTTGATTACCTACATGGATTGAACACCGGGTCTTAAAGCTTTAAGCTTAGTGGGGAACATATAAACGATAACGACCAATAACAATAATCGAATCACTATCTTTTGACATTTACTTTTCCTTATGCATATATGACCTATTCTTATGTGACTTCTCACTGTATCATATTATACATGTAGATTTTATCCTTTTAGATTCAATATCATTATCTTATTCATTAATTACTTCCATGTGTCATGTCTTTTACAATTTCAATTCATATCTTCTACATGTATGAAAATATCATATCATATTGAAACAAACTTATACATATACAATGGCAAATCAGAACTTATCGAGTCATATTAAATACATACGAGTCAAATCGGACTACTACCAATACATATTAGACTCATATCATTATCATAGTAGAAGCATTAATCAAATCCTTTTGCAATTCGTTTCATGATCGGGATGCTTTCGTTTAGTTAACGGATTACCGTTTGCTCAATTTTCGTTTTGAAAATTAACCACGACGAGATCCCACCTGCTCGACAGGTTGGCGGATCCAGTGGGCCGGTTTACTCGACATTTTTAATCAAAATTTTGTTTAGTTTTATTAAATTTTTATTTTCAAAAGTGTGCGACGAATCCGACTTGACCGGTTGGCGGATCAATGTTTGGAGCGAGTTTACTCGAACATTTCAATTATTTCTCTAAACGTTTACTTATGTTATTCTATTTTGAACCTTTTAATTCATTAAAACACTTCTTTTAGACAATCCATAAACACTTACAATTTCAAAGACCACTAACATTCACATTTAATAAAATGCATTTAAATAATGCCCTTATCTGATAATAAGTGTAAAGTAAAGATACTTATACAAATACCCAACTTTCCAATCTGGATTGTTCGCTTTTCGGTTTGTGATTTCCCATATGGCTATGAATTAGAGCATTCCAATGATTCGGTTGGTGAATCTTGTCACATTTGTTATTAATTAGCAATGTAGTTGAGACTCAATATTACCATTCACATATGACTATAGAATTCGACATTCAGAATTCAGGTGGTGAATCTGTCTTGTTTGTCGTCATTAGCAATATGATTTCCATTTAACAATTACCATTTCACATATGACTATAAATTCGGCATTCACAGCAGTTCGGTTGGTGAATCTGTCACATTTGTCGTCGGTAGCAATGTGATTTCCATTTAACAATTACCATTTCACATATGGCTATAGAATTCGACATTCACGACGGTCGAGTTGGTGAATCACGTCACATTTGTCATTCGATAGCAATGTGGTTTCCATTTAACAATTACCATTTCACATATGGCTATAAAGTCGAGCATTCGGCTTGATTCGAGTTGGTGAATCATGTCGCAATACGTCGTCCGGTAACAATGTGATTTCCATTCGCTCAATTACCATTTCACATATGGCTATAGAATTAGGCATCCACGACAGATTCAGTTGGTGAATCTGTCACATTTGTCGTCGGTAGCAATATGGTTTCCAATCCGATATTACCGTCTCACGTATAACATAAAAATTGACATTCCGCGGCGGATTGGTTGGTGAATCACATCACATTTGTCATTCAAATAGTAATGTGATTTCGCATTAAACAAATACGGTTACCTTCATGGCAAATTCAGTTGGTGAATCAGTCATGTCGGTCGATGATAAATACATTTCAAATCCATTTACTTTTATGGTAATTTTAAACATCGTTGAAATACATGCACATGCATGCGTGTGATAACATTTTGAATAACAATCATTCAAATCAATATATATAATACTTATATATATATTTCAAAATTAGCATTCATAACCGATCATAATCACATTTCAATTCAATATCACTTCGTATTATATCTTTTCAAAGATATACTCAATCTATGTACTCATTTCACATACTCATTCATATACTCATTTACGTATACTCGTTTATATACTCGTTCACGTATACTCATTCATGTATACTCATTCATAAATTCATTTACTTCTACTCATTCACGTATACTCATTCATGTATACTTATTCATATATTCATTCACGTATACTCATTCACGTGTACTCATTCATATGCTCATTTACGTATATTCATTCATATACTAATTTACATATTCAATCATGTGCTCATTTCATATACTCATTCATATATTCTTGTCCCTCAATGAATCTATTTTTCTTAGAAATTGGAATCAATCCAATCGGATCCTTGAAAATAAAGTTATGGCATTTTAAACACGACTAGTCAATTCTGGAATTACATTAGGGACAGTTTGCATTACTGTTTTCAGGATTCTTCATGTTTGACACTGTATCTTGTACTCTTTTAAAAGCTGGGTGCTAGGGTTCTATTCCAGCTAGAATCACAGTCGAACCTTTGAAACTGAGTTACGTCAGGCACCAGGAATTGCTCTATGTTCAAACTGATGCAGAATTTGACTTGAACATAGCCCCACTTTGAGTGAATTTTTGGGCCACTTAGAGTCAGAATTTGATGATGTCTATTTCTTTATGTTTGCTTCTCCTTGAAGTCTATTTTAATTGGTCACTTAAATCACTCAAATCGGATAAGAAATGAGGAAGTTATGGTAGAAATACGAAAGTGGTCAGAAGCTGGGAAGCTTCGAGCAGGGTGTCTGGGGTACACCCCTAACGTGTCTCGGTACACATTGGGTTAAGGTGTACAGTACACTTTCAAGGTGTCTGGAACAGTATCCCAAAATGCCCAGTGTGTATTTTCTCCATTTTTATATTTTGCTACGAATAACTCTATGCTTCGCCATGGCTTGAGAGGTAGCAGGTAAATGCATAGTCTCTTTTCAACTCAATTTATCATTCCAATCCACTATCCTTCATCAAAACCTTTCATGATTTCTCTCAAAACCACTCTGTGGGTTGCTGGCCATACCTGAGCCAAATATGTTGATTGGTTAGGGTTTGCTTAGAAACCCACAACTCACTTGTCTCAGTTAAACCATGAATCAGGCGAGAGAGGATTCCATAACCATCTTATTGCCATATGGGGTTCTACCCACACTTGCCACTAATCTTTGGGTTGGGTAAACCCTAGCAAAACCCTAGGTTTGGGTAAGATAATAATCATGCAAGACCAAAGATCCATACTCAAATTTTGTAGTTCCATACAAAAATCCAAAGTTCCATACCTTGTTGGCTTGATCTTGGCTCCTCCACCATCTTCTTCCCTCTTCCCTCTTTGCTTTGCTCTCCCCTCTCTCTCTCTACGGTTTGGTCCTCCAAAATGAGACAAATTTGTCATTAAATTCCATGTTTACTGAGCCGTGTTTTGGCCCTCAACCGTTTTTGGGTTAAGTTTCATTAATTGCATCTTAGTCCTCCATCGCTTGGCCATTTGTATTTCAATTTCCTTTTATTGTATTTTGGCCTCAAATCTTGTCAAATTATGACTTTTAAGCCCCCTTTTTGGACAATTTACATATCACATTAGTGTCTTTAAAATTTTGGGTCTCTAGTTTCTATGTTTAGCATTTGCTTCATGAAACATTCAAGTCGACTTACAAATACCTAAGCAAGTCAGAAAAATACTACAGGGTACTCATTTTTGGGGCGTTACATGGAGCGTGTAGGGGTCGTTGGGCCGGACCTGGATTGCTGGCGGGCTGGGATGCAGGCTCTTGGATCGTCTGGGCTGAGGTAGGATCGCTGCACTGTTGATCTGCAGGCTCTGGACGTAGCACTCCTCTGCAAAAACAAGGAAGAAGGGGGGTCGGCAAGGGCTTTGCCCGTGGCCGCTCCAATGCCTAAGTCAGTTTCTTTCTGAGATAAAAGAGAAAATGCTTAGACTGCTTAGAGGGCGAATGTTTTTGCGTATGTTTGCATATGAGTATGCGTCTAAGAGTGCGTACCTTTCACCGCTGGGGTGGCCATGTATTTATAGTAGATGTCCAACCAGTTGGACTGTAACTAGGATTTGTTCCCATTGGATGGGATTTTCTTATCAGTATCGGATTTGGTAATGGATTTAGAAAGAGCTGTTTATTTGGGATAATCCTCCTTCCTTATTGGGGGGAGATCCAACTGGTGATGATCTGTTATTATTTTCCCTTCCTTATTGATAAGATTTGGTTGGATCAGCAGGATGATATATTGTTAGGGGTTATTCTATTTTCTGTATGGGCGAAATACAATCTGATTTGCAGGATATGGACCTTCTAATTCATCCAGGATCGTCCTTTGGACCTAAGCGGTGGACGCCGTTTGGGGAAATTTGAATGTAGGGGCTGGTATTGTGTTGGGCGGCGCCTTCTTTTGACTTGCATTGGTGGGCTGCGAGCCCATTTTTAAACCCTATCGGTTGCCCCCGACCCTTGGGTACGGTTAATGCGTGGGCAGAATTTGTATCGTTCTTGCATCGGATGCAATTTCCGTGTCTGTTTGGGGTTGGGTTAGTTAAAACTTAGTCGCGGGTATATGCTTTGTGATAATGATGACTCGCAGGTTTTTTGGCGCTCGTTTCCCTACCTCTTCTAGTTTCTTTCAGTTCTTCCCTTGAGACCTCCTCGTCTGTGCTTCTACGGTCCTCGACTTCTTCCACGATCTAGTACTTTATTTCTTTCGAAGTTCTACATTTTGATACTTTTTATTGTAGAGTCTTTTTCTAGCATTTTTCACCGAGGTAGCTTCTTAGTCTTATTCCACAGGACCACTACGTCTCGTCTTTGGTTTCTCTTCAATTGGTACGACGAGGCGCTAGGGTTAATTTGATTGGATTTCGTTTTTATTATTATGGGTCCGGGTCACTCTTTTTCTTTACGTATTGGCGATGACTCTTCAGTTGTTGCCGGTCCTGGACGGGTTAGGTATGCTTCCGGCCGTTCGGCGGGTGGTTAGTTCCCCGGGCGTTCTTGGGCGCCTCCTCTTCCCTTGGATAGGATAAAGGAAAATAAACCTAATTAAATATCACAGGGGTCGGATTACCTTAAATATGTGCGTCCCGACATGCTGTGGTATGGGACTGTGAGTCGGTCCTTCGTATGGGGTTACACCGCAGCTGTATTTGAGGCGTTATCGGGCTTACTCCCCACTGACGTCCAGAGTATGGACCCTTGACGTCTTGACTTTTATGTAGCACATTGCACAGGATGGTATGTTTCTTTGAGGTCGCCTTTGATAATGGTGCCATTTTCCAGCTGCCCGCCGTGAAAGGGGGTTCTGCGACCTTCCAATGTCTGTCGCTGACGCTCTCAGCGGTTGGTATTTTAGTGGGCTATTGGCCTTTTAGAGACAGAGAGGCTAGGTGTTCTGAGTGTGGCTTTGCTCCTGCATCTTTCCTTGAGAGACCCTTAGGGCTTCCTTTATTTTCTCAGGGCGCCACTGGAGCTCCTCTGATGATCTACGATCTTCCTTATCAATAGGTCGTGGAAGAACCTTTATTTCTTTGTTAAGCAGTATATGGGGAGTCTGATCCTTAAACGGGGATGATACTGCAGGCGTTCCGGTGGCTTGGACCGCTACGATATCTTTGTAGTGTTTGCTTTCTGTTTCGATTGTAACTTCGTGAAGGTTGTTGAATATTTCTGATTTACTGCGTTATTCTCACGCTTCCCGGGTGCTCGACTTGACCTTAGTCTTTGAAGATAATGTGCAGTAGCGCTGCAGTGTTAAAGCGGAATGTCTGCTGCGTCCTTATGCGGGTGATAAATCGGACATTACGTCGGGTGAGGTGCGCACGTTCTGTTTGCGGTGCCGCCTTCCACCGTGGGAGTCTCCCATTGGAAGCTTCTATGATCCTCCTACTGGGGAGATTTTGGTCAGTTGGGGAACCTTTGTCTCGGAAGCCGGTGCGAAGCGGAAAAATCAAGCTCATTTGAGAAGATCGGCGGTTTCGGTCAGGTTCAGAAATTGGGGGTTTGGAGCTTCTCTTGCTCAGCGGTGCGGGCCCGGTCGCTGTGTAGAGCTCCTGTGATCCTGACTCAGCCCCCTTCTAAGCACGCTATAAAGACAAAAAATCTCTTGGATGGGCCGTCGAGCGTCGTTGGCGGTATACTGTGCAGTACAGAATCGCCTTCGGAGAGTGCTAGGCCACCTCCTCGAAGGGTGGAAGAGTTGAAGAAGAATCCGGAATCAAAAGTTGGCGAAGATGAGGACTCTTTGCTCTTCAATGCTGAACTCGCGGCAGGTGCGATCAGGCGGGTCATCCGGGTTCACGGCGCGGGGAGATTCGAAGCTGCTGGATTGATGGGGCTCCAGCTCACATCCGCCGAGTTGCCTCGAGTAACTCCACAATATCTGATAGTGTCTGTTTCGGGTTGATCCAGAGTGTTGGATGTTGACTTCTGTTTGATGTGCGAGGTAGCCACTCATTTGGAAAGTCTGGCCCAGAATCAGATAAACTAAGCGAAAAGCATGTAAATCATCTTGATTTATCGAAGCCCGAAGCGGCCTCTCTTTCTTACCGAGCAGGCCAAAAATTTGCAGAGCGGCGCGTACGATATGGCCCGAAGAGGTGGAGACTTAAATCTGATCCTAAAACATCTGCGCGTCGGCTAGTGCCGGCGGAGTAGAAGGATGAAGTTGAGTAACGCGGCGGTTGAAGCGAGCCGGAAGGTCGGGTGAGCTCAAGTTCTGTGAATGATTTGGTCGAGACGCTTCGGGATGGGCGATCCTCCCGATACGAGCTTAGGCGGTTAGGGATAGGCTTCGTCCGCATCCCGAGCGGCATTAGGAGTCTCAAGAGGAGCTGCGTGCGTGATAGCGTCCTGTGTGATAGAGTAAGCGCGTAGCCGTGGCTCGTGGTGAGGCCTTCGAGGCCAAGGCGCTGCTAGACGCGGCTCGTCGTGAGGCCTCTGAGGCTGTAAATTCGGTGGAGCGGCTGAATGAGGAGTGTCGCGGATTGCGCAGGGATCTTCACCAGCAAATATCCTTGGTTGCTCAGAGGGATGATGTTATTAGCAGTTGAGGATCAAACTAGTGCTTCCGGTGGGCCTCGAGGTGGCTATTTTTCAGCGAAGGCCGTTAACGTCTGCAGTTTGGACTTCAGCCGATCTCCCAGTGACGGAGGCGGAGGTCTTTCTCCTGCAAATTATTCTCGAAGCCGGATCCTCTACTTTGAAGCCCATTCCCCTCTTCATCGTCTATTCCTCCTGGCGGCCTTTGGGGTTTCTTTACTCATTTACGCACTTTGATATGGAGCTTTTATATTTTTAACTTGTGTACACCTAGCTATTTTGTGGACTGGGGCTGAGACATATCATAGCTCTCCTTTAATAAATATTCATTTTTATAGTCTACGTTCTTCTTGTAGTATTTTCATTTTCTTCATGGATTGTGGCCGATTGAGGGTGCAGATTGAAGCGGTCGCTCGTGGCTGAGTCGATGAGGCCGTGGGTTAATTTGCCTGAAATTTGGCCCTGATTCCTGGGTTGTCTTGTATAGGCGAACTCGTCAAATTAAATTTCTTGAGTGCTGATTGTTGTCTTGCTGAGCTGATCTGGTTCAGCAGGGTGCATGACTGTTTTGAGCTCGTCATCTTAGGCGGCTCGCCTCCGCCCGGCTGACTACAGGGTTGGCCCAGTTCAGCAAATTTGCACAGCCTATTTTAAGCGAGCTTCGTCATTTAGCGGCTTCGCCTCAATCCAGTGGCATAAGGTTGAGCCCGATTCATGGATTTGCATGACCTATTTTGGCGAGCTCATCATCTTTTGGCGACTCACCTCCATCGGGTGAGCTTACGCCAGTTGAGGCGTTCCTTAGGTTGCATGACTATTTTGGCGAGCTTCGTCATCTTGAAGTGGCTCGCCTCCGTCAGTGACTTGCATAGGTTGAGCGATTCATGGGTTGCGCTGAGCTATTTTTGGCTAGAGGGCTTCGTCATCTTGAAGCGGCTGCGCCTCCATCGGTGACCTGCGTAAGTTGAGCCCGGTTCCTTGAGGTACGTGACCTATTTTTGGCGGAAGCTGCGTCATCTTGGCGACTCACCTCCGTGGTGACTTCTGCATGGGTTGAAGCCAGTTCAACAGGTTGCACTGACCTACTCTTGAAGATGGCGGAACTTATCAAGAATTATTTCAGCTGGGCTCCGTCGGTAGGTGCTGAGTTGATTGACTCCTTAGGTCGCGTGTCTACTTGATGAATTGTTGAGAGCGTCGATGTGAGTTGGTGGGCTCTGATGGTGAGATTACTGGTAGGTTAATTTCTTTGGGAACTCGTCTATCTGGCTCCGATTGGGTAAAAGTTGTCGAACATGAGCCTTGGAAGAGCTTTCGTCAATCTGACGGTTAAAGGCGAGCTCGTGCGTATGAAGCTACCTTTGGGAGGGAGCTGGAATCTTAATACGACGGAGTTGGGCGAGCCTTTCGTCAGTGAGTTGTTAGACTCAGTTGTTTGAGTTGCTTGAAGCGGTGCTCCCCAAGCGCGTGACCTATCTTGAGTAGGCAGACTTCGTCAAAAGTGGTACTAAGCTCTGGCGTGTGCGTGGCGATGTAGCTTTGAGCTTATCGACTCCTCGGTAGCTTGACTGTGAGTGAGCGAGACGCTCGTCAAAGTGGTCTGGCCCCGGGCTCGGCGTGGAGTGGTGATGTGTAGAGTGGCGATGTAAGTGGGCGTGTAACCTAAGCTTATCGACTCCTCGGTGGCGTGACTGTCTTGAGTAGAGCCGAACTTCGTCAAAGAGTGGGTTCGCTGGGCTCAGGAGCATGGTAGAGTGGCTATGTAGGCCAGAGTGGCGATGTAGCTGGTACAGTCATTTCTCTGGGTGCGTGGCTGTGAAGGAGTGGATGAGCTCGTCGAGTGAGCCCCTGCGGGCTCAGCTTGCCCATTGGCCTTGGTGGCGATTCAGTAGGAGTGGCGATGTAGAATGGCGATCTGGCCGTGGCGATGTAAGCAGTGGTGATGGCCCAGGCGTGATGTGGCCGGCGGCGATGGCCGGCGATGTAGCCGATCGCGATGTAGCCTGAATTTGATCGACTCTAAGGCGGTGTAGCTGTACGAGTAGATGAGCTCGTTAAAGTGACTCTTGGGCTCGTGGTACCACGACTATTTGGATTGAGCTATTCGCGTGCGACCGGTACCGACTTCGATTTTCTTGGAAGGTGCGAGGAGCGTCTTTAATCTTCGATTGATGGAGAATTTGGAACGTTAAGTATGACTTTTTGTTCTTGCAGCCTTTATAAATGGCGGCTTCATTCTTGTGGGGCTTATACTGCATATTTTGCTTTCACGGTGCGTAGCAGGAATGCGGGTGAGATGAATCGTCGAAGAATGCAGTGGGTGTTCGTTGGGATCGCCGAAGATTGGGATCCTTCTGGCGTTCTTCTGTGTGGGGTTGTGTTTCCACACTAGTCTCCCGCTATGGGGTCATGTTATTCCTAACCGTTCTTTAGGGAATGCGTCAGGAGAGGAGCGATGCATTTCTTCACGTCGCCTTCTCCACATTCTATTCTTCTTTCTCTTCCTTCCCTCCTTTCTCCTTCTCTGCTTTTCATCTTTTCTTCCACATCTCATTCTCCACTTTTGTTCTTAACATGACTCCTTGAGTCACTTTTCTTCTTTCTCTCTTTTAAAACCTTTCTTTTCCTTCTCCTTCTTTTCATTCTCTCTTTCTCCTTTGCCCCTTTTTTTTTTTTTTTTTTAAGGGAACTGCTTTATGCGATTGTCGATGACATCAACGATTGTAATTGAATCTTAATCGATTGGAATAAAAGTGACTTTATGTCTATGAACTTTCTCATTATGTATTTCTCTGTGTCTTATATATCTGAACTGTTTGAGATATCTAACTAAACCTTCAGTGAAGCACTAAACTCGTTACATAAGAATCGATAAGGCTACATTTAATATTCTGACCGTCTACGGTAAAAACGCTTAAGATGCTACGCATTCCGTATGTAGTAGGTTTTCCCTCTGTTTAGACTCATATTGCACAGTCGACGCTGACTCGAGATACGCGTAAGGGCCTTCCGGTTGGGGGCCCAATTTTCCATGCGCGGGTTCTTCCTTCGCGGCGGGAGCTTCTTTAAGACTAAATCACTGGCGTGGCTTCTAGGTTTGACTTTTGATTGTAATACCTGTTGTCTTCCTTTGATAGTCACGTAAACTAGGACTTTCACCAGCTTTTCATCTAGGAGATCTAAATTTAGACGAAGAGTTTCGTCATTGTGTTCCAACGATGCTAACTCGATCTAGGAGACTTTTATTGGCCTCAGCGGGGGCTCTTTGCTTGATGCGAGGCTAGAGGCCCGAATGGGGTTTCCGGGTTCTTTGGCACCATGTCATCCACAGCCAGGCGTACCTCGGGGAGGTATTCTGCCAATTTCCTTTAAGGTCTTCCAATTTGGTCTTTAGGCGGCTTTAGGGTTCGATCAGTGACTTATTTGTCAGTTGGATTGCGACGGGTGTCTTTGAGACGGTAATAGTTTTTAATCCGAGCTCGGCGAGATCCTACGAGATTTAGCGTTGTATTTG
This sequence comes from Tetrastigma voinierianum, assembly GCA_016808115.1. Classification (NCBI taxonomy): domain Eukaryota; kingdom Viridiplantae; phylum Streptophyta; class Magnoliopsida; order Vitales; family Vitaceae; genus Tetrastigma; species Tetrastigma voinierianum. The sequence goes on from JAEQBH010000343.1 coordinate 364,037, forward strand.
TTTCCGTTTCCCCGATACGAAGGGCTCTTAGGATGCAGCCTGCATATGATGGCTCGCCACACAAAGTGCGTATCTTCGGTTCTGTAGTGTCATTCAGGTTGAAACAGCCCACTTGGTGAAGTAATCTACCCGACGATTATGAATTTGCCTTGACCATACTAATGGGCGGGGTCGGTATGTCAGGCCATTTATTGGAAAGGCGGGGGCTTGTGATCGGCGTTAAGGGCTCACGATGGGAGCGTGAGATCTTGGCGTGCTCTGACGGGGTCTCAGTTTCTTGACTAGGTGGTTCATCTTTGAGTATTGTAGGCGATTAGTACCTTGCCCAGACTTTCACGCTAATGCTCGAGCTCCGTTTGATTCCGTATATGCCCTCGTGTACTTCTTGCCCGCGTACTTTCGGTGTCTTTCACCGCGATACATTTAAGGAAGGTGTGAAGAATCCTCGCTTGTAGAGGCTTCCCTTGTCGATTGGTAAACTGGTGTCTCGCCCCTTATTTTATCGGCTTCTTTGGTTCGGGTGGGCTTAGTCTATAATATAATACCAAATGGGCTCCATCCAAGTCGGTTGGGACCCGACCTGGGCAACTACCTCGCCATAGAGATCAATAGATGGTTCCGCCAGGTATTCGACGGGTGTCGACCTGCTGAGGTCTTCCTGTGAGGTTGTGGCTAATTTTGCCAAAGCGTCGGCTCGGGAGTTCTCCGCTCTGGGGACATGCTTGACCTGAACCAACACGAATTTTTTTTAATATGTCACGAACTTTTCGGAGGTATAGAATCAACCTTTCACTTTTGGCCTGCGTCAGGTATCTTGTTGTCGACCACCGTTTGAAGTCCACTGTGAACCTCCCCAAATTTGAGTCGACTTCTAATGAATGGGCGAGGTTGAGGCCTGCTATGACGACCTCATACTCGGCTTCGTTGTTGGAAGTATGGAATCCAAATCCTGAGTGCGTACTCAATGTATATTCCTTCTAGGGAAGTTAGGATAAGACTGCTTTCAGCTCCCTTAACGTTCGAAGCTCAGTCTGAGAGAGTTTCCAAGTGGAGATTGGGTCGTTGCTTAGGCGTCCTTAAGCGGGTTCCAGCGATGTAAACTCCATGGCAGTCGGCGGGCTGCCTTTATTGCGGTTTTTGGCTGTATCGATGTCGAGCTTCCTTTCAGCTCTATGGCCCACTTCATGACCGCCAGGAGAGTCTGGTTTATGCGACACTTGTTTCATGGAGTATCCAGTTGGAACTTCTATGGTGAGCACGATACGGGGCGGAGCTTTGGGCTCATGGGTTTGGAAGGCCCGAGCCAGCACCATTCTTGGGGTACCTCTCCCTCTGCTCCTCTTAGAGCTAGGCTGCAATAGTAAATTGGGTGTTGAACTCGCTCTTTATCTACCGACGGGCGGCCGGTTGAAAAAGTCGAACACGGTTAAGTATAGAATAAGGAGCTCCCTTCGACGGGACTTACTAGACGGGAGGGGGAACTCGGGTATGTTTTCAAAGCGGGGAATGCTTAACCACACTTTGTAGCCCGTTGAAACTTGAGAACTTGGAAGAAAGGTAGCATTATCACCACAGATGCGAGAGCAGGCTGCCGTAATCCCCTTCTGTCGAGATCTTGTACTTGCTACTCCAGAGGGTGGCATATCGAAACCGCCTTTATCTTATCACGGAATTTGCCTCGATTCCTCGGTGGTTTACTATGAAACTGAAATTTCCGTGGCTTTCTATGAGGGAAGGCACATTTGGCTGGATTCAGTTTCATGTTGTAATTCCTCGGGATGCAGAGCCTCGGAAAGATGAGCCTTTGTGGAGTTGGTTGTGGTGGACTTGACTGACATATCGTCACATGTATACCTCCCGTAGTTACGCTGTCACATACAGACATAGGTTCACCATGTCTCACAGTAGAGTGGCTCTACGTTCTTAGTCGACAGCATCACCCAGATAGCAATAGGTTCCATCTTATTTGTAATGACAGGAATCTTTCTTAGTCGTCTGGAGTCCATCTTGATCTGGTTAACCATGGAAAAAGCATCCATAAGCGAAGTTCATGGCACAGTGGCGTCCACGATGGTCGATCCTTGTGAAGAGCGTGGCTGGGCATGCTTTGTTTATGTCATTGAAATTCGATCTGAGTCGCCAACGCCATTTGCTTTCTTGACGAGCACGGCGTTTGCCAACCACTGAGGATACTCCACCTCCCTAATCGCTCCCGCTTGGAGGAGCTTGCCAACCTCCTCGTTGATGGCTTTGCCTCTGCAGTGCAGCTTCAGCCAAAACTTTTGCTTGTACCGGTTTGAGAGGGCGGGCTGGTGTTCAACATGTGTGATTCTGTGGTCGATTCCTCCCAGTATACGCACACTTCCATGTGAAGGCGTCTACGATGCATCTCAAAAAACTAAGTAAGGAGGCTTGCGAGGTCTCCACTGGCTTGATGATATAGGCGAGATGTTTGGGTTGTCATCCAGTGATCTTTGGTTCCTAGCTCACCACGAAAGCTTTCGAAGGTCGATTTGTGACACCTCGTCCAAATGTCAAGCTCGTCCTGACCTACGTTGTGGCGCTACGCTTCATGGAAGTGTGTGGCATTCCACAGCTGCCGTTGATCTCCACTCGAACCATCCTACTCAGTGGTTGGGACTTTGATTATCATGTGGTATGCGGAGGATGGCTTTATTGCATTGAGAGGGTCTTCCTAACAACATCTTATAAGGCGATGGGGCGTCCACGATGAGAATCTTCTTTGATCTGTAAATTACCGCTGGCGAAGGCTCTCGAGGGTGAGCGCAGTTAGATTGAGCCCCGAAGGTAACCGCCACGAGAAAATCCCAGTGAATATGTGTTGCGGGCTCGTTTTCTCTCGATGCCCATTTGCTCGAAGGCGGCCCAGCGAAGATGATGTGTGAGCTTCCAGTTATCATTAACAGATGTTGTTTTGTTGGCCACAATTGCCTGAACTACGATGGGTCGCCATGCAGTGTTGGCATACTGATCAGGTAGGAGAATGTGATCGGCTGATGTCGAGACATTTGCGGTTTGGATCCAGCATAGTACCCTATTTATTGTCGATCGCTGCGGATGGGCCTTCCGGTGAACTAGACTCTCCTCTCTGTGATCCTCCCAGATCTCCATGGTTTCTCGAGGGGTTCTTTGGTGTTTGTAATTCGTCGTCTGCTTGGGCGCGGTTGTTGAGTTGGGGCTGAAGTTGGGTTTGATTACGGGCTTTGGTCACGGGGCGGTGACCCTCTAGCGGAGATATGAAAGCGCCGGAGGTATCCACGGCGATATTAAGTACTCACATTTCTCTTTGGCGTATACAGTTGTCAATACGATGTGTAGTCCACATCGGAGCTCATGTGCAGTGTTGTCCCTTGTGGCGAGATCCGTTCATTGAGTTGGTCACCTCGAGAGCTGCTCGTTTCGTACTTCATGTGGGACTTGTGACAGGCGTTAGGGGGCGACAGTTGAGGCGATCGCGTTGGCCGTGCTGAGTGGGTTGGACGGAGCGGTCACGAGGTTTCCACTTTTTGAGATAGTTTCCATCTTTCTTTGGGGATGTTTCCCGAGCGCTTTGTCTTTTGAGGGCTTCCATCTCAGTCGTTATCTGTCAGCTCTTCTCTTTGCCAGGTGGAGGAGCTCTCTTCTTGGATATGAGGGCTTATTAGCCAGTTTATATCCTTCTCTTTGCTTTTCTGACACCTGGCGTTCTTCTTTAGGGTTCTTTGAGATGGAAAACATCGAGATCCTTCATTTTGCACTCCTAACCCGGCAATAGATGGTGTGATTGCAAATTTTCATCAGTATCTTCCTCTTGAGGACTCGGCGTTGAATCTTTACACGTAGGACTTGAACTCTGTGACCACATGGCTGGTCGGTAGATGGTAACTCGGTTCATGCGTCACAGCTCAGATGAGTGGGAGGCAGCGATAGATAGTTCCCCAAATGAAGAGATTGATGAAGGTGGGAATTAAACTAGGCAAAGTGGGCCTTTTAGTGTGACTAGCATGAGAAAGCCACTGCGCATCGCACGGGGTCTGTTTCCCGTGTAACTCCATTTGATTTTAGTATTGAGGTGGTCGGCCAGGATCTTTGATTTAAGCCGAAGATACTTCCACTGACAGTTCTGAATTTATTTGGAAGGGGTAGCGTAGCACCTCGGGTGTGAAGGTGATTCGGTTTGTTGTACGAGGTGTCCATAGTGTCTGGCGCGTCCGCTAACCACCTCCTTACGCATGGCCCGAGGCTCTTGTTGAAGACTCACAAGCCTCTGCTCCCGTGATTGCTCTCACGCTCGGCTGGGGTGTCATAGTTCTTCGTTCCAGAACATGTCCTCAGTATTGCTCCAGCTCCCTCTTCATGGGGACGGTGTGGTCGTGCCCACAGCTTCAGTGGGTTGTTGACACCTCGGGAATGTATTCATTGGCCAGTGTTTAACTCCTCACGAGGAGATGTTATGACCTTCACAGGTCTTGTCATGTCTCCCGTGGATGTTACATCATGCGGTAAGTTGTTCTAACTCTTACATCGGCGTTGATTGGCGAGGCTAAAGTGCCGCCGTTCGTGTTGGCTTGCGTTGTATTGTCCCGGGAGTGCAGTGGAGCCACTTGGTGGATCCTGCATCCTTGGCGGATTGGCGTTGCTCCTGCTTGTGTTCGAGGTTATTCCGCCCGATGGCGAAATGGGTTATATTTATATAGGAACTTCGTTGATGGTGGCGCGGCCCGTGGTCTTGTTTTCCAGCCGGAGCTGGGCCGGTGTGTAGGGGTCAGAGGTGGACCGGATTGTTTGTGGCTGGGATGCGGCGTCTACGGATGTGAGCTGAGTGGGATCGCTGCTGCTGATGATCTCTGCGGAGCTCCCAGGACCCATTAGCACTCCTCTGTAAACAAGGAAGGGATTAGGCGGGGCAGCGGGTGGCGTCCGATCTTTGAAATCAGGTTCTTTACGAGGAAAAGAGGGAAACGCCCAGAGGCGAATGTGTTGCATATGTTTGCATGAGTATGCGTCCCCAGAGTCATAGCGTCGTTTCATATGAGCTTACATATGCAAACTCATATGTAAGCATATACCTTTTATTAAGCCCTCTATGGTCTACTTTCTCTCGAAAGAAAGCGAGCCCAGGCATCAGACGACCTGACGAAAGCGCATTGCCTTCTTGTTTTGCGGAGGAGTTCGTCGAACTTTGTAGATCAACGGTCTGGCGATCTACCTCAGCTGTGTCGAACACATCGACCAGCAATATCAGTCAGCAGCATTCCCTTCCCGACCAGTTCGATTAACGTCATCATCGGTGCAACCATCTGATTCCTACCTAAGCCTATTGATTTCTCGATTCTTAATCAGTATCATTTGAATTCTAACAGAGCGCATCGCAGGGTCCACCGAGTGGCGCGGGGCGGGGCCTCACGGCGTGCGGCAATCTAACGAAGTGGGCGCTCGCCTCGTCGTCAACGCTGATCAAAGGATGGCTAACTACGAACGATCTGTATCACGGGAAGCGAAAGGAAGTACCCGAAGAATGGAAAAGTTAATTTTGGCTCGTATGCGGCTGGAAGCTCAGCCCATGTTCGGGCTCGTACCATAGAAGTTCCAGGAATGCGGTGAAACAAGTGTTGCATAAACCGAGGAGACCTCGGAAGGTGATGAAGTGGGCCATAAGAGGCTGATCGAGTTTGATATCATATACTAAACCAGCGTAGGTAGAAGTCTTGGCGACCGTCATCGGGTTTACATTAGTGGAACCCATTAGGGCGTAACGGCAGTGACCTCTCACGTAGAAACTCTCTCTGTGGATGGAGCCCCGAGCGAGGAGTGGAGGCGGGTTATCTAATTCCCCGAAGGAATAGACATTAGTGCACGCACTGGTTTGGTTGTCACTTCCAACAACGAGAGCGGGAGTATGGGGTAGTCATAAGCGAGCCTCGACCTGGCCATTCATTAAGTCAAACCGACTGAGGAGTCTGGTGACTCCAGTGGTGGTCGGACAAATAGAAGATACCTCACAGGCTGAAAGTGAAGGATGATTCCTATACCTGCAGAAAGTTGGCAGTATATTAAAAAAATTAGGTGTTGGTTCGGTCGACATGTCCTAGGAGCGGAGAGACTCCCAGGAGCCCAGCGCTTTGGAAAAATTAGCCACTGACCTCACCGCGAAGACCTCGGCGGTCGACACTAAAATCGAATACACAGGGATATCTATCGTCTCTATGGCGGGAGTGGTTTCCCGGGTCAGTTGGCAAATGGATGGAGGCCCATTTGATGACCATATTATGGGCGGAGCACCGCAACTGACCGAGAAAGAAGCGGTAAAATAAGGCGGGTGCGCGGGTTTACCAATCACAAGGAAGCCTCTACAAGCGGGTTACTTCACCTTCCATAAATGCATCGCGGGAAAGACATCAGTGCGTGCTAAGAGAAGTACACGAGTATCATAGGAATCACATCGGACTCGAGCATTAGGGAAAGTCTTGGTAGGAGTCATAAACTCTGATACTCGAATCTCTGGCCAGGCTATTAAAGAAATACGGGAATCTACCGAGAACCACGCGAATCTCACGCCTCATTGAGCCCCCATAACGTCGATCCTGTAGGTGCGGCCTTTCCAACGATTGGGGTTTGGACTATCTTGGGACCTGCGAATTAGTAAGGGTCGGTCTGAATTCATAATCGTCATGATGGAATTACTTCCTGAAGTGGGGAAGCGAACCTTTAACCACAGTCTGGAAGGAGGCAGAATCATGAATTTTGTGTGGTGACTTGATCATATCACAGGTTTGGTATCCAAGAGCCACTGGTATGGAACCAGCGGAAACAATTTAGACATATTCATTGGGGATTCTGTCTGGGACTCGGGTTAGAAACTATTACTCGTCTCCGGCCTGCATGATCAGCTGAATGGTGGGAAGTCACTTGTGGAACCCCATAAAACCTTGAGAGGCCAGGTGGAAGACCTTAAAGAGGTGGGTGAATACTGCCTCCAGAGGTATTATGGGCTCTGGGACATTCTGAAGTCAATGACAGGAAACACATTTACTACTGGCCTTTGTGAAGCGAGTAGCCCTAGTTGGTTCGGAATAAAGTCTCCTGGGATGAGGGTTAACATCAGTGGAACGATGACGAAACTCTTATTGTTTAGATCTCACGGGTAAGACAAATCACAGCGGCAATGAAGTATCAAAGAGCGAGGTATAATTAAAAAGAAAGTCAAACCTAGAAGCTACATCTTGGGTGATTTGGTACCAAAAACTCTGCCCATTAAGGAAAGAACGGCATGGGCTTGGAGCTGACTAGGAAGGCCGCTGCGTCGTATCTCAGTGCGATCAGACCGGGCAATTATGAGCTCCGAGCATAGGAAAATCTTACCACATGGAATCTGAGCATCTTAAGGGTTTTACCGATGAGCATGGTTTTAATATAAATAGAGCCTTATCGATTCTTATGTAGCAGGTTGGCGTTCTTTGGTTATTTAGTTAGACATCTCAAACAGTTCAGATATATAAACCAGAAAAATACATAATGAGAAAGTTCATAGACATAAAAAGTCACTCTTTATTCCAATCGGATTACATTCTGTTACAATCCAGTGATGTCATCGATTACAATCTGACTAGCGGTTCCTTTAAAAAAGGGCAAATAGAAAATGAAAAGAAGGAAGAAAGAAAAGCGGAAAAGAGGAAGAAAGAAAAGGGATGAGGTTTGTGCGAGAAAAACAAAAGGAGGAGAATGAGATGTGGAAGAAAAGATGAAAAGAAGGAGAAGGAGAAAGGAGGAAGGAAGAGAAGAAGAGCGAGGAAAATGGAGAGGCGACGCGAAATGCATCGCCCTCTCGGTGCGTTCCACAGCACGAAAGTGGGGCCAACATGACTCCCGTAAAGGGGACTTAGGAAAACACAGCTCCACATGTGAAGAACAGCGGGGCTTTGGTCCCCGAATCTTCGGAAGGATCCCGGCGAAGACAACCGGACTGACTCATCTCACCAGTTAGGTTACGCACGAGGAGAAAGCAAAATATCACAATATAAGCCTCCACGTGATAAACCGCCATTTATAAGAAGGCGAAAACCTTTAAAAGTCACTGAACATTCAGATTCTCCATCAATTAGCATTAAAGGCGTTAGCACCTTTTTCCAGAAAACCGAAGTCGAATGGCGCGGCGGTTCAATCAAACCTTGGTCGTGCAGCTTCCAGGGCCAGCGGCTCGCTTTGGCGGGTTGATACACTCGCGAGATCCATGGCCACGAGAGTCGGATCATTTCGGTACATCCCACTCGGCTACATCGCCACTCGACCACAGCACCAGGAGCCCAGTAGCTCACTTTGACGAGCTCATCTACTCTGCACAGGCCACCATGCCTCAGGAGTCAGACCAGCTCAGGCTACATTGCCACTTGGCTACATCGTCACTCGGCTACATCGCCACTTTCGGCCCTGGCAGCTCGGGCCGACTCCTTTGACAAGGATTAGTATACTGCGCACGAGGTCACGCTACGGTCGGATCAGCTCGGGCTACATCGCCACTCGGCTGTAGCCACTCTGGCCCACGGCGCCGAGCGACTCACTTTGCGAGTTCGTCTGCTGCACAGGAATTCCGCGGCTGAGGCGGCTGTTGGCGGCTCGTGACGGGCCCAACAACTCACTCGGCGAGCTGCGCGGCGGTCGCATAGGCAGGCTCTCCCAAGCGAGTTCCGTGAATGACTGCGGTGTTACGTGGCGAGCTCTTCCCAGGCAGTTCCACATGGATGAGCTGCACCCAGCTGTTCGCATAGGCAGGCTCCTCCCGGCTTGGCTCAACTCAGCTCGACGACTCGGCCCGATAAGGCCCGCAACTCGGTGTGGCTTCGACAATTCGCCAAATGGACACGCTGGCGACCCTGAAAAAGAAATTCGATTTCATTTCGAGGCGGGCTGGTCAGTGGGCGGCATCTAACTGACAAGTTCATTGCTTGGCATGGTCATACGACCTAAGGAATATGTTCAACTCATGCAAGTCGAAGTAGATGCCGGGTGGCGCTGAGATGACGATACGCTAAAAATAGGTCATGCGACTGAGAATGATTAAATATTGAGTCGGTCGATGGAGGTGGCTGGATTCGAGATGGTGAGCTACGCGAAAATAGGTCATCTGACCCGGGAATCAGTTCGACTGTGCGAGTCGGTAGTGAAGGTGGCGAAACAAGATGAGGGCTCACTTGAAATAGGTCATGTGACCTAAGATCAGGTTCGACTCATGCCAAGTCGGTAGATGGGTGGCGGAGTCAAAATGACGAGCTGCGCGAAATGGGTCATGCGACTGGGGTCGGTTCAACTCATGCAGAGTCGGCCCGATGGAGGTGAGGCGCCCCGAATGTGAGCTCTGCGAAAAAATAGGTCATGCGACCTAAGGAACCCCGGATCCGGCAAGCGAGCCGGTCGAAGCCGAAGACCGGCTGGCTCAATTTGGCCAGGCTCACTTGCTCCTGAGACCCATACGACCTAGGAGTCCGGGCGGCTCGTACAAAATTAACCTGAAACCTCAGTGACTCGATTTGACGAGCTTAATTGCCCGACTGGACCTGATTGGACGTACATTCATGAAGAAGCGAAAATACTCACGGTAAAAACTGAGACGATAAAAATGAATATTTATTAAGAGCTACATATGTCTCGGGCCCCGAACTGAACAAAGCAGTGTACGTAAAGAAAAATATAAAAGTCGATATCGAGGTGGGCGAAATGAGTATGAAACCTAGGCGTCGCGGGAGAGACAGACGATGAAGAGGGAGATATTAGACTTGGCGGGAGTATCAGTTCTTGAGAATAATTTCAGAGAAAGACTCCTCGCCTCCTCGTCAGCTTGGGAGTCCCGAAGTTGATCCAAATGCGGTGGGCGTTAACGACCTTGGCTATGGCGAGCCACTAGAGGACCAGCGAGCGCGGCAATTTTCGATCGCTGTAACATCATCCCTCCCGGGCAACGAGGATATTTGGCGGTGAGATCCTGCTTGTCCGTGACACTCCTCGTTCCAGGCCCGCTCTGCTAGAGATTTGCAACCTCGAGGCCTCCCACCGACGGCGGAGTGGCGCGCTGGCGCCGAAGGCCTGCGCCGAGCCACGGCTGCGGCTATGACTACTTTATCACCGCAGGATCGCCGTGGCGCCGCGCAACTCCTCTTGGAACTCCGCGGCTTCGCCCAGGGATGTGGCGGACTCATCCTAGCGAAGCTCGTGCTGGGAGGCTGACCCATCTGGTCCTCGATCAGTCATTGACTTCTTTGGAGCTACTTGAGACCTTCCGGCTTCGTAGCCAGCCGTGTGACTCTTGAACTTCATCCTCTCTACTTTCCGTCCAGGGCACGGCCGAAGCCTTGGTATGCTTTAAATTAGATTAAGTCTCTCACTCTCTCTTCGGTCATACTGTGCACAGTTCTTGCGACTCGGTCGGATTCGGAAAGAAAGAGGCCGTAGCCTTATAAATGGGCGATTTTACGTGCTTAATTAGGTTGGCCTTATCGGCCAGACCCTTCAAATGGTGGCTACCATGAGCATGAAATTGACATCGGTACGGGATCGCTTTGGCGGACACTATCTAAAGGACTTGCAGAAGCTGACCCGAAGGGATGAGGCGAGCCTCGTGAGGGCGGCGCTCGGCCTCGAGTCGAGAATCTGGGGCAGGGCGGTATTGCGCTGCCGCGAGTTCGGCATTGAAGGCGAAGTCTCATCTTACTTGACTTTTGATTCGGTTTCTTCTCTTCAACTCTTCGCCCGCCCCGAGGAGGTGGCCTAGCACTCTCAAAGTTCCCGGTGGTAATAGAGCATAACCGCCCAGGTATCGGCAGCTCCATCGAAATTTTTTGCGCTACGACGAGCTTAGAAGGGCGGCTTCCGTAATACAGGGCCTCGGCGCGGCGCTAACGCCGGCTAAAACTTCGAAGCGAAGAAGTGGGCATGTTCGAACCTTGAGCGAAGCAGAATGATCTTTCTCGGTGGAGCTTGATTTTTCGTTTCGCACTCAGGGCTTAGAGGCGATTGCTGACTGGTTAATCTCTCACAGTAGGAGTTGGAATGCGGTAAGCCCTAATGGGAGACTCCCGTGGTGGAAGGAGCGAGGGCCTGAAGCGTTAAACGTGTAGACCTCGAGTCGGTGGCGGGAATGTCAGGTTTTATCCAGCTCATGGGACGGCGGGACATTCACACTTGACACTGGGGAAACTCGACATTATCTTCAGCGCTAGATTGATCGGGCACACAGGAAGCGTGAATAATCGCAATTAGAAATATTGAACAACCTTCACGAGGTTACCGAAAGCGACGAACACTACTTGAAGATTATCGGGGTGGTCGAGCCATAAGCGCCAGTATCATCCTTGTCGGAGGATCATATTCTGATTGCGACTAGCTAACAAGAAATAAGCGTCCTTCCACGACCCATGGGAGGAAGGAAGATAGAATCATAGGAGGAGCTCAGGGGCGCTGGAGAAATAGAAGCCCTCGGTGGTCTCCTTTGGGCTAAAAGATAGAGGAAGCAATGCGCTGAACAGAGGCCTCCTCCCACAAAAGGCCCGATAGGCCCGCAAATCTGACAGTTGGGGCGGGTTAGGAAAGGACGGACATTGAAGTATTTAAGCGTCTTTCATGAAGGGGTGCGTTGAAGCAGAAGACCATTGCTGGCGACCTCGAAGAAGCTTATACCATCCCGAGACACGGAAGATACGTAAGTCAAGCGTCGAGGGTCCATTACTCGGACGCCGAGTCGATACGTTCCAATGAGGTAACCCCATACGAAGGACCCGGCCTGATTCATTCATATACAACATTGTTGGGCTGCGATTTAAAATATCCCGACCCCAGGGATATTTGGGTTTATTTTCCCTTTATCCTTATCGAGGAAGAGGAGGCGCGAAACGTTTGAGGTTCAACCAGTGACGGAAGCATACCTAACACGATCCGGGGCCAAATGACAAGCGAAGAGTCGCCATGTCGTAAGAAGAAGCGACCGGACCCATAATAAAAGCGAAATCAATCAAATTAACCAAGCCTCTTACTTTATTCGGAAGCTAGCGAGAAGTAGAGCCCAGCGGTGGTCGAGAATAAGACGGAAGAAGCTTCTGCCGGGAAAAATGCGGAAAAAGACTCTGCAAAGGGTCAGCTTGAAGAACTACGAGCAAATAAATCTGAGATCGGAAAGTTGGAGGACGAGAAGCACGGGGCGAGTGCGAGAAAAGCGAAAAACTAGAATTAGAAACGGCGCGAACGAGTCATCATTATCATAAGACATATGTGGCCCATTGGCCTCGTAACCGGCGCCAAGCGGTGGCGTGGAAGTACGTCGATCACGGCGTCTGTACTTCTTGTCACGCGCTCTGAGGTTGGGGGGAACAACAATGGGTTTGAAAAATGGGCTGCCAGGCCCCTCACCAAGCAAAGCATGGCTACCGGGCCCTCGATGCACCATTGAAAGCGAAGGCGACGTAGGTCGGAGGATCCTAAATAGATCGAGGAATTAGTATCTGAAACCAGTTGTATTTAAGCCCACGTCTGAAAATGAATAACCCCAACAATATATCTATCTGCCGATCGACCAAATCTTGCTCCAGTAAGGAAGGAAAATAATAACAGTCATCACCGGTTGGATCTCTCCCCGATAAGGAAGGAGGATTATCGAATAAACGGCTCTTTCTAATCCATTACCAAATCAGTCTTGATAAGAAAATCCATCAGCGGGGAACAAATCCCTAGTTACCGATTGACTGGTTAGGCATCTAACATAAATACGCTGTGCAGATGAAGCGTCTGGCGGCTGTAGGCCGCGTACTCATATGGGTATGCAACCAGCGTTCGTACTCTAGCGATTCTGCTTTTACCACCGAAGCCGACGGCGTCGGGCTGACCCGCGAGCGAAGCGCCGTAAACCTGCTCTTGTTTTTGCGAGAGTCATACGTCAGAACTGCGGTCAGCCGGTCTGGCGATCTCTGCGGTAGAGAGACGATCGGCGCTGCGTCGGCGTAACGTCGAGATTAAACGGCGACCCCACACTCCGACCCGATTCACGGTTAAGCGACATCATCGATAATATTATCCTTACTACTTTCTTTACAAATTAAGGAGAAAAATGAAATGAAAAAATTACTATGCATATTTTTGTATTTTTATAATATCATCATCATATACAAATACTTTTCATGGCTCATGTAATTAACATGTACCTAAAAATTTGTTGTATTTTAAAACAAATAAACAAACAAAGCAATAAAAGCCAATAAAAAAATTCACCCAAATAATAAAAAATAAATAACTTGATTATATTGAGTATTGACCTTGTTATTTGACAATTACATTAATAATCCTTTTAATTTTTTATTAATGAAAGTATGAAATTCTTGAAATCTATTTAATAAATAAAAATTATAGTTTATTTGAGAAATGTTTCAAAAATAATTTTATGTTTTTTCCCAAAAAAATAGAAAAACAAATTTGTTAACCTAAAGCTGTTTTCAAATTTTTTTTTTTTTTTTTAAGAACAAAAACTATGATATTTTTATATGACATTTATTATTTTCACTTTCAAATGTTTTAAAAATATATTTTATATTAAATATTAAACATAAAAATTATATTTAAATAGATTGAAATAGATTAAAAACATTTTAAGTTCAAAAAAAATATTTTATAAAATATAAAACAACAGACTTCAAAAATTAATTTTCAAATTTGTTTTTCCCTAAGATGTCCAAAAGTTTAAAGTTCAGTTCATCCCATTGATTCAAATGTAATTATAAATGTATACATACGTCATCGCATGTTTCTATCATTAAAAAATAAAAATAAAAATAAATAAAAAGTCCGACCACTGATGTAACAAAGTCTGAACCACACAAAAAAAGTCGTCTGATTTTTTCCCTTACCTTACTCTTTAGTTTGATGGTATTCTAAAATGGAAAGAGCAGTAATAGATGACTCATATACTGAAATGATTAGAGTTGTAATAAAATAAAAAATGATTACAGTTTTTCCTTTCTTTTTTTTCCGCAAACACTAATGAATTTGGTCCAATTGAAGAGATAAATACGCCATAGAATATTCAAAATTTTCAATTTTTACCAATATGGGGAGGAAGGAGCCTTGCACCATTTTTATTTTGAGTGTTTTTAGACAAGTGTAAATTTAGGTCTTAAAGAAATATAGATAATAATATTGGCATCTATTATTTTTATTTGACCATAATGGATGTAATGGATTTGTATTGAAATACATTTTTTTTAAATATTAAAATAATACTTTTCATAGAAAAGTAAAAAATGATTACCTGTGTAGAATCGAATTGTGGTAATGACACGTCATATTAAAATAATACTTTTCTTATCCAAAAGTAAAAGTTAAAATAATTTAAAAGATGACTTAATAAGGTTGTTATCATTGGATATGTTTTATCCCCTTTTTTAACTTAAACTATATTTGAATATGTTAAGATTTTTCTATAAAAATATTCCTTTATCTTTAAAATATTAAATATTATAAACACACCAAAGAGAAGTCTGAACAATCTAAATACCTAAAGACATTGACAAGGAAAAGAAACATAAATGCCTGCTAGGGCAGCCGCCCCTCTCTCTCTCAAAATCCTAGTTGTCCTTGTTTATTAGAAAAAATGAGTGATTTTTTTTATTGTTTTTGACCTAAAATCACCCATACTATTGTTTTATTTCCTCATATCTTGATTTTTTTTCCAATAAAGTGGTTTTTTTCCATATCGATCTGAGTTGACTTTATTGTTTCTGATTTTCATGTTGTTTGTTGTTGACCTGTTGAGGCGTGTTTTATCGTCGACTTGTGACGAGTAATTATGCTGTCAATAGTTAGCTTCTTCGTGGTTTTTGTTTTAGTAGTTCAAATGGCAAAATTTAATGCGACTGAATTATCATATCAAATCTTGTTCGTCAAGATACTATAGATCTGGAATCTTAGGTATTTCAGGCATTGTTGGATTATCAAATGTGTAGACCTTGAGCCGATCCTTTTTACTATTAATATGGATGCTTCGTCATCCTCTTAAATATTTAGCATTATTGATTGTATGTTTTTATCGATAATATTGATAATCTGAATCAAGAAATTTATCTTTAAAAAAAAAACGTAATCTGCACTCTTATAGTCGTTAAGTAATTTAAGCCTTTGGGTTTCTTTCCAATCCCACAAGTGCCACAGTGTTGGATTACATGGCTCGTTCGTACACTTATCGTCTGTTTTGTTTGCTCGATAAACGTCTCACGTTAAATACCGCTGATAATTTTTTTCCCAAATCGATTTTGTTTTTGGCTTAGATGGATTTTTCCTCAAATTTCCCCCTATTCTTGTATCAGTATCAAAAGGGGGATTTTCTTCTTGCCCTAGCTTTTACCCCACATTGATTTTTTGCCCTAAATCCCCTCTACTCTGAGATCGAATTTTTGCCCTAATTTGAGATCAAAATTTAACCCTAATTTGATATCGAAATATAGGGGGATTTTTCCCTCAATCGATTTTGTTCTTGGCCCAAATCGATTTCCCCTAATTTTCTCCCTAATCTTACATCAAAATAAAAAGAGGGATTTTCTTCTTCCCCTAACTTCAACCTCGCATTATTACAAAAAAAAATATAAAAAAATAACCTTATATCGATTTTTTGCCCTAATTTCACCTTAATATGAGATCGAAATTTAATCCTAACTTGAGATTGATATCAAGGGGAAAATCTTCCCCCAATTTTACCCTAATCTCATTATCGAAATTAAGGAAGGTAAAAAACCTAACGATCTCCCCCCAAATTTACCTTGATTTGATTTTAAAATTAAAAGGGGAAACACATTAAGCAATCAATTTCATTTCGCATTCTGAAATTAAGGTGTAACCTTTTGGGAAAAGTCGCATGAAAATGCCCCTTTTGATTTTGATGTGAGTTAGGGAGGATTTATGGCAAAAATTTTTATAAGGGGTTGAATTTGGGGGAAGAAGATGATTTCGATGTTCAATTTGGGTTCAATTAGGGCAAGAAATGGAATTGGGGTTGAACACATTCAAACTCAGGGTTTTTGATTTCAGAATTTGGGGAGAATTCAATCCTCTATTCATCTTCATTTGGGGAGAATTGGTGTTGTTAACCAAGCAAGTTATATGGCTTTCCATGTCAACCGTGTTTTAATGCTTATTTGTCTAGCAAAACAAGCACATGACGATATGAACATGAATGAGTTATGACATTAAATATATGTGATACATGTGAACTGAAAAAAAAAATTCATATGCTAAATTGGACTTACAACTATAAATTAAGAGCATTTATGCACCTTTTTCCGATATTGACAAGATAAATGAAAACCTAAAACACTATTAAAAACCGATGTGTTCATATGTTTGAAAGTTTCCAGTAACTTGTTGTAATATTATAATGATGGTGTTTTTATAATATATGGATTGAATAGCATTCGGCACTCAAACGGTTATATTTTATAATTACTTTTTTCTTAAAAGGAAATAATTTAATAATGTTATAATGATTAGAATACATATCACTTCATGATCTGATTTGTTGTTTTTATCTGAACAAAAATGCTTTGTTCGTTTAAATTGCTCATACATAAATAGAACTCCATAATAAGATGATGAAAAATAAAATATCGTAACAAGACAATATAAAACCAAATGTCGCAACAAAATAATAAGATCACGAAAAATAAAATAAAACTCAAATTTAAGTGAAATAACCAGTTTTTAAGGAATAAATTGATAAAAACATATATAAATAAGTAATTTCAGGTCAAGAATAACAAATCATTCCTCCTTACTAAAGGAATATGGGTGGCTTAAAGAGAAAGTCGAAGGAAAATAAGGCTAGGGTTTTTTGATAAAAAAAATTTAACCTTTGACAATATATATTTTATAATTACTTGATTTGTCATTGAATTACCAAAAACGGGTTTGAAAATTTATATAGTTGAAAACTTTTATTAAGTTTCTAATTCAAATTATTCTATATGGAAATTACTATTATTTGCAAAACATTAAATATTTGGATATATAGTGGTCATATATATATACCTGATATGATTTCCTGATTGATCACAAAAAGAAATACATTTTCACCCATATAAATGCTTTGACGGGTAGGTAATTCGAATGAAAATTCATATAAGTACTCCACGTTTTTTTATGATTTGTTTTAGAAAAACACTGATTTGATTATTTGTTGGAAAAAACACAGATAAAAACTAAGATAAATAACTACAATCGGATGGATTAAAATGAATCATTCATATTTTTTTAATTACTATTTATTTCGATTAACTTAAAAAAAAAAAGACTTTTTAAGTTACTATTTTTTAAGAATATTATTTGAGTTACTATTTAATTAAGTTTCTTTGTGCCTTACTTTAGAAATACCTTTAAAATTTTCTCGCTTTTTCATAAGCAAAAAAATCGTGGTATAAGTACATAAATTCCTCTGATATTTGATCATATGTTTAACTTTACTCTTAAACTTTTTTTTGGTCAAATATCATCTTTAACGTTTGTTTTATTGCTCAAATATACATTTATTGTGGGTAAACGGACGTCTAATACCGTTAATATATCACCCATATATGGCATAATTTGTTAACGTGACTAAATGTAGGGGGTGACACGTTGGCGGTGTTAAACTTCTTTTTACCCATCTTTTTACTCTATTGATAATAGGAACATATTTGAGATATGAACAAATGATTACAGACAATATTAGACAAAAAAATTTAACGATCAAATGGAACATATAACCAAATATCATTTGTGTACTTTATCCCGATGAACCACATAGAAAAGATGAATCCATATCTCAAGATTTTTCTCATTTTGGAACACATGGGGTCATATCCCCATACAAAGAGGATAATTTATTTAAACGTAATTTTATAAATGGAGTGATATTGAGCCAACATGGGGTGGTGGGGTAGACATCGACTTCCAAGAGAGAACACACCAAGATTCTGGCTCTTACATATTCTTATGATACGGATTACATGTAAAAAAAAAAACAAAGAACAAAAAGACATCTTTCCTTGCTGTTTTTCCTTCCATTTATTCCTATTAATTTTGATATTGTTTGGACGATTTCTTATTCATATAACTTGGCACCATATGGGAAGAATTGATTAACCGTTCTAACTACCTCCGCATAATATGTTATATCATATAGAAAAACTAAGAGGGTATTTTGCTTTTAAACTTTGTACTAAAAATAACTTTTTGTTATATCATAAATAATTTATTTTTATTTTATTTTTTACCTTTTCTCGAGTCTTTACTTATTTATCAAAAGCTTTGACCGGATAATATTCAATGTTTTTAAAATTTTAAAAATCTCCCGATCATGTCTAGCTCAACAAGTAGATGTTCTTTGTTTCAAACATGCAAATAGCATAAGAAGGGGGGTTCCAAGTTCGAGTCCTAATGAAAATAGTTTACAACCTTAAAACTAAAGTATAATATATATATATATATAAACTAAAGTATAATATATATATATATATATATATATATATATATTATTGTAAATATGGTGATGGGTGAATGACCACATTCACCCATTAAGGGTTTGAAGTTCAATGAAATCCATAAATCTCATTTAATATCTCTATTTACTTACTTTTAATGAAGGCAATTGAGAAACCTCTAACAGGCCTTCCTAATGCCTCGTAAAATCATCCTAGAACAAAGAAAAATAAGTTCTTCATTCTCTCTTTTCCTTTCCTCTTTGGTTTGTCTCTCCATATACAAGAGAAAAATATATTTCTCTTGAGTTTGCATTTTATAATATTTTCACACCACGTTCTCAGCACGAGCTTGCTCTCAAGATGAATGAGGGTGATGAATGTCTTGCTAGTTGTGTAACCATACACACCATTTTTCAAGATAAAAGATATTTTATAGATTTGATTTTAACAAATGTCAATGTGAGTACCATATCTGGTACAACAAACTTAATCGAAGGCTCCGGAAGAGCAAACATAATGCTACAAAATCGAACTAGATTCCATATCAATTATACATTATATTCTAGCAAATCCACAAGGAATTTTCTCAGCTTTAAAGATATTGGTAGAAATTGATATCATATTGAAACTATGAATTAAGGTAATACAGAATGTCTTTACATTACCTATATTGTTTATGAAAAGAAACTTATAATGGAAAAACTATTAGTATTCTCCTTTGGGTTATATCATAAAAATATATAAAGCTTATTGAGTCATATGTTGTCGTACACCAGATGTTCAACGACCCAAAGCATGACAGGCTGGGTCATTTTAGGTCCTGAATGATGCGAAGAATCATAGAACACTCACATAGGCTTATACTAAATAACCAGAAGATTCTTTTGCCCAATGATCAATACTCATGTGCAACTTACGCACAAGGTAAATTGATAGTCAAACCATCCTTTAGCAAAGTCACATTTGAGTCACCAGTCTTCCTAAAAAGAATACATGGGGACATAGGTGGACCTATCCATCCACCATATAGACCTTTCCGTTACTTTTTAGTCTTAATAGATGTCTATACGAGGTGGTCACATGTTTTTCTTCTTTCAACAAGAAATGTTGCATTTGCTAGGCTCCTCACACAAATGATCAAATTATGAGCCAAATTTTCTGATTATCCAATCAAGATTATCAGACTTAACAACGCAGATGAGTTTACCTCTCAAACCTTTACTGACTATTGCATGTCAGTTGGAATAAATGTTGAGCATCATGTTGCTTATACTCACACCCAAAACGGTTTAGTAGAGTCCCTCATCAAACATCTTCAATTAATAGCTCAACCATTGCTAATGAAAACCAAATTGTCGTCTTCTGCCTGGGGACATGCTATTATGCATGTCACAAGCTTGGTTCGTATTCGACTTACAACTTACCATGCATACTCCCCTTCACAACTTGTACTAGGAAAAAAACCAAATATTTCTCATTTACGAATCTTTGGTTGTGCAGTTTATATACCAGTTGCGCCTACACAATGCACTAAAATGGGTCCCCAACAAAGACTTGGGATTTATGTAGGTTTTGATTCTCCGTCTGTCATAAGATATCTTGAACCCTTAACAGGAGATGTTTTTACACCCTGCTTTGTAAATTGTCATTTTAATGAGAGTGTATTCACACCATTAGGGGGAGAAAAGTCGTTTCTAAAAGAACGATGAGAAATTACTGGGAATGCAACTACAATGTTTCATTTTGATCCTTGTACAAATTAATGTGAATTGGAAGTTCAAAAGATCATTCATTTGCAAAATCTGGAAAATCAATTACCATATGTTTTTATTGATACAAAGAAAGTGACAAAGTCACATATCTCGACTATGAATGCTCTAGCACAAATTGATGTCCCTGAAGGACAATTAGCAAATGAGTTCAAAATGAGCCTAAAGTGTGAGAGACCTATTGGCTCAAAAGATATAACTCAGAAGAGACACAAGGAGGGTGATACCCGAAAGTGCATGGTGGCAAAAGCTCTCCAATAGAGGCATATAGAAGAACAAAGGCCCCGTGAAAGCATATAATTGAATGGCCTTAATAAAGGCATATAATGAACAAAAGACCCCTGAAGTGATTCAAAATAAAGAAATAGCCCCTGAAAAGGCACAAGTACTTGAAAATTATGAGATCTCAATAAATTGTGTGCACAATAGAGAAAAATAGGATCGAAATAAAGTTGTTATCAATAATATTTTTGTTTTCCAAATGGCCTTAGACATCATAAGAAATGATGAGGATCCCGAACCACAAATTGTGGAAGAATGTTGAAATAGAAATGATTGGCCAAAATGGAAAGACACTATGCAGGCAGAATTAAACTTGGTAATGAAACAAGACGTTTTTAGACCTGTAGTCCAAACACCTAAATTTGTAAAGCTTATTGGTTACAAATGGGTATTTATATAAAAGCACAATGAAAATAATGAGATCATAAGATATAAAGTGTGATTAGTAGCACTAGGAGGAAACATATTCTCTTATCATGGATGCAATTACTTTTCGTTTTTTAATAAGCTTAGCAGTCTCTGAAGGATTAGATATGCGTCTCATGGATGTCATCACAGCTTATCTATATAGATCCATAGATAATGACATATATATGAAAATCCCTGAAGGATTTAAACTGCCTAAATCATATAATGAAATGTCTCGTAATATGTGTTAATCAAATTACAAAAATCTCTATATGGATTGAAGCAATTTGGACGCATGTGGTACAATCGCCTTAGCGAGTATTTATTGAAATAAGGGTATGCAAATAACCCTATATGCCCATACATCTTTATTAAGAAATCATAAATCAAATTTTCAATTATTGTTGTGTATGTTGATGATTTAAATTTTGTTGGAACTCCTGAAGAGCTCACAAGAACAACAAAATATTTGAAAAAAAAGAATTTGAGATGAAAGATCTTAGGAAAACAAAAAAATTTCTCGGCCTGCAAATCAAGCATTTCCATATTAGAGTTTTGGTTCACCAATTGACATATACTAAGAAAATATTAAAACACTTTTATATGGATAAAACACACTCTTTAAGTTCGCCAATGGTTGTTTGTTCACTTGATGTGAAAAATGACTCATTTCGTCCTTGTGAAAAAGGTAAAGAATTACTTGGTTCTGAAGTATCATATCTTAGTGTCATTAGTACACTTATGTATCTTGCTAACTATGTTATATTTAGAATATCTAAATAAGAACAGACAAATTATATTAAATGCGGAAGCTAATTGATCTTACATCCAGCCATGATTGTTAAATTTAAACAAATAATCTGAGGGATCTTCTGGCACCTAGACACTCTTTCTCCTGATGGTGCTAGATGAATTTCTCGAATGTGGAAACCAGGGACCCATCAGATAAGTCACCATATATATAGGAAGCCATCACCTTATACAACCGTTATTAGAGAGTGGATCTTACCACTCACTAATAGGAGGACTTAATCCTCCTGGTCGTAGGAAGACTTAATCAACATTCTCCCACTTGGTACATAAATTCAACATCCAATTCAATAAGTAAACAAATATATGAATCATGGCAACAAGTCCTCTAATAACGACTATTATCTACCATGTATCACAGTATATTTGTCCCTTTAAATAACAACTTTTAATCTTTATGAATAAACCCTATGTTTATTCTAGGTCATCACTTAATGATATTTCTCTAATCACAATAAAATGAATGTGCACAACTTTTTGAGAAACATCAACTGAATAAGAGTTTCATAAAAAAACTGAATATGTACATATGAAAATGAGATTACAAAATGGACCCAAGTCCCATATTGGTTACGTGATCCTTGAAATTTTTTTGCCTTTGGTCAGAGGATCTGCAATCATTAACTCAGTGCTTATGTGCTTAATAATCATTTTATGTTCTTTAACACGTTCCTTGATGACTAAGTACTTTATGTCGATGTGTTTACTTCGACTCCTACTTTTGTCATTCTTAGCCATAAAAATAACAACTAAGTTGTCACAGTATAATCTTAGTGGCCTCTGGATGGAATCAACGATTCCCACACCAGCAATGAAACTCTTAAACCAAACACCATGTGAAGTGGTCTCAAAACAGGAAACGAACTCGACCTCCATAGTAGAAGTGGTTGTAAAGGTCTGCTTCATGCTCCTCCGAGACACAGCTCCACGTAGTAGCATAAAAAATATAACCTAATGTGGACTTTCTAGAGACCATGCAATCAGCGTCAGAGTAGCCAATCACCTCTAACTAACCAGTTCGTCTGTACATCAGCATGAAGTGCTTTGTACCCTGAAGGTAGCACATTACCTTCTTTGCACCTTTCTAGTGATCAACACTTTGATTACTCTGATACTGCCTAATACTCCAACAACATAGGCAATGTTAGGTCTAGTACAAACTTATGCATATATGAGACTTCCAATAGCCGAAGCATATGGAGTGTCTCTCATCTTTTCCCGCTTTAGATTGTTCCTCGGGCACTGGTCTAAACTGAACCTATCACCCTTCACTATGGGAGTTAGACTTGGTGAACAATTTTTCATCTAAAATCTCACTAAGACTTTGTTGATATAGGTCTCTTGAGACAAACCCAAAATGCCTCGAGATCTTTCCCTATGGATCTTTATGCCAATGTCATAAGATGCCTCACTCATATCCTTCATATCAAAGTTCTTTGAGAAGAATTGTTTCACCTCGTATAATGTTCCCACGCCATTAGTTGCTAGCAAAATATCATCCACATATAAAACAAGATAACATATCATACTCCCACTAACCTTGTGGCATATACAACTATCCATGATATTAAACCAAATGGAGAGATGACCTCATGAAACTTTAGATACCATTGTCGGGACGCTTGTTTCAAACCGTATATGGATTTATTAAGCTTGCAAACTAAGTGTTCATTGGCACTAGAGGAGAATCCTTGAAGTTGTTTCATGTAAACCTCTTCCTCTAGTCCACCATTAAAAAAGGCAGTTTTCACATCCATATGATGTAGCTCCAAGTCAAAATGAACTACTAAAGCCATGATTACTTGAAGAGAATGTTTCTTGGATACCAGAGAAAAGGTCTTCGTATAGTCGATTCCTTCACTTTGAGTGAATTCTTTGGTCACGAGTCTTGCCTTATGTCTCTCAATGTTGCCTTGTAAGTCTTTTTTAGTCTTAAAGACCCACTTACATTCAATGGCTTTTACACCATAAGGCAACTCGACGAGATCCCAGACTTTGTTAGAGGCCATAGAATTCATCTCATCTTTCATGGCTCCATACCATAATTCAGATTCTTTAGAACTTATGGCTTGTGAAAACGTTTCTGGATCATGTTCAGCTCCTATGTTGTAATACGATTCTTCCAAGTACACGACATAATCACTAGGGATAGTTAAATTTCTTACCCTAGTAGATCTCCTTAATGTTGTTTCTTCATGTGGAACTTGTTGCTCAATTGGTTGTTCAACATTTTGTGGTTCCTCAACAATGTGATCTATATGTTAAGAAGTACGTGGAACCTCGATGGTTGGTTGTCTTATACCCGTTTCTACCTCATGGGTACATATGACAATTAATCTATGACTTGGACCAGGGTCTTAACCTTGATAGTTATCTCATTTAGACAAGGTGTCATGAAATTGACCACCCCCACTGACTCAGTCATTCTCGAGAAACTTCGCATTTCTTGATTCCACAATTCTATTTCCTTAGGTCAAGTTTCTTTTCTTGTGGATTAAATTCTCACTTCTGATGGGCATCCCCATACGCGTATATGTCGCAAACTGGGTTTCCAACCTTTAATATATACACTGCCGTCTTTGGTGCCTCAATCCACAAGAAATGAGGAAGATAATTGTTACTCCTCATACTCCTTACCACGTCCATTAAAGTTCAGTTTCTTCTTTACACTTGTACCATTCTAGTCCGAAGAACCGGGGCGCATAGTGTATTGGGCAACAATCCCATGCTCTTGAAGAAACCTAGAAAATGGACTTAGTGCTTCTGTCCGATCTCGGTGTACCTACCATAGTCTTATCCACCTCTGTCGGCCTGCTATCTTTACTTGCTTCCCGCATTGTTTCTCTACTTTAGCCTTGAATACCTTAAGGCTTCCAGCGCTTCGACCTTAGAACAAAGCATGTAGAGATACATATAACGTGAGTAGTCATCAATGAAGGTGATGAAGTATTTCCGATCACTCCCATCCCTGTTAGGACAGCAAATGTCCGTATGTATGATTTCTAACAAATGTTTACTCCTTGTTGCACCCTTTTTAGACTTATTGGTTTGCTTTCCTTTAATGCAATCCAAGCATGTCTCAAAGTCGGTTAAGTCCGAGGAACTTAGTACCCCTTCATTTACAAACCTTTTAATTCTTTGAATGGAGATGTGTCCCAATCTCCGATGCCATAATAAGAAGGATTCTTCATTCATAACACTTCGTTTAATACTAGCAATTAGTCTTAATGAGTTATAAGCATTATTATCTTGCAACTGTACAAAATAAAGACCATCGCACAAAATACCATATTCGATAACCTTTGATTTTATTAATAACGTAAAACTAGTATCCTTAAAGTTACAAGAAATCCCTAAGGGTACGAGGGTTGAAATTGAAAACAAATTCCTAGAAAAACTAGGTATATAGAAGGTCTTTTCCAACTGCAAAACAAAACCGCTTGACAACTTTAAACTGCTAGTTCCAATGGCTTCCACATGTGAGCTTGACCTTTCTCCTGAAATGGATGTACCACTCACTACCCACCAGCTTCCTGAGGTTTCTCATACCCTACAAGGTATTTGAAACATGGATTGTAGAACCAGAGTCAATCCATCAAGTGTTATGATTAACATTTGTGAAATTTGATTCATAACATACGAATGAAAAAGAAATACCTCTCTTTTCAAGCCAAGCTTTGTGCTTTGCACAGTCCTTTTTCATGTATCCCTTCTTTTTACAAAATAAACACATGGATTCCTTCTTGATGTTTGTCTTGGGTTGAGTCATGCCATCTCCCTTGTTCTTAGCATTATTCTCCCCTTTACTGCCTGGAAGAGTGAAAAGCACCTTCTCTCCTTGTTCCACCAGTAGCCAGTCCTCCTCTTGCATGCACATGGTTAGAAGTTCGCTAATTGACCAATCCTCCTTATATGTGTTATAGGAGATCTTGAATGGGCTATACTGAGGAGGAAGAGTACATAGAATATATTGAACGAGGAAGGACTTCGATATGGTTACTAATAGGTTCTTTAACTGAGCCGCTATGTCCATCATGTGCATTATCGATCCCTTTGTCACTCAGTAGGCACAGGGTGGAGAACTAAATAATAAGGGTATTGGCTAGAGACTTCACGGACTTGGCGAATTGATCATCAATTGCCTTTAACAAGTCCTGAACCTTATTGTGCTTCTCAATAAACCCATGTATACCAGTAAAAATGTGAGTTTTAATGAACGCAGAGGGGCGGTGGGCCTCTCCCGGTTTCCTCATACAACTCGTAGCGGCTTTGGAGTGTTGGTAGCCGAGATAGTCGGGGGCTCATCTTTCCTAATGGCAGAGTCTGTATCCTAATTAATAACAAATATATACATTTTTTTTTTTAGAATTAATTACAAATTGTTACATAGTGATATTTTCTAAAATGTACAATTTATTAATCAAGGTGTTGTGCCTAATCTTAATTAATAAAATTATGCATATCATCCAACAAAATAAAAAATAAAAAAATTATTTATTTGAGACCATGGGCCCTTGGCGAGGACTATTGAAGGCAAGTCCCTGAGATTGCCACATGATAGACCCTAGGCCTGCTGGATTCATGTCCTTGGGCTGTTGCATGCAGGCATTTAGGTTGCTGCATGAAGACACTTAGACTTTTGCATGTAGGAACTTGCACATCTTTGCACATACGAGACCTCTAGGCTTGCCATCTGTGAGCCCTTTGGTTTACAATTATTATTACATGTTTATAGGAATCAAAGGCAGGAAAATGTTTTATTAACTTGATTCAAATATTAATCCATAAATTTAAATTATATAGATAATGAAATAATATCTCCAAAAAATTAGTAAAATAGAGAAAAAAAAAGTATTTTCTGAGATTATCTCGAAACATTAATATGTTTGAAAAACCTTAATTCAAACATATTAATCCTTATCTTTATCTCCATAAATTAAAATTATTGAGATAATGAAATAATATATCCAAAAAATTAGTAAAACCAAGAAAAAAAATGTATTTTCTGATATTATCCCGAAACATTAATATGTTTGAAAAACCTTAATTCAAACATATTAATCCTTATCTTTATCTCCATAAATTAAAAATATAGAGATAATGAAATAATATCTCCAAAAAAATTAGTAAAACCGAGAAAAAAATGTATTTTATGAGATTATTATATTTGAAAAACCTTAATTCAAACATATTAATTCTTATCTTTATCTCCAAATAAAACACATGCAAAGTTGGATAAATAAATCCTAAACAATAGCATGCAATATGGAATAACCGAATTGGAAGAAAATCCCTCAAAACAATCAAAGAATACAGATTCGTTGGTTTTGATACCAAATGTTATATTTAGAATGTCTAAATAAGAACAGGCAAATTATAATAAATGCGGAAGCTAATTGATCGTACCTCTAACCATGATTGTTAAATTCAAACAGAGAATCTAAGGAATCTTCTGGCACTTGAACACTCTTTCGCCTAATGGTGTCGGATGAATTTCTCGAATATGGTAACCAGGGACCCATCAGATAAGTCACCATATATATAGGGAGTCATCACCCTATATGTAAGACCCGAGAAATTCCAATTTCTGGAAAGAGGGCAAAATCGTAATTTTGGTTACAAAATTGTAATTTCGGTTAAAAATCCGAAATTTATTCTCTAGATCTCGGATAGTGAAACGGATTGCCTGATTGGAATCGTCTCATGAAAATCTAATATACATTACATTTTAAATTCGAGATAGTCGGGTTAGCACTTTACGAGGCATCGCGGTTCGGTCTTAGTAAAATGATTCGATCACGACAGAAAGTCACATATAACACATACTCATGTGCCGCAAGTGGTATGAGTAGAGAAATGATGAATGGATGGCGAGATAGTACAGAATATCAAATACGGGAAATAGAGGGACTTAATGAAGCGTTTTGAATTGTTTAAGTCAAGGACAAAGAAGCATAGTGACTTGTCTTCTTCAAAAAGCAAAAGGAGAAAAACGTGAGAGGGAGGAGGGGCTTGCACAGGAAGCTTAGATCTCATTTTTAGAGAGAGAGTGTCTTCCTTCTCTCTAGGTTTCTGAACGATCCGACCGTCGGCAGTCTTCGGGACAAGAGGGAGAACTGCTCTACGCGGAGAGGGCTTCCCGTGGGTACCGGATTTAGGGAGTTTTCTCAAACTCCGAGAGGTAGGGGTTTCTCCCTACTTGGGTTTTACGCTTTATTTAAGTGTTCTACAATGCCCGGTTTTGCTTGAGGCTTGAATGACGTTTGATGTTCAAGCTTGACGAGATGTTGAATTTGAAACCCATGTGGACGGTCGTGGCTGTCCGCAGGCTAATGGAGTTCCTAGTTTGTGCATTTATGTGAAAATGTGTGCTTTGGTGTGTATGAGGCGAGATTATTAAGAAATGGTTCTGAGTGAGCGATAAATTGTGTTTTATTAGGAGCAGTAACAGGGTTTTCTTGTTCCGAGCAATAGTGCGAATATAGTTTGTGAAAATATGTGTTGGTCAGTGATTTAAATTAATTCACTCGTGTTTGATCGTTAGCCCAGTGAGCTAATTTTGATGTGGAATGTCGAATTTATGACATGATTGTATGGAGTGAATGTTTGTAAATATATCGTATTTTATATATTCATGTGAATTAGGCGTATTGATTAGCGTACATGCATTTCGTATACCTTGGAACATCACAGGACTATAGGAGTTAGTGCATGAGATGAGTCCTAGAAAGAAAAGCGAGTTCGGAGGTTGTCTAAAAATATTAATTATCTGAGGAATTAGTCCAAATTAAGAAAAAAAATATCAATCGTCGGACGGCCAATTGATATTCATCGGAGTAGTCCTGAAACAAATAATATATCATGTCGTCGAGATGGCCCAATTGATATATACTCATCGGAGTGTTGTCCACAAACTAATAAAACAATAATTCTCATACGAGTGTAACACCCGTCCGAGAAGTGTATAGTACGCTCAATCTTGTAGGGGTGTATAAGAGTACAGAAATATCCTGTAGTATTTTGGAGATGAAATTAGGAAATTATAAATTTTGGAACAGGAATTTGGTACTTAAAACAAGGGTACAATTGTCATTTAGCTTAAAAGGATATAGTAAGGCATAATTAAGTTAGAGATGGGCCATAGTAGGAATTTCAAAAGTTGGATTTGCAATTAAGGAAAGTTGAGGGGGTGAAAGTATAATTAATGGAAGTTTAAATAGTAAAATAATAATAATGAATTGCCATAATTTTTCAGGGAAGTCTCGAAAATTCTCTAGATCTCGGATGACGAAACGGACTGCGTCGTTAAGTTCGTCTCGAAATCTAGTGACCTAGAAAAGTTTCGTTTAATTACGAGGCAGGTCGAGATATTTGCAATTTCTAGGTGAGTTTAGAGTGAAACTGGCAGGATTTTAGAAAATTAAAAATGCAAATATTAAGAATATTCAATTATGATAAAAGAAAATTGGCAGGGACAAAATAAATTGTTTGGGGCTTAAACGGACAGAAGGAATAAAAAGGGATATATAGATTTTATATAAAAAAAAAAAATGAAAAGCAAGTAGACGAGCCCAGACGAGAGGGAGAGGCGTCTAGATGCAGAGAGAGTTTTTGATTTTAAAGTTTTTTTTCTTTTCAAATCTTCTTTCAGTTCTGGCAATGGTCAGTTTCGTCGTGATAAACACGGAAAGTGCTTTGCAACTGACGAGGGCTAACGTGAGTACAAAAACACGAGTTTCAGAAATTGGTCATCACGAAAAACCCAAATTTTTAGTTTTCTCGGATCTCGCTATTCTGGTAGTGCACCGGACTAGTAGAGTAAAGTTACTGCCTTGACGAGAGCTACGCGTGGACACCAAAATCTTGGCTTTCGTCGAGCTTCGAAGAGTGAAATTTTCCTACTTGTGTTATTTCGAGTCTAAAGACTATATAATGACTTGGAATATTCTAGAGGCCATAAGTGATCCCGAGAATTTTTAGGCGAGTTTAGAAATTTACTTAAAAATTTTGGGACTATTCAGACGATCGGGGCGTTGGGACTGTTTCCGGGACAATTTTGGTTAAAATTTCGGAGTTTATTCGGTGATCCAGAGACCAGAATTTTTGAAATGTTTTTGGGTGTTTTTAGACTATATGGAAAGTCCCTTTAGTCTAGAATCTAGCCATATGCACAATGAATGGCATTTGGGGCCCTCATTCTACGAAAATTTTAATTTTAACACCGAGTGTGCAAATTAGTAGTTGTCTTGGCGTGTGTGATCAATACGCCAGTGTGTAGGCTAAAAGCAAAGACGGGAAAATTGTGGAATCGTGCTCAAAGTTTAATAAGCAGAAAAAGGTGAGTGTTCTAAACTCATTTTCCAAATACTAGTGTATTATTATTATTATTATTATAAACTGTTTTGCACTAGTATTTCATGGTTTTGAGTTCAAACCATTTTCAAGAAGCAAACAATGAATTAGAAAGCAAACAAATGGTTTTGAGTTAAACCATTTTTGAAAAGCAAGCATTGGTTTTAAATCGTAAAACCATAAATAAGCAAGTAAGCAAATGGTTTTGAGTTAAACCATTTTTGAAAAGTAAGTAAATGGTTTCTAAATTGTAAACCATCTTTCAAGAAAGCAAGTAAGTAAATGGTTTTAAATAATTAAACCATTTTTTAAACTAAACAAGCAAATGGTTTAAATTGTAAAACCATTTTCAAAAGAAACAACAAGCGAACAGAAAAGCAAACAAAGAATGTTTGTGAAAAAGCGGGCTACAGTTCTAAGCAAGAAAACCGATTAAGTAGGTATTCCGTGCGTGCGGTGGTGTTGGGGATCTCATACATGCATTTAGTTTTGCCTGGTCGACGACTTAGGACGCATGCATTTAAAGGAGGCGAGTAGCGCATCTGAGTATAAGGTTAAGAGCTCTAAATAAATTATGGTGATGGCGACCCACGTCAATTCCACCATATTCACCGGAGAAAGGTGATGCGGACCGGAGTCCTTCCACCGGCACGATCGCCCGAACTCCGTGTTCACTAGAGGTACAGTAGCGAAAAATAGGCCCTCGAGTGGTTGATGTTTATAAGCATAATATACGGAGTTTGAAAATCAACCATTGGTTCCGGTCGCCCGAGGCTTAGGAGAGTTTAAAAGCAAGCGGTTGAGCGGGCTCTGCATTTTATTTTCAAAGAATACGGTTGGCGAGCCGTTTTATAGAAAAGTTTTGAGAAACTTTTTTAAAGCAAAAGGTTTGTGAAAGGTTTTAGAAACTTTCAAACAGATAAAGCGAAGCAAAAGAAATTTGAAGTTTATAAACTTCTAAGCAAGCAACAATAAGAGTTTTATAAACTTTTAAAGAAAAGCAAAGCAAGCAAACAAAGTAAAGAAAGTTTTAGAAACTTTTAAGAAATGACAAGTATAAAAGCAAACAAGCAAAGAAAAGTTTTAGAAACTTGAAAGCAAAGAAACTAAAAATGGTGTAAAGGAGTTTTACATTTTGAGATGTTTTCGGAAAAGCAAAAGCGTTTATAAAATCATACACTCAACGAGCTCGTTTAGCTCATTATTTTCTATTTAAAATGTTTTCAGGTACGACGAGACACTCCCGGATGTTTGGACGGGTTAGGATTCATACGACATTTATATCGGTCTTTGTAATTAAGAATATTGTGTAAGGAAATACTTTGAACTTAATATAATGGAGCATATGTATGTACATAGAGTAGTTTGTGAGAGAATGTGTTGGTATCTTTGGTTATGCCATATTTTGGATATAGTGTAAATTGGATGTATCTGAGTTTGGGACATGTCCACATATCGCATTTGTTATCTTTACCGAAATTTTATAAATCATAAGTTTAAGAAAGAAGAATTTTATAGGAGGTTTTATGGCAAATAGGAACTGACTTCCACGGGGAGTTTAGTCGTTGGGGTAGCGGTGGGGATTTACCACGTGGGTGGCGACTGCATGCGCGGCTGGAAGGGTGGGGGTGTGTCAAGGTGGTATCAAAGCATAAGTATTAAGCAGCCATGTTTTTCGATTCAAAGTACATACATATCAAGTGATTCAAAGTGAGTTGATTATTGGTAATTCTGACACTATCGGGAAGGGACGTAGAAGTGCGTCCTGGGAGTTATTCCAGAGGCTCCCGAGCGTCTTACAGTACCTGAGAGGGAGGAGCACGTAGTAGGTTCCACTACCGCATCTATGAATCGACCTCCGGTAGACGGTCGAATTTGGACCATCTGCGCCACCAAAAGGGCTCAGTGCGGGAATGTTTACGTGAGCAAGTAGCACGGTGCACGGATAGTAGCTATAGCGACCAAACAAATGATCCCTTGACCTCCACGCCACTAGAGAGTTCGGAAGAGCAGGGAGGTCAATAATCTGGCGAAGCCAAGCCATATGGCTGATGGTGATCGAAGCGATACAGTTATGGCTAGACCGAGTAAATAAGGTTTATGGAGTTATGGGCTGCACGGATGAGCAAAGGGTCTTGTTTTCCAGTTTTCTGATGGAAGACAGGGGTTAAGATTGGTGGGATGCCGTAGAGAGGAGGTATCATGATGGCATATCATGGGACCAATTTGTAAAAATTCCGATAGGTTCTTTCCTCGAGTCCATGGGATTCAAAAATTGAGAGTTCTTCAAATTAGAACAAGAACATGCTCGGTGTCGAGGAATAAGAAGAAGTTCTCAAAATTAGTTAGATTGGTTCCACATATTCAAGCGGATGAAGTCTGAAGTGCAAAGGTTTTTATCGGGACTACGCACAAAGATCTGAGTGCATTTATCGGTGGTTCCTCAGGGAATGGGTTGGGGACTTAGTAGAGGCCGCTCGAGTTGAGCAAAGTACCACGGCTATGTATCGGGTAAGGCGGGAAAGTAAGAGTAAGAGGAATTACACCGAGGCACGTCAATAAAGCTTCAGGGCAATTATAGTAGAAAGAGGAACAAGGGCGAGAGGTTATAGGGTGGGGTTGCAGAGTGGGGCTATCTCTAGTCGAGGATCGGTGAGGTCCTCGGTTGCTAAGCGTGGCGCAATTATTCCTCCTGGCCATGTCACATGCCGGAAAGCGACACCGTGGGAGTGTAGGAGATTCGATTCTGGGGTGTTTCCACGGCGGGAAGAGCCATTACATTAGGGAGTGCCCTCGTGATTGAGTGCGGGACATCGGTAGCAGTCCTAGCTACCCCGGTGCGAGAGATGATCTGAGAAGTCTTCGGGGAGAGGTTTCCCGACGGAGGGGCCAACACGGCCGCGAGGTAGGGTGGCCGTGGTAGAAGCGAGAGCGGTGCCCGGGGATATAGGCCCGAGGCCCGCTCGGGCGGAGTATCTTTGTGACTCGGCAGATGCGAATGCGACTCTAGATGTAGTCCCTTTGTATTATTTCTATCCTTGATCATGATGCATATACCTTAGTGGACCCAGGAGCTACGCATTCATTTGCATCGAAGCCATTCTTAGATCATTTCCAGATAAAGACCCGGTAGATTTAGAGTGCTGTAGGGAGTTCCTTCCAGTTTAGAGATCCATTTTCATGACAGTGGTCGGAGATAGTAGAGTTCTGATTGAGGGACAGGAGTTCCGGCGGATCTTGTAGCTTTAGATATGAGGGATTTCGATGTGGTTCTCGGTATGGATTAATTTGTATCGCCATAAATTACGTTAGATTGTTATAAAAGGAAGTAAATTTGAATAGGCCGAAATTTGAGGTAAAGTTTAGAGGATTACGTGAGAGTTATCTTCTGTATGATCTATATGGCGGCCTGAGAGAATGCTACATAAAGGATGCCCGGGGTTATCTAGCTTATGTGGTGGAACGGGAGGAGAAGTTCTGAGTGGATGGGATTCGGTTGTTAGAGAGTTCCCGGATGTATTCCCCCAGTGATATTGCGAGTTTCCTCAGGAAAGAGGTGGAGTTCTGTTGATTTGATCAGGGTGAGCCCGTTTCCATTCCTCCCTTATAGGATGGCTCTGAGTTGAGAGCTTAAGGCTCGGAGTTAAATTGTTCGTAAAGAGGATTCATTCGAGCCGGTATATTCCGTAGGAGCTCAGGTTCTGCCAGTGAAAAGAAAGATGGGAGTTTGCGGTTGTATTGATTACGAGGCGGTAGAGCGAGTTACCATCCATGTCGGTATCTACTCTAGAATCGATGAGTTGTTGATCAACTCGAGGATCGAGTGTACTCAAGATAGATTTGAAGGGTCGGGGTATCATCAATTGAGGGTGCGAGAGGGGTGATGTTCTAAGATACATTCGGGACATTGCCCGGACATTATGAGTTTACATTGATGCCGGTTTGGCTTGAGCTAATGCTCGGCGGCATTTATGGATGTGATGAGCGGGTATTCGGCCGTATTTAGATAGGTTCGTTATAGTCTTTATTGATGATATCTGGTGTATTGGGTAGTTCGGAGGAACATTCGAGCACACGAGGATTGTGTTGCGAGACCACAGGGAGGCGGCAGTTTCATACGAAGTTGAGCAAGTGTCGGTTTGGCTTGATAAGGTGGCATTCCCTAGGTAAATGTGATCTCAGCGGGGGAGTGATGGATCCCAGAAAATAGAAACTGAGTGGTAAATTAAGAACCACCCAAGAATGTCGGAGGTTAGAAGCTTCCTTGGTTTAGCCGGGGTATTACGGGGAAGTTTGTTGGGGTTCTCGAGATCATGTTGTGACCAGGTGACAGGAAAGATGTTCGGTATGATTGGGTAGATGCTTGTCAACGAGTTTTGAGAGTTGAAAGATAGATTGACTTCAGCGAGTTCTAGCTTTACCAGTGATGGAAGAGATGGATTTGTGGTTTATAGTGATGTAATGAGCCTTGGTTATGTTTTGATGAAATGATAGGGTGATTGCATATGCTGAGACAACTAAAGAAGCATGAGGAGAATTACCCTACACACGATTTAGAGCTAACGACGGTCGTGTTTACCTTAAAATATGGAACATTGTATATGGTGTTCCCTTGCGGGATCCTTACAGGATCATAAAGTCTTCAATATATTTTCACGAAAAGAGTTAAACTGAAATGAGAAGATGGCTTGAGTTGATTAAGGACTACGACTGTACTATCGAGTACCATCCAGGAAAAGCCAATGTCGTAGCAGATGTCTTGAGTAGGTGACCAGAGAGTTCTTTGTCTCACATGAGATCAGGTTATCTGCCACTATTGGTAGATTTGAGAACATTAGGGGTGATATTGGAGGGTTGAGAGTTCAAGACCTTGGTGGCCACGTTCATGTTGGACCGCTTCTAGTGGACTGATTCTAGCGAGTGATCCAGCTGGATCGATGATTAGCTTAAGGAAGAGATAGAAAAAGGAAAGAGCGAGGTTTAGTTAGAGATGATGGTATTATAGTGAAAGGGCGGAAGATGTGTGTCTTTAGAGTATGGCGGTGAAGAGAGACATTATGGAAAGAAGCACATTCATCTGCGTATGCTATTCATCAATTAGTACCAAGATATAGAACTTTGAAAGAACATTACTTGGTGGAATGGGATGAAGAAAGGGTGCAAGTTTGTCTCCGGATGTCTATTTGTCGGCGGTGGCGAGCATCGAGGCCGTAGGAGGATATAGATTACTCCACTATTCGGTGTGAAATGGAAAAGATTATTATGGATTTTGTGACGGTCTTCCATGGACTCAAAGCGGCTTATGATGCGATATGGGTAATAGTTGATCGTTTGACGACAAAGTCTGCTCACATTTCCTACCGATTAATGTTGAAGATTCTTTGGAAAGTTGGCCCAAATTGTATGGGCCGAGATAGTGAGACCGTAGGGTTCGATTTCGATAGTTTGGTCGAGACCCCGAGGTTCCACATCCGGGTTTTGGCTGGTTGCAAAGCGGCCCCGGTACTCGCTTTCATTTCAGCCACGACCATTTCGTCGCCAGACCGGATGGCGGTCGGAGAGGACCATTCATCGTTAGGATATGTTGAGGCTTATGTAATGGAATTCAAAGGAAGTTGGGATACTCACTTAGCACTAATGGGTTTGCCCCTGTGACCAGCTATCGACTAGTATAGATATGGCTCCACGGGGCGTTGTATGGCGAAATGGGACTCAGTGTCTTTGGGATGAGGTTGGTGAGAAGCTAGTAGGTCACGAACTGAGTGCAGTTCACTTCGGAGAGTGAAAGTTGTTCGTGATAACTTGAAGATGGCAAAGTAGGCCAGCGGAGAAAAGTTATCGGATGGCAGAGTACGTAGAGACTTACAATTCGAGATAGGTGACCAAGTCTTTTTAAAGATTTCACCTTGGAAAGGTGTGTTGAGATTTGGGAAAGCGAGACAAGCTTAGTCCGAGGTATATTGGACCTTATGAGATTGTGAGCAAAGTGGGGTCAGTAGCTTACAAGTTGAAGTTACCCCCAGAGTTATCAAGGATTCATGATACATTCCATGTGTCGATGTTGAAGTATATCCAAGATCCTTCACATGTGTTGAGAGAGAAGCGACCGGACAGTTAAAGGAAAATTTGACTTATGAGGAGATACATGTAGATTGTAGATCGCAAAGAGAGCGGTGTTGAGAAGCAAAGTGATTCCATTAGTTAAGTCTTATGGAAGAATCATGAGAGGGAGGCGCTGACTACTTGGGAGCAGGATGTCAAATGCGCGTGGGGTACCCTCCACTTATTTTCCGGATGGGAGTATTTTCGTTTCCTTTATTTTGGAGTTTAGTTATTCATTTCGAGGACGAAATGTTCCTAAGGAGGGAGGATTTTGTAACACCGGAATCCCAGGGTGTACGATTACATGATCTTGTAGGGGTGTATAAAGAGTACGAGTGTCTCTTGTAGTATTTTGGAGATGAAATTAGGAAATTATAAATTTGGAACACGGAATTTGGTACTGTACTTAAAACAAAGGGTACAATTGTCATTTAGCAAAAGGATATGTAAGGCATAATTAAGTTAGAGATGGGCCATAGTAGGAATTTCAAAGTTGGTTGCGATTAAGGAAAGTTGAGGGGGTGAAGGTATAATTAATGGAAGTTTAAATAGTAAAATAATAATGAATTCTGTAATTTTCGGGAAGTCTCAAAATTCTCTAGATCTCGGATAGCTGGCTTGATTTGCTCTCCTGCCAGTCCCAGGTCTCGCGAAATCTAGTGACCTAGAAAAGTTTCGTTTAGTGCGAGACGGTCGGAATATTTGCAATTTCTAGGTGAGTTTAAGTGAAACGAAAGCAGGATTTTGAAAATTCGAAAAAAGTAGCAAATATTTAAGAATATTCAATTATGATAAAGAAAATTGAAAGCCAAGGGACAAAATAAATTGTTTCGGAAGCAGCGGACGAAGGAACAAAGGGACATGTGGGTCCCATTATAAAAAAAAGATATGAAAAGCAAATGGCCAGGCCAGACATAAGGGAGAGGCGTCAGATGCGAGAGAGAGTTTGATTTTAAGTTTTTTGCACAAATCTTCTTTCTCAGTTTACGAAAATCGTAGTCGGATTTAAGTCGTGATAAACACGGAAGAGTGCTCTGTGACGAGACTGCGACGTGAGTATAAAACCACGAGTTCACCGAGGAATTCAGGTAAATGTCGAAAAACCAAATTTTTAGTTTTCTCGGATCTCACACAGCTATTCTAATTAGTGCACTTTTCGGACCAGTAGGTAAAGTTACTTTACGTGACGAGAGCTACGCGTGGACATAAAATCTTGGCTTTCGTCAAATTGAAGAGTAGGAGATTTTCCTACTTGTGTTATTCAGTCTAAGACTATATAATGACTTGGAATATTCTAGAGGCCATAAATTTCGATTGAGAATTTTAAATGAGTTTAGAAATTTTAGGAAATTTTGGGACTATTTTCGGACTGATCCGGTGAATTTGGAATTTGTTTTTCGGACGATTTGGTTAAAATTTCGGGAGTTTATTCGAGCCCAGTCCAGACTAATTTTAGAAATGTTTTGGGTGTTTTTAGACTATATGGAAAGTCCTTTAGTCTAGGAATCTAATATACTGTGGAGAATGGCATTTGGGGCTACATATTTTACAGAAAATTTTAATTTTAGCACCAAGTGTGCAAATTGCTTAGTTGTCTTGACGTGTGTGATCTAATACATAGTGTGTAGGCTAAAAAGCAAAAGCAGGGAAAATTATTGGAATCGTGCTCCAAAGTTTAATAAAGCGAGAGAAAAAGATGAGTGTTCTAAACTCATTTTTAAATACTAATTAATATTATTATTATTATTATTATTATAAATTGTTTTGCACTAGTATTTCATGGTTTTGAGTTCAAACCATTTTCAAGAAGCAAGCAATGAATTAGAAAGCAAACAAATGGTTTTGAGTTAAACCATTTTTGAAAAGCAAGCATTGGTTTTAAATCGTAAAACCATAAATAAGCAAGTAAGCAAATGGTTTTGAGTTAAACCATTTTTGAAAAGTAAGTAAATGGTTTTAAATTGTAAACCATCTTTCAAGCAAGCAAGTAAGCAAATGGTTTTGAATAATTAAACC
Source organism: Tetrastigma voinierianum (assembly GCA_016808115.1). Lineage (NCBI taxonomy): Eukaryota > Viridiplantae > Streptophyta > Magnoliopsida > Vitales > Vitaceae > Tetrastigma > Tetrastigma voinierianum. The sequence goes on from JAEQBH010000343.1 coordinate 402,255, forward strand.
GTTTTTTCAAACAGAAGCAAGCAAATGGTTTTAAATTGTAAAACCATTTCAAAAGAGCAAGCAATGACAAGCAAACAAAGAATGTTTGTGGCTTGAGCCTTCCACCCCAGTTCTAAGCGAGAAAGCTAGGTCGGAGGTATTCGTGCGTGCACGGTGGTGTTAGGATCTCATACATGCATTTTTAGTTTTGCCTAGTCGGCCAAACTTAGGACGCCATCATGCATTTAAAAGGAGGCGAGTAGCGCGTCACGGTATATAAGGTTATGAGCTCCTAACTAAATTATGGTGATGGCGACCAATTAAATTCCGCATTCGCGGAAAAGGTGATGCGGACGGGTCAACTTTCCACCGACACGGTCGCCCGAGCTTCAGTGTTCACTAGGAATACGATAAGCAAAAATAGGCCTCAGTGGTTGATGTTTTATAAGCATAATATCTGATTTTGAAAAATCAACCATTAGTTTCCAGTGCATGAGGCTTAGTGGGAGAGTTTAAATGAGCGGTTGAGCCCGGGCTCATTTTATTTTTCAAAGATGCGGTTGAGCCCGGGCTCCGTTTTTATATGAAAAAGTTTTGAGAAACTTTTAAAGCAAAGGTTTGTTAAAGGTTTTAAGAAACTTTTCAAACAAGATAAAGAAAGCAAGCAAAAGAAATTTGAAAAGTTTTATAAACTTCTAAGCAAGCAAACAATAAGAGTTTTATAAGCTTTTAAAGAAAAGCAAAACAAGCAAGCAAGTAAAGAAAAGTTTTAGAAACTTTTAAAAGCAAGCAAGTATAAAAGCAAGCAAGCAAAGAAAAGTTTTAGAAACTCGAAAAGCAAGAAAAGCTTATGGAAAATAATTGTAAAAGAGAGTTTTACATTTTTGAGATGTTTTCGAGGAGAAAAGCAAAGCGTTTATAAAATCATACACTCGCGAGCTCGTTTAGCTCATTATTTTCTATTTTAAAAACTATTTTCGAATGCAGAGACATAGGTTATTTGGGCCAGTTAAGTTCTCGACATTTATATCAGTCTTTGTAATTAAGAATATTGTGTAAGAAATACTTTGAACTTGTATAATGGAGCATATGTATGTACATAGAGTAGTTTGTGAGAATGTGTTAATTATCTTGGTTGCCATATTTTGGATATAGTGTAGAAGTGGATGTGCTCTGGGGATTTAGGACATGTCCTATATGCGAGTTGTTATCTTTGCGAAATTTTATAAAATCATAAGTTTAGAAAGAAAAATTTTTATAGGAGGTTTTAGCAAGCAATACGGCCGCTACGGGAGTTTCTAGTCTTTAGAGTAGGTGGGGATTTACGTGGAGTGGTGGCACGCCATGGAAGGGGTGGGGGTGTGTCAGGCATAGGCGGAGTGTGAGAGAGTCGGTGAGGACTCGGTATACGAGTTAGTCATGTAAACGTTAAAGTAGGATCATGCATTTGCTTGAATGTGTGTTTAATTGAACATTACCTTTGCACTTAGGTGGAAGTGGCCACTTAGGCGATTCAACTGATGAGCATTAAGCTCCTGTCGAGGATATTATTTCTGGTACGGGAGCGTGCGAGGGACGGCTAAGATCTAGATTTGGATTAGAAGAAAGCCGGGCGTGGCTTTAATGATGTTTACATGTATTAGAATTCGAGTATTTTAATATATGTTATATAAGAGTAAATATTTGAACTCTTAGAACCATTGGATATAGTTGGATTCATAGTTGGTATATTTTTATGAGTACTATTCATGGGCGTTTTACTCATGTTGGGATTATATTGGACTGTTTGGGACAGGTATATGCAGGTACTGTATTTGGGTAGAGCTCTCCATACAAAGGAGACTCTGCCCGATTTTCTGAAGTGGAGTCGGGTAACCAGAAGCGTCCACTTATGTCCATGAGGTTGACGGGTAGTCAACGGACCCCGAGATGCAGGCGTCACACTATACAACCGTTATTAGAGAGTGGATCTTACCACTTATTCCACTCCCTGACATGGAATTAATGGGCCACTAAAAGGAGGACTTAATCCTCCTAGCCATTGGAAGACTTAATCAACAAACTGTATTCACCCAGATATTGTTTTTTCTGTCAATTTATTAGCCAGGTACAATTCCTCTCCAACCCAAAGACATTGGAATGGTATCAAACATATATTGCACTACCTCCAAGGAACAACTGATATGGGTATATTTTACTCAAAGGAATCAAAACAACAATTGCTTGGTTATGCTGATGCAAGATACCTTTCAGACCCACTTAAGGCTATATCACAAACAGGGTATGTATTTAATGGTAATGGAACTGTTATTTCATGGAAATCCTTTAAGTAGACAATGATGGCCACATCATCGAATCATTCAGAGATTATAGCAATACACGAAGCAAGACGTGAATGCATATGGCTAAGATCAATGATTCAACATATCAAAAAATCATGCGGACTCCCTTATATCAAAGACAACCCGTGATATTGTTTGAAGATAATCTTTTGCGTCCATTGCCTGGGTAAAGGAAAGCTATATCAAAGGGGATAGAGACTAAACATTTCTCAAGAATTCTATTATACACATAGACGGAAGAGTGGTGAAATTGATGTTTAACAAAAGACGTTCAAGTGATATCCCATGATTTATTCAAGTCATTGCCAATACTCGACATTCGAAGGTAATATCTGTATTGGAATGCATGGCTGAAGGACATTGACATAAGGGGGGAGTATCTTTATGATATGATATTAGTGTTGTAACGCCCCAAAATATACCCTAGAATTTTTATAATAATTTTATTATATATATTTCGGGTATGAATTGAGCCAAGCTTGGATTTTTAGGAAAGTAGATAAATTGATAAATTGTAAAATGTAAATTGAAGGTGTGAGCATATGATTGAATATTATATGCTAAAATAAGAAATTGATTGAACCCGAAAATAAACCCAAGTGAAAAAGTGCAAATGTGGAAATTTGTAAAATGAGGACACAGAGAGTGAATATTAAGCTTAAATGCTAATGTGAAATAAATGATAAATGATAAGGAAAATGGGAAATAAAGAGTTAGAATGCCAAAAAAATGGAAAATGGGATTAATTGGGTGGCCAAACAAGGCCTTATGAAGAATAAGTGACTTAGGACCAAAAAGGAGAAAATGAGAAATGAGAAATGAGTGTGTAGGCCAAACATGGCCTTACACTTAAAAGAGATTTAAAAGACCAAACTTGGTCTTAGATGCTCATTGTAAGCAAATCACGTTTTGGGGAGAGAAGAGAGGAGAAAAGGGAGAGAAAGCTAGGGTTTGCAAGAAGAAGTGATTTTGGTTGGATTTGCTTCCCATTTCATCCTCCTAAGGGATCAAGCAACCTACAAGAGGAGCTTTGAAGAGATAAGGTAAGAAAAATCAAACCCTAACTTCTTCTTTCATGATCTTGATTTTGGGAAAAAGCCCTAACTTAAGAGAAAAGGGTTTTCATTGATTCTAAACCACCTTTGGAGTTGTTTTAGGTGGATTCCATGGTGGATTTTTTATATGGGATGGATTGGAGAAGGTTTGTGGAAGAAAAATGGATGAAAATGCAAAAATCCAACGTTTTCTGGGCAAAAACCCGTAAGTGGTACCGGTACCAAAGAGTGGTACGGTACCCGTGTCACGATGGGCAAAGTGATTGGCGTGATTAAGGTGCAGTTTGATTCGATGCCGGGTTAAGGGAAATCGAGTGTCTCGAACCCGACAAAATTTATAAAACCACAATACCTTATACTACCATAGCATAGCTAATGCGAGTATAGTGGTTCAGTTGTCCACGGGGATGAGTTTTCTTCATGCAAATGTACCAGGTGAAGTGCTTAAACTGGTGAATTTAATTTGGATTTTGGGATTTTGCTAAAAACGGTGGAGTTTGGTGGTTGAAAACTAAAATTAAAATGAGTAAAAATGTAAAAGAAAAGTCCTTGAAGTATTAGGTCAGAAGCAGCAGGTTCCTAGGGCAGAATTAGGGTTTCTCGGGTCTTTTCTCGCGTTGGGGAGGATGACCTATAGTCATCTCCCTAACCGGATCTTGGATTTAGCTATAAATTATTTGAATAGCAGGGAATGACATTTACTATCAAAAATGGTCTTAGACAGTGAAGACATTCCTCCTTGACCCACCTTCCAATAATCCATAGAAGATAACTAATGAATATCAGTGGATCTAGCAATAAGAATCCACTTAACCCTAAAAGATTACCAAATACCAATCATTCAAGGTGAATCAAAGGGGTTTAAACCTAAGAGTAAAGGAAAAACCATAAATGAGCAGTGAATACCTCATTGAAAATAGGAAAACCCTACAGTGCCTTAGGTTCCTTTGCCTGGTGCCTTCTACTTCAAGGAAAGAGGGGTTTTAGCCGCTCATCCTCTGAGAAGACCTTCTCAGAGGGTGTGTGGCTCCCTAGAAAGTGAAGGAAAATGAAAGAAACAGGGAGAGAAAAAGAGAGAAAACGAGGCTTCCTATAGAAGCTTCCCCCTGGTTTCAATAATGGAATGATTGTCTCATACAAAGTCTTGGGTTGGTATATCAAGCCATACCCCATACAAAATTACCAAAAACTACAAATCCAAACACTATTACAAGGAGAAAGTAGGAAGAAAAACAAAAAGCAGAGAAAGAAATCAAAAAGTCAAAAGCAGCTGGAACAGTGCAGCAGGAACAGTGGCAGGCTCGCAGGAAAGCATCCATTTTCGCAACGCAGGAAATTTCGCAAAGTTGCGAAATTCACAATGTTTGCGAAATTAACTAGCTAAAATATGAAATTACCATTCTTCTTCACATTTTTACCTTTGCACTTCTTACACTCACCCAAATTTTTGCTCAGTGCCATTTCAACTTGAATTCTTTATGAATGAGTTGGATTCCTAACTTCAGTGCAAATGGCCTGCAAAAACAACAAAACTTGCCACAAAATTTGATTAGTAGTAATGCTATGTCCTTAACATGTCAATTGGGTTAATTATGCTGATTACTACACAAAAAGTGCTCAATCCATGGAGAATTAAGGGCATAAAATAGCACTATTTGGGCGTAATCGGCCGTGAATGCCGGTACCGGTCAAGTGGTACCGGTACCCACTTTGCTTCTAACAACTTTGTTTGTGCGTATTTTTGCCTTTAGAATACCGTATTCATTATGCCGATTGTTGGGGACCCTAAGGAAGCGGGTAATGGGGGTTCAAATAAGGATAGAATTAAAGGAAAAGCGTACCGTACCTCGCCGCCTCGGCGAGTTCGTCATTGGGCAGACTTAGTGTCTTAACCTAAAACCGCTAACAAAGATAAATTGTTATTCACTAAAAATATGATAATTGTTTATCCACTAAGAGTGGCGTGATTGTTATTGACTAGGGATGGGTGATGATCGCTAACTGGGAGTAGAGATCGAAAGAGAAACCGTCGACAACTTCAGTTTGTTCTTTGACTCTATTCTTGTTTCAAGTATTTTGGTAGTTTACCAAGTAACTGTGAAATGAGTACATGAATGAGTATATGAAATGAGTATATGAAATAAGTACATAGATTGAGTATATCTTTGAAAGAATGTCTGAAAGTGAATATGAGTGAAATGTGATATTTGAAAACCCGAATGAATTGAATGATATCTGCAGAATGAACCGCGGCGGGATGCACCAATCGTCGTCAAGAAGGCACCGGTGTCGTCATCGCGGCGGGATGCACCAATGCGGCATCCGTGTGATGGCGTATGGCATTAAGTGATCTGGCGTGTCGAGTGCGTAAATGGCATCCACGTCGTGATGGGAGACCCGAATTATTAAATGTGTAAGCGCGTACCAAATGATAATAAAGTGGGTTCGTGTGACGGTCGTCATAAATGTGAATTGAATATCAAAGTGAAATAACCAACATTGACGAGTGTAAATGGGATTTTTATGCATATGCTTAAATCTCATAAATTGAATTGTTGTATTGAAAATGCATGTTGTGATGTAGTAAATGATTTGTAAAATGAAAGCATGCGAAAGTGAATAGCATGAGCATATGTTGATATAATAGGCATGGTTTAATGTTAAATGCATGCCAAGTTAAATTGAATAATGAATAGAACTGTATAGAACCACTGAGCATGAAAATGCTTAGCGTATAGTTTTTATTTATGCAGCGGAGTTTAGTAGAGCGGGAAGAAAGATAAGATTGTGACCTGCGAGTCATAAAGCAGGATTCGCGACATATAAGTACATACCCCACCATGCACATATCATTTCCTTTTGAACATAGGATGTTTGAACAAATAGTGAACTCAATGTTTTGTTTTTATATCATTTTGAAATGGCATAGAATGTCTTCAACTAGTGATGCATTTTATGAAATGTAAATGTTTGTGAGCCTACCATTTAAAATCTTAAGCGCCAAATGAAACCACAAAGAGAAATAACATAAAGAAAATGTTTGATGAATAAATTAGCGTTAGATGACAGGCTCGATTGGATCCACCGCCGAATTGATTTGAGGATTAGTCGCGTTTCACGCGAAAAATGTAAATGAAAAAGGACCTCTTGGCGTTCTCGGGTTTGGTTCGGACGCATATTGGTGGTTATGATCGAAGTCGCTCTGAAGTGTCTTTAATACTCTTTTTCTTTGCTGATTTTGTCCCAGGTTTTATTAAGCGGGTTTTTAATGAGGCAATCCTAACTGACTAAGAGCAATCAACAACATCATATGAATATTGTACTTTTTTCCTTCACTAGGTTTTATCACATTGGGTTTTACTAGCAAGGTTTTAAAGAAATATTTCTGAGGTGATCAAATCAGAGGAAATGTTGCCAAATAGGTGAATGGGTGAATGACCCATTCTTATAAGGTTTGAAAGATCAATGAATTCATAAATCTCATTTTAATATCTCCCGATACACTTATTTTAATGAGAGCAAAATGAAACAAAGAGCCTTCCTAATGCCTTGTAAAATCATCCCTGAACAAATAAAAAGAAGTTCTTCATTTTCTCTTTCTCTTTCCTCTTTAGTTTGTCTCTCTTTCATATGCAAGAGAAATATTTCTCTTTAGTTTTCATTTTATAAGAGACCCCTTCCTTCTATGCCCCGCCTACTTTATAATACTTTATAGTAATATAATATTTTTAAAATGAATTTAATGTTTATGCTACTAAATACTATTTAGTGTTAAGTTTTATTTAGAATTAAGTTTAGAAAACAAATACTTAGAAGTAATGGGCAGTCTTACTACTACTTATGTGAGTAGGGGGAGGGTCTATGTAAAGCCATATAGTAAATGTAATTAGACCAAATTAAAATGGAAAATTTTACAAAAATAAACAATAAGACATATATTAAACTTATTTCAATAAGAACATAATATATAGGAATGGTAAAAGGCATGATATTCCTATTAAACCTAAATCCCACAAAGTTAAGCATTTATGAAAGTTGGTCTTTGAACATGGTATCAGAGCCTGGTTTGACCAAAGGTCTTGAATTGGAGCCACCTTTTTGCAATTTATTCTTCATTTGTTGATTTGAAAGTCCATCGAGGACTCTATTTGGTTTGCTTGACTCTCCACGTGCGAGTATTGGGCTACATGTGAAGGAGGGTGTTAAAAGATATGTTATTAATATTAAACTCAAATCCTATAAGTTTGAGCTTTTAGGAAAGTTGGTTATTTAACAAGAAAGATAGCCCTGAAGGGACATTAAGTGTTAAAGGATGGGATGGGTCTACGGGAGGTTGGAGGCTCAAGTCCAATGTAAGAACAAAGTATTACAACCACATAATACAAAGTAAAAAAAAAAAAAAAAACATAAAATATAGGAAGATGTAATTTCTTATATTTAACATATTTTTCACAATAAATTATAAAAATTTGTAGAGTAACAAAAATTATATAAGAGAAATTCCTAAAACTAAAAAATTTTGAAAAAAATTACAAATAAACCTAATGTGGAACATAAGAAAATAATATTTCAAGTTAATTGTGATTTGAATAAGAAAATAATTTTTTTAAAAATCAAACCACTGATTGAACAAATAAAGTTATTGGTTCAAGGTTCATTGGTCGAACCGATAATGTCGTAAATTAATATATTATTAAAAATAAAATTAATTATAAATGATTTTTTTTATCGTGTTCTTGTAAAAACATTGTTACTATGGTTAACTCATGATGCTATAAATAGACAATTTATACATTATTAAAGATAAAAATGATATTCTTATTTTTGTTATGTTCTCCTTATTTTTAAGAAAATTTTGAATTTGAGAAGCTTTCTTTAGTTTGGCAAAAAAAAAAAAAAACTCAAAAAGTAAAGTGTTACAAATAAATTAGTTTAGTTATTTTAGGTTTCAACTTTTGAAAATAAAATATTTTTTTTATCGAAAAAATAAACTATTTTATTTTATATCAAATTTGTAAATTTATATTGTAAATATTAATGAAATTCATTCAAAGGATTAAAATTTTAAAAAATTTTAATAATTTTTTTGAAAGGAAAGATAATTTTATTGATTCAAACTTGCAATACATCGATAGTTCTAATATACAAATTGCTAAAAACCATAAAGGATTAGATAATATCCAAGTTAATAGTATAATAAATCGGCATAAAGCCTATAAATTTGACAATATAGTAATTAGAATATCTAAGACTCTAGTTATTCAATATATTGTCAACTATAATGTGATATCTTCGACTGATATGTTTTATATGTTTGAACGCCCCTACATAAATAAAATGTCGTAATAAGACAACGAAAAACATCATATCATAACAAGCAAATGACAAACCAACGTCGCAATAAGACGACGAAAACACAAAAACAAGAAAATAATTAAATATTTATGGAATAACCACTTTATTAAGAGATAGAGTAAAAAAATGTGTAGAAGGGTGATTTTAAGTTAAAAATGGCCAAAAATCACCCCTCTTTGCTTAAGAAAAACGAGTAATTAGAAAAAAAAAAAAAGTGGAGAAAAAAAGATGCTAGAGTTTGAATGATCTCCATAAAATATTTGTATAATTAGAAAACATGATATGTATGGTAATAATGTAATGAGATCCTATATTATATTTTTTACTAGATAATATCATTTATATCTTGCAAAATGCTGATAATAATATTTTTAAAAATTTTAAGCTTCTTATGATTTAATATTTTGTTATTTTGAGCAATAAATAAATTAAAATATTTTAATAATAAATATTTAAAAATATGTTATATTTCAAGGTGAAACAATGTCGTTGCATCAAAACGACATTATTTCAACTTTGTAAACAAAAAAATGTTGAATAGTCCAATTCATTTGATTTGATTGGTTCGACCATAGGTTCAGTCGGTTTGACCAATTTGATCAATTAACAATCGGTTCAAAAGAAAATTAGTTTTTTCTTTGGAACGAGACCGATTTTTATTGTCAGTTCACAGTTTGATCAATCGGATTAACTGGTGAATATTTAAAAAATTGGAATAAAATTATGTAATATTTGGTTCCTAGAAAATATTAGAAAAAAAAAAGTATAAGGAAAGAAAAGTGAAGGAAAACTTAGACAAAAAAAAATGTTTAAATTTAATAGACTATTTTTGCATGTTTTTTTTACATCCGTTTTACTTTGCATTACGTCCTTATAGTATTATGTTTTTATAAAGACTCAAGCTTATAACCTTCCGTAGACCCATCCTTTTTACCATTTGAGTCAAGCCTTAAGGGCATATGTTTTTTCAAATTTATTTTACTTATTTCCTTTAGTTATATAAAGATTAAATAATTATGTATATATATTATCTTATTTTATTTTATTTTATAATTTTTATAGTGACACCAAATAATGGACAATAATTTTTTTTTTTTACGGTTGTTGTTGGTTTTTTAAAAAGTATTAAGAAAAAATTTTAAGGAATGATTTTTATATTGTTTAGTTGTCCTCTTAAAGGTTGTAAAGAAAATAAAATATTATTGTGTATTTCTCGGATGTTATTTGCATATGATTGTTTTGTGTACTTGAGAGCTAACGAAACCAAGGCTCGAGTTAAAGCAAATTCTACTAGACTATGTTGCAACATCAGGGTAAATATCTGGAACACTAGGAAATTATCTCGGGTAGGTAAAGAAATTCTTTTGAAAACCGTTACCCAAGCTATCCGAATTTTATGCAATGTTTGTATTACTCCTTCTGTGGGCTTGTGTAAAGACAAAAAAAAATGTTAAATTCTTTTTGGTGGAGAAGAAAGCAAACCAGTGGAACTGGAGTACTTAACTGGCTTAGTTGGACAAAATAATGTTCTTCAAAGACTTTTGGTGGGGTAAGCTTTATGCATTGAGTTTTGGACATAAATAGGTTATTTAAAAAAAATTATTAAAATAGGTTGAAAACTATAATAATGTTCAAACTAGTGCGTCTGGGCCACGTCGACATATACAACAGCAATGTTGCAGTCACTGACTATGACATTGACTTAAAAAAAAATTATAATGCTGCAGTCAATGAATGCGACATTATCGTTTTAAAATTTAGGGTAGACTCTTTCTTCTCCTCCATTTGCTCTCCTCCTCCATCTCTCTCCTTCTCTCCTCCTCCTCCTCTCCAACGATTATTATGGCGCTTTTTTGCTGTGATTTTTTCGCTTGCTTTGACCAACTACGGTATCCCGATCAGTGCAATTCTCCTCCATAATAGGTAACTTACTTCTCCTTCAATAATAAGGGCTTTTTTGCGGTTGGTAGAACCTGTATTGAGATAGCGTTAGAGTTTTTCACAAAGTCTAAAGTTTAGAAATCCTTAGTCTGGGTTTTTCACACACATTTTGTTGTTTTCTTTTGTGTAACCTTTCTGTTCTGTTTTTAAGTTTTTTGAAAATTGAAAATTGTTTTTATCTGAACCTTAGACTGCTTTTGTATCCTCTGTTATTAGTGTTATATGAAAATGCTGGACATTATTTGAATAAGTATTTTATGTGATTTATGTTTGTGATACACATTTCATTATACTAGTATAGACACAAGAGCCTATTTGGTTCTTGTTTTTGTAAACTATTCTAGAGAACAATTTTTGAATACCGGTTATCTGAAAAATGTTTTTATTATCTTAATTCAGTGATTTATGAGTTCTATGTTTGTGATACACATTTCATTATACCTAATATAGACATAAGGGTCTATTTAGTTCCTGTTTTTAGAAACTATTATTGAGAACAGTTTTTGAATACATGTGTTATCTGAAAACTGTTTTTATTATCTGAAATCAGTGATTTCTGTGTTTTATGTTCGTGTTTTTTAAAATAAGAAAAAAAGGGAACCAAAAGTGTGCACATTTCATTATACATAATGTAGACACTAGGGTCTACTTGTTTCATGTTTTTGAAAACTATGCTTCAAAACATTTATTGAAAACACAAAGAACATCATTTTGGCTTGTAAGTATTGAGGAAACAAAAAGAATAAAAGAAAATTATTATTTTGGGATCTATTTTCAGTAGGAATTGGTATCATCTCATTTGGATAACTCAAACTTAAGTTACGGCATTTTAATGTCAAACTAGTCGATATGCCTAGCTCACTGGATCACCCACTGTTTTTTTTTCGATTTATGGGGTCTTAACTCCATAAATTGGTAATGGTTCCTTCACTCATTTGAAGCTATGGTTATAAGGTTTCTTCTCCAATTGGAATCATCCAATTTGGATCACCCAAACTCAAGTTACGTCATTTTAATGTCAAACTAGTCGATATGCCCAGCTCACTTAATCACCCACTGTTTTTTTCAATTTCTAAGGTCTTAACTCCATAAATTGGTAATGGTTCCTTCACTCATTTGAAGCTATGGTTATAAGGTTTCTTCTCCAATTGGAATCATACAATTTGGATCACCCAAACTCAAGTTATTGCATTTTACATCTAGACTACTCTAATTTGCAAAACTGAATCTGCACATAGCTCCACTTTGACATATTTATGGGCACTTTAGGGTTACAATTTAATTACACTTCCTTCAAGTAAATTATTTCCCTAGAAGTCTAATTTATCTAGAATTTTGAATCACTCAATTTGGATGAGTGAAACTCATTTTATGGCCAAAACACCACAACTACACTCAAAAGCAGGGGCATACTGGTAGGCTCTACCCAAACTCACCTTTAAGCCATATTCGGAGCCTTAGTGCTGTTTGCTCCCGATCCCTTTCTGGCATTTGTAACCATAAACATGGTTCTTTATAGTGGAATCACTTCATTTGGATGATTATAACTTAACCTATAGTTAAAACAATAACAGGGGTTTTGACAAATTTTGATAGCATTTCCTTTGAAAACCCAACATTTCCCTTTTAATAACATTCCTCAAAACCAATCCAAACCAATACCAATCAACAATACACTTTAAAACTCAACCCAACACAACCCCAAAACTGATCTACAACCAATCAAAATCACCTTTACATAAGGTTAGGGTTTTCCCCAAATCCAAACACAAGAAAAAGAGGTTAGGGTTTAGTTTTTCTTACCTTTAAGCTCTTCTTCTCTTTTCTTTCTTCTTCCTCCTTCTTGATCACTTCATCTCTTGTTTACATGGAGAAGAAATCACCAACAATGGCTTCTCCTTCTTCTCTCTCAATCCGTGTCCCTCTTTCTCTCCAAACCCAAAATGCGCAAATGAGAGTTATGTCCTTTTACAAGACCAATTTGGTCTTAAGTCAAAATCCTTCATAAGGCCTTGTTTGGCCTACACACTAATTCTCATTTCTCATTATTCTCATTTTAAAGCTTCATTTCACATTCATTTTTATTTCATTTCATTCATATTTTTAACATTACACTCCTCATTTAAGACCCTTGGGTCCCCATTTGACATTTTTACTAAATTTATTTGGCTTCCTGTAAATTTTTCGGGTTGTATATTTTTTTCGTTTTTAAGATTTAAATTCCGAAAAAATTTCATTTACTTTATTTTATACCCTAAACATGTTCTGAAACTGTTAAGGTATTTTTAGGGCATTACATCTATTATTTTGTATTGGGCTATTTTTTAGGGGCTTTGGTTGTTTGGAACTTAGGTGAGAAGAAAGGTTGGGCTTGGTTGTTTGATATTAGGAATTTATTTGTGCTTAATGGGTAGCAATTGTGTTATAGCATTGGGATTGATGTGTTTGTTTTGTAAGATGACTATACGAGTATGATCAATTGCAATGTTGGTTTCTTTCCAAACTTGTGTACTTTAGTGTGCCTTCTTATGAATGACATTTGGTAATAATATTATCTTATGAATGACATTTTGGTTAGGTAAATAAAGTGTGATTCCATTATTCCCATGATATGTTTTTATAATGGAAAAACTACGACGATTGAAACATATGTGAAATAGTTGGGAACAAAGTTGTTATTGTGCCTTCGGATGTACCGATTGATTTCACATATGATAAATTGTTAGCTATGATATACTCAATGACATTTATTGATAAATAAAAGTTTAAATTAGTCTTTACTTGTAAGTATCCCTTGAAAAGCGGAAATAGGTTTCAACTTTGTCCAATATGGGATGACAATAGTGTGTACCAGATATTGAAATTGGTTAACACAATTGGAATTGAGGAAATTAAATTGTATCTTGAGTTAGTGCGAGTTGAGCTACAAGTGAATCAATCAGTTGGTACTTATACAAATTTATTACTTGGAGGAAATGATAATGTTGAAGAATTGGACTACCAGTGTGGGCCTAGTAGCGCTCTAGTTGTTGTAATTAATAGATGTGAAGTATATGGAGATGATAAAGACTATGAATATCAAGAAGGTGATGAAAATGGTGACGATGAAAGTGATGGAGATGGAGATGTTCAAGTTGATGGACATGTTTCATCTTTCTTAACTTTTCACCAACTTATGGAGAATGAGCAAGGGAGATATGTCTTTGTGGATAAAACAGTTGTAATATCTCAAAATAACCCACATCTGAGACCCCAAAGAGAGTCATCATATTAACTATCACTTAGCACCATCACCTCAATTTGAAAATATGGAAAATTTTGGTAATGTTGTTTCAAGTGACTGCACTCCATGGGTGAATTATAATATCAGAAACTCAAGTGGAGAATCTTTAGTTGGCTAGGTTTTTATTTTCAAAGCTGCTTTGCAAGATGCTATTAAGTTGTACTTTATTAAAGCACACCAACAATATATGGTTGTTTCATCTTTAAAAAAATTACTAGTCTTAAAATGTAAGAAGGTCGGAGAGTGTTAATGTCTATAGAAGCTTCATGCTATGGTTGTGAAAGATACATCTTTCTTTGCAATCAATAAGTATAAAGGTCCACATACTTGTGTCAATCCTTGTGGTGAGATCATCAACAATTGGGGCTCAACTTGGTTGCTTTTATACCGTATCAAGGCAATGATTAAGGCACATAAGACTTGTTCATTTGTTAAATGTTATTGATTGTTATATGTTACAAATATGACATTCAGAGAACCTTATGATGTAGATCTTTTAGATAGACATGTCTTGGTTTTATAGAACAGACATAAGACTCGTTTAATGGACACTACTCGGGTATGTATTTTCAATATAATTATTGCTTTCAGTGTTATACCAGCGTAAGGGCAAGAATTGATAGGTTGATTTCTTTGTAATTTGAAGTTTGCTTCAATACTCACCTGTCAACAACAGATGTCGAAGTTCATGCGAGAGCGGTAGATGGATTCACATATTCGCCCTTACATGTTCGGTCCAACTTCTATGGTCTATACTGCATCGGACATGTCACACTCAATTAGAGATTCATCACTAGTCTCATTGAGAGATGGCATCCTGAGACACACCTTTCATTTACCGGTTGGGGAGATGATGATCACATTACATGATGTTGCTATCACCTTAAGCCTCTATATCCATGGACCACCAATCACTGACACATGTGACTTCGATGTGTCATTGTTGTGTCGTCGCTGTGTAAGGAGCCTCTCGGTGTGATCCCATCATCAACTGAGCTTAGAGGAGTTGCTATCTCGACACGATGGTTATCTCAATAGTTATTAGCTCCACCCATAGATGTAGATGATGTGACATTAGAGCGTAGTGCACGTGGTTTCATCATAGCATTACTAGGATCCTTTCTATTTGCGAATAGAAGGGTCTATGTCACCTTTGTTTTCTCCTCTACTATGAGATTTGGCCATGAACATCTCACATTATGATTAGGGGTAGTAGGTTCTAGCACATTTATATCGGGAGTTATGTCTGACATTTGAATCCCCCTTTCAGTTACCGATTATCTGAAATTCTTACGAGTATTGATAATTTTTTTAAAGCATATACATATAAAAGTCAATCATTAGTATGTTAATATTAAATTATTTTTTATCTAGCTCTAGTCTTGGGAGAGACTCCATGTGGGGCAACCTAATTTTGGCTGACCACTGGCATCTCCAATCGCTCAGCACTTACACGATGACGCCGATGAAATTGATGGAGACGCAGCTGAGGGTCTACAACATGGATTATCGTCTAAGCTTGAGCCTAAGTCAGTTGATCTATTACGGTTTAGGTAGAGAGTACCTTTATCATGGGTGCATAACTCATTTAGTGTGCTCGCCTTATATCGAGACTAGTTAGATGCACAGACTCATGATCAGGTAATTGTATATTAATCTATATTATTCTTAGTCATATTCACATTAACGTTATTGACATAGAGTGGATATTTGTAGGTGTTATGAGAGGCATACATCAAAGACTCGGTTACCCATCTACCAAATATATGTTTAGTTGATCAAAAGATTTGGAGGACAATGTCACCACTCATATGCTTTGAGACTGTAGAGTGGCATTGTCCGGAGCGAGTCTTGCGTCAGTTTGGGCTTCATCTAGGGATACCTTCATCTTGCTTGATAGAGAAAGAGCTACATTCAGTTGACAAACGATGACGACCCAAGTATGATTAGGAGATGTATCATGCACAGTATGTTGGACATTGTGTGAAGAGAGGATCGTCACATCACCTCTTATGGCTGGTATTGTGGATTTCCATGATCCGCCCATATAGAAGGTGGTATCCAGCATTACACTGGCGTTTTCACACCACCACTCCATAGGAATCAAATGAGGTATCATAATACAGGAACAACATTCTAGTTGTTGGTAAGTAAGAGTTTTTAAATTCTTAATTATTTTTCAATTTTTAATGATTAGATAAAAAAATTTACAATTGTTTGGTTTGTTTTTTAAGATCTCTGGGATGGTTGACATTGCTAGTAGATCTTGTGGGGCTACCTTAGGCTTAGTGTACGACATTTATCATATTGCTATATCACTTTTACGCCTTATTAGAAATGACTATTGCATTGCTACACACGATGACGAGCCATCTACATCATATGGATCATCCTTCAAACCTTCCATGTCATTCACTATAGTTAGGATGCAGCCAATCCAAGGTCATGCGCAAGGTCGTGGTCAACTTGGTGAGCGAGGTGGTGGTCAACCTGATGGTCGTGTTGCTAGTCATTCTACTAATGAGACGATATTGTCACCATCTACATCGTCTACCCTATTTGCACCTAAGACTTCCACACCACCTAAGACTTCCGCTCTACATGTCATCCCACCATTATCACCCACATCTTCACCCTTAAGCTTAGAGGCCATGTTTATCATCACACCACTCTGTACTTTATTGCCTCCCATTGATGAGAGCATGGTTAACCTTGTTGTTTCAAAGTTAGATTAAATGCTTCTCTGAGCGATCTACGCTCATTACACTTGAATCGTTCCTCCATAAGCTCCCTTAGCTCCATCAACTCCATTTTAGATTGCACATACCTTTACATATCATCTAGTTGTGTATTCCAGGTGTCCTAAGAGAAAGACAAAACTTCCATCACGTGGGACTTATTGATATCTATTTATATTTGCATTACGTTGTGTATATATTTATATGACTTGGTTTATATATGAAATCAAAGTTTGTTGTATAATGAATTGTTTGTAATTTGGATGCAAATGAGTTAATTTGGATGAATTGGTTGTAATGTAGGTGTAATGATCTAGTTGTATTTTGGATAGGTGTAATTGATTGTAATTTGGATGGGTGTAATTGGTTGTAATTTGGATAGTGAGTTATAATTTCAAATCAACATTTTTTAGAATAATACCAATGCCTCAGTCACTAATTGCGACATTGCAAATTTTTTTTTAGGTTAATGTCATAGTCAGTGATTGCAACATTAACTTAAAAAAAAAATTACAATGTCGTAGTTAATGACTACAACATTGTTAATGTGTATGCCGACGTGGCCATATGCATTAGTTTGGACATTATTTTGATTTCCAACCTATAATAGTAATTTTTTTTAAATAACCTATTTATATCCAAAACTCTTATGCATTTGCTTTAATATGTCATTGCTAAGTAAGTAGGGTTGGAAATTGTTGACTAACCCCTCTTCCTTGGTAGGCCAAGCTTACTGTGCTAGTTATTACCCTAAGGGACAAATATGTTAAAGTGCATTATTTGACCAATATGAAGGAAAAAAAAACTAAACTCACCCATATCATTATGAAATGTACTTTCTGCACCAAATTAATGAAATAGTGCACTCGAACAATAACCAAACCAATTAAGACAAAATTGCCCTTAATGACTTGACTAGCTGACCTATTTATTTGACACTTGGGAGAAAGAAAATCAGCCAAATCAAATCTCCCTTTTTTCTCTCTTCACTACTGTCGTGCACACTACGGTTTTAGGGAGAAAAAATCTTGAAGAATAAAGCCTAGCACCTCGATCCATTGACTATTAAACAAGATCTTGGAGAAGAGAGCGAAATTCTTGACAGGTAAAGAAACATTGTTACATTGGTGTTATATGTGTCTCATTAGTGTTATGACAATGTTACATTAGTGTTATAACAATATTGCATTAGTGTTATAGCTGTGTTATGCACACTAGTGTTCTAACAATGTTACATTAGTGTTATAACTGTGTTACATTAGTGATATAACTGTGTTACATTGCCTATCTTCACACTTTGATGGAAAAAAACACGAAATGAGATTTACAAAGCACTAATTTTTCATAATTCTTGGAACTTACGCAAATCCAAGTGTACAAAGACATAATTTTTAGGGTTTTTTTTATCCTCTTCCTTTACTCTTTCTTCAGATGCACACCATAGCACGATGGAGGTGATTGGAACCTTGATTTTTTTTTTTTTTAAGATTATGGAGTGGCTAGGGTTTCTACTCTAGGAGCTTTTTCTCCCAAAAAAAAACCCTAGTGTGTAACCTTGGTGAAGAGAGAGAGATTTGATTTGGCTAACTTTTTCTCTCCTAAGTATCAAATAAATGGGACTCATTGGTAAACTCATTAAGGGCAATTTTATCTTAATATGGGTAGTTAATGTTTGAGTGCACTCTTTCATTAATTTGCTACATAAAGTATATTTCACATAGTGAGTTGAGTTTTTTTTCTTCACATTGGTCCAATAATACACTTTAACATAATTGTCCCCTACCCTAATTCCTCATTCTTAAATGCCACACATGGCTCCAACCCAAGTTATACATGATGGAGTATTTGGGCCACAAAAAATTACTTTTTTTTTTAAATTCGTTAGGTTCTATTTAAAACTCGGAAGATACCAAGAAAATAAAACAGAGAGGAAAATAGAAAGGAAAAGTTGAAGGAAATAAAATTTGTAGGAAAATAATAAATAGGTTTAAACTTAATAAATTAATTTTATATGTTTATTCAAACTTATTTTATTTATTTCTTTCTATTATACAAGAACTAATTAATTTAAAAATATGTAAAAAAAATTTTAAAATTTATTATATTGATTTTTTTATATTTTCTACGGTGAAACTAAACATGGGAAAATAATTTTCCTTATTATTATTTTCCCTAGTACTTTCCCTGTTCCAAATGTTGGTGTATGTCTAAAGTCTCATGTCGATTTGAAATGATAAGACTTATGAGTTTATAAGCATGAGAAACATCCAAATGGAATGAGATATTTTGGGGGAGAAGCCTAAAAACAAAACTACGAGAGCTTAGGTTCAAAGTGGATAATATCATACCAATGTGAATAGACTTAATTGTGTGGGTGGATGCCGAATAAAATGGTGAGCACTGAGCTCTAACAAGTGGTGCTTCATATAAGACGTGTGCTTGAACACAGTGAATAACAATAAAAATTATAGTTTGAGGGGAATCACGATGGAACTTTTTCGAGGAGATGATTGCTAGGAGTGTGCCTAAAGTCCCATATTGATTAGGAATTAAAAGACTTATGAGTTTATAAGAATATACAACATCAAATTGATATGAGGTCTTTAGGGGAAAAAGCTTCAAAACAAAACCCATAACAACTTAGGTTTAAAGTGAACAATATCATATTAATATGGATAAAAAATAGTCCTACCAGGTTTCCCAACACCAAACGAGGAGCCTCATGTTTTCACTTTCTTTTTTTTTCAAATATTTCACGCACCAAATACACCCTAAAGAAAAGATATATTGCATTAATCAAGATCCATTTTTTACGCTCTATGTAAATTAGATAATATTTTTGAACGTATTGCCATAGATTTACACAATGAGTTAAACGCAAGGGAAGCATTAAGAAGAGGCTTATGCCTTCCATCCTCCTATGAAAAATATTACATTGAAAGAGATCTATTTTTCCAGCTATTTGATGCCTTCAATTATCTCTTTATCCATTTCCACTCATTTTCTATTATTCAGAAAAATCTTTTTGGGTCTCTAAATAATTTTAGGCTGTTACATCACTTCTCTGAAATAATTAAGTTATTCTATGTTTTAAATTTTATAATGTATGCTAAAGTTAAAATAATAAGAAAAATAAATGGGATTTTGCCTCCAACAACATTCATTTCATGGAATAAATAAATACTATATTTGTTAAACTTAAAAGACGACTTCCAACCACATAACTTCAAGAAATTAGATCTGATTTTATTTTTCACCATCAAGAGCTTGATACTTTCTTTTATACTAATTTAATTGTTTAAAATGTCTGCATTTTATAAAACCCTATACATAAAAAAGAAACTAAAGTATTAATATATTTTTTAATATCTCGTTGTTGAAATAAATTTAAATTATTTTTAGAGAAAAGTTCCTATAAACAAATTTAAAATCACAGAGATTAAGATAAAATAATATTTATATAATTGGTATAAATCATTAAAATATATATGAATCCATCGTAATTTGTTCATGAACTTAAGTGTAGTAATTTTATAACAGCTATAAACAACTTTTTAAAGTTTTAGGTTTTGGTTGGAAGATTGACCTTGAATCTCAGAAGTAGCCCAATTTTACCTTTTACCATTTAGGTAAGGCGCCAGCTATTTGCTATTTTAATTCAACTTAATTTATTTTAACTTATAAATCGATGGAATGATTTAAAAATATGTAATTTTTTAATTAATTTTATTTTGTCTTAGAATTTTTCATTATACAACGAAACATTAGAAAATCATTATTTATTTATTTTTTTCTTAGCGCTTTCAACATAATATTTGAAATGGTGTGTCATTTTACACCTAAAATGTCAGGATCATACAACCTCACAAAATTATTAACACCAAAAATAAAGTAAGAGATTTATCACAGCAAAATTAAATATTTATTAGAATATAGGTAAAAAAATGGAGAACAGTAGAAAAAGAAAAAGGAAAGTAAACAAATCATACTAGTGTATGTTTAGTTTAAAATACATTACAATGCAGTATTGGATGGATAATTATTAAATAATTCCATCCTAGTTATTTTCGGAATACATATGTAAATGTATTTTTTAGAGGAACCTACTTTTTTTTTTTGAATAAAAAAAAAGTTGATATGAATGTATTATTGTGTTAAGTGTCGGCCTGGCCGATAGTGGAATGAGTTGTACTTGAATATTTTCAAACACAATGGGGCCCACGTACAGTTTCCTCCAAATCATTTTGATAAAATAATATTTTACCCCACCGGCCCCGGCCTTGGCGACCACGTCATTTTATTTTCCAGATATTTAAATCCCACTCCTGGATTTTAGCGGCACATCTAGTTGCACGCTCTCCCTCTTTTGGTCTTTCTCATGCTTGACCCAGTTGGGTTGTTATAGGTGATGATCTTTTGTCGAAATTGGTTTGGGCGTGTTAGTCGTTAGGTTGAATTTAAAGGCTGGCGAGGGTGGCCCGGGCAGGATCTTGGGCCGTTTGAAGTGGTAGGATTCTTGCAATGCTAGTTTATGGGATTGGTCTTGACGCTCATGAAGAACGAAGGAAGAAGGGTCGTGGGAGCCGCCGGGTGGCAGCATCCGTGCTAAGTCTGATTCTTTACGAGAAAGAGGATGTAGATTGCTTAGAATTAGCGTACCTTTTAGTGTTGGAGCGACCTTGTATTTATGATGGATATTCATCCAATTTGGACGATGATTAGGGGTTCTTCCTTTGGAGGATAAGGTTTCCTCATGTAGTCGACCTTAGATTTAGCAATGGATTAGTCAAAGGTTTATTTGAAGTAATCTCACTTCGCTGATAAGTATCATTACTTGGTCTTACATTGATTTTCCTTCCTTTTATAATAGGACTTGATTAGCAGACCCGAATAGGGCGTCTTTTTAGGGAATATTCTATCTTGCATTATTTGTAAAGATATGGTTTGGTGTGGAGTGTATGGGCCTTCTGTTCTTCCAAATCCATGTTACGGGCACTAGCAATTTGGGCCTTTGTTCGGTACATTATGGAAGGACATGGGCGTGGCACGAGTCCTCAAGCTCTTTTGGTAGTGAATGGAAATGCTGGCCCGGTTCACGTATCCCTGCTCCAGTTGCCCCCGGCCCTTGTATGCGGATTTGCGTCAGGCAAGAGCATGTTAATCTACGGCGGTTATTATTTCCCGTGCGCTGGATGTGGATTAATTAACGACGCCGTCATGCGTGATGCGTTAATGATGAAATATATGCCGAGTTCAGCGCTTATTTTCATACTCCCTTTGTTTTCCTTGTTGTTTCTTGTCGACCTTCCCGATTCGACTTCCTTTGGCCTCATAACTCACTTTTTTTATGCTTTATTTCTTGGCGTTAACTTGTATTTCGTTACGGATTTTTACTGCATGCATTTAGTGTTGGGTCTTTAAGCGTTTTCCTCTCATTCTGGGCGTGGCGTCCCGTCTGTCGTGTTCTTTCGAATTGACCCGGCCCGAGGCTCGAGATCGATCGTCACGGATTACGTTTATCTTGTTTGCTACGTCATGGGTCGTCGTTGCTTCTTTCTTTCTGCGTGTCGTGACTCTTGTTGATCTGCAGGTCGGCGGTGAGGCGTTCCGTTTGTTGGCGATCGTTTGGCCTCAGCACACTCTGAGAAGCCTCCCCTTCCCTTAGGTAAGAGTAAAAAGAAAATAAACACGATCAAATATCCTAAGGTCGGACTTCCTCGGGACCGCGGTCCGGCATGCCTCGGTAGGCTACTGTAGGGTTAGTCCTTCATATGGTCTACTTTTGCTGGCGTTATGGCCTCTCCCTGGTGTCCGAATATGGTCCCCATATGTTTTGACCTTTTACACCGCCTCACGTACGGTATAGATGCGCTTTTTTGAAGTTGCTTTTAATACTTGGCCTTAAGCTTTCCTTTGCATCCTTCATAAAAGAAGTTCGCGCAACATTTCAACATCTGCGCTTCGAGTTGGCTCCCGATGGTTGGGAGTATTTTAGTTGGTTTATTGGTCTTTTTAAGGGCCGAGAGGTTTGGCGTCTGATGGCTCTGTTCCTGCATCTTTTCGATCCGATGGTTACTCTGAGGAGGGTTTTTATTTATTTTCTGGAACGTTGCAGGTACCATACGGTGATCTCGGACCTTCCTTCTTCGCAGGTCATGGAAAGGGCTGATATTTCTTAGTTAGTGGTTCCAAGCCCCAGGAATTATGACTCTCGTGGCAGGATGATACAGGTGTGCCGGGACGTGGAGCGCCCCAATAACGCGGTATTTGCATTACTTTTGGTTTGATTTATGCAAGGCGTCGAATACTTGACCTTAAGCTTTCATATGCTTCCGGATGCTCGTCTTGACCTCGGCGGCTGAAGATCTTTCAGCGTGGCTCTAGTGTTGGAGAATGCTCACGCTGGTTCTCTGCGTGATAAGTCGAGCATTCTGGTTCCTCACAATTTGTTGCTGCCGCGTTCTCTTTTGTTTTGGGCCCAGCCTCTTTCTACGCCCAGGTTTTTCCTTTAGGCCTTTGTTGCCACTCTGCCGGAGATTTTGGATTCATTTTAGGGCGGCGTCTGGAAGCCGGAGTGTGAAGAGAAAAAAGCTAGACTCCTACGAAGGGCCAGAGCGGTTCAGGCGAGTTCGAGAAAGTTTGGGGTGTCCTTCTTCTCGTTCGGGAGCCAGGAGAGGGCATCGCCGCCCACAGTAGAGGCTCGAGAATGCGGGCGTCCACCTCTTCTCAATCCACGGCCGGAGCGAGTCGTCGCCCGGCTGACCTTCTTGTCTTCTCTAAGCTGTCGTGAGGCAAAGACCTTTCCAAGTGCAAGCCAGGTCGCCCCGCCGGTAGCTACACTTTGTATTATATGGAATCGCCTTGACAATGCCAAGTCACCTCCTCGGGGATGGCGGGCCGAAGAAATCGAAGCAAAAATGCAGTGCAATCGGGCTTCTTTTGCTCTCTAGTGCGAACTTGCGACAAAATGCCGTCTCATCCATTCTCGAGTCACGACATTGGGGATCGAAGGAGTGCGGTTGATGAAGCTGGTGTCTTTTCGAAGTTGCTTGACAAGTCTATAATTGTGTTTATTTCCATGCTTGTTCTATCTTTGAACACTATATGCAGTATGTCGACATGCGGGGCTGCCACCCATTTGAAGGGCTGGCGATAAAATGGCCAGATAAACATGTGGTCATGCACGGTTATAAGCGAGGTATTTCTCATACGAGCGGGCGAGCTGCGAGCGAGCTCGACATTTGTAGAAGAAATAGGCGGCCGTCGATCTTAAGCACCGCCGTCGGCTCGTGCCGGTAGATAGAAGCAGTCGGGAGCGGTTTGACGAAGAGGCCGAGGTGAGTCTCGGGAGGTTAGGGTGAGCTCCGGAGCTGCGCGAAGTGGGTTGGTCGAGACTGGGAGGTTGAGATGCATCGAATGAGCTTCAAATGGTTGGGGGAGGAGCTCATCCTCCGGAGCGTGCGAGCGAGGATCTTCGAGGTGGAGGCTGCGTGGGGTTCTGCCGGTGATTTGAGCGCCAGGCCTTCCGAAATTGCTTGTCGCGAGGGCTTGGAGACGAGTGTTGTTGGAGGCGCTCGTCGTGAGTCTTCGAGCTATTGCATTTATCAAGGCCGGTGGCGATGAATGTAGTGGTTTCTTGGCGTAGATCTTCATCGGCAAAGTCGGCATGGTTGCTCGAGGACGAGGTTATCGGAGCAATTGCGAGATCAAGTTTGGGTGCTTTCGATGGGCCCACGGGTGGCTCGCTTTTCAGGCGGATTCGGGCGTACTCAGATCTAGATTTCAACTTTGACCTCCCAGTGACGGAGGCGGAGGGTCTTAGTCTGAATTATTCCCGGGAGCGTTACTCTGCTAAGATCCTTCTCATTCTTCATCGTCGATGCCTAAATTCTTGGACTCATTTATGCTTTCTAATGTAAACCTCTCCCACTTTTTTGTTGGAATTTGGGCTGATACGCAATAATAGCCTTCCTTTCAATAAATACCCATTTTTTGAAAACTTGTGTTCTATTGAGATATCTTTATTCTTTTTCTGAGCGTAGTAACCCGGTTGAGGTCTCCATGATTTATTTGTCATTTGAAATTTTGCATACTATCCTGTTTGAGCTGGCTTGGTTCCCCACTTATATCGTTGGGTGGGTGGAGCTCGTCGGATTAGACTGTGTTATACGTCGTCCCCATTGGCGGGGTGTTGGCCTGTGGTTTGTGGTTGAGGTCGTCGATGCTTGGGCCAGTGAAGCTCATCTTTGAAGTACATTGATGGAAGCTGTTTAGAGTGTGGTTGAGTAAATTTCTTTGGGAGAAGAGCTCGTCGATGTAAATAGTAGGAAGGAGCCCGACTGTTTGGAGTCCAGTGAAGGGCTCGTTAATGTGAATAGTAGGGGCTCGTCCATCTGAGTTGAGGGATGAGCCTCGTCAATGCGGGTATGTGCGAAGGGCGGGTGCGTAGGAGTGCGTGAAGGCTCGTCACTGTGAATAGTAGTGGCTCGTCCATCTGAGTTGAAGGATGAGCCTCGTCAATCATAGATTGTGCGATGGAGCCGATAATGCAGGTGCGTTGAAGGGCTCGTGTCTGAATAATGGGCTCGTCCATCGAGTTGAGGGGATGAGCCTGGATCGATATGAATTGTGCGAAGGAGCGTCATGCGGAGTGCCTTGAAGGGCTCGTCGAAAGTGAATAGTGAGGGGCTCGTCCATGCGAGGTTGAAGGATGAGCCTCGTCAATGAATTGTCACGGTGGGCCGATGCATGCGGGTCGTGAAGGGCGATCAGTAATGAATAGTAGGGGCTGGGTCAAAATACGAGGTTGAGGGATGAGCCTCGTCGATATGAATTGTACGAAGGAGCCCGTCTGTCTGGAGTGCAGCGAAGGGCTCGTCAAAGTGAATAGTGGGACGTCCGATAAGTTGAAGGATGAGCCTTGTCAATATGAATTATGCGATGGGCCGATGCATGCGGAGTCTGCGGCGAAGGGCTCGTCAAGTGAATAGTAAGGGGCTCGATCCATGCGGGTTAAGGGGATGAGCCTCGTCGATATGAATTATGCGATGGAGCAGATGCATGCGGGTGCGTGAAGGGCTCGTCAATGTGAATAGTAGGGACCGTCCATCTAAGTTGAGGGGATGGTACCGTCAATATGGGTAATACGATGGAGCCCGTGCATGCGGGTACGTGAAGGGCTCGTCAAAGTGAATAGTAGGGGTTCGTCCATCTGAGTAGAGGGATGAGCCTTGTCAATATGAATTATACAATGGGCTCGTGCATGCGGTCTGTGTGAAGGGCTTGTCAAAGTGAACAAGCGGGCTCTGGCGGCGTAGCCTAGCAATTGGCGTTCAAGCCGAATGGTGATGGCTGGCTGGTGACTCTTGGCGGGCGGCTTTGTCTGTAGAGGCTCGTCAGAAGTGAGCAAGCTGGGCTCTGGCGGCTGTGTGCTGAGTGGCGTTCAAGCCAGTGGCGATGTAGCACAGTGATCACGACTCTTGAGCGTGGCTGTGCAAAGTAGAGGAGCTCGTTAATGTGAGCAACTGGGCTCCTGACGTAATATGTGGTGGCGTTGGCCAGATAGCGATGTAGCGAGTGATACGACTCTTGAGGTGACGGCTTTGTCTGCAGTAGAGCTCGTCCAAAGTGAGCAAGCGGGCTCCTGTGGCCCAGCTAGCCGCCCAGTGGCGTTCAAGCGAAGTGGCGTCTTTGGTGGTATGACTCTTGAGGGCGCGTGGCTGTGCGAGTAGAGGCTGAGAGTGAGCAAGCTGGGCTCCCCAGTATTTGTGGCACTTGGTGGCGTTGGCCAGGAAGTGGCAATGCTTAGCTGGTGGTCGACTCTTGAGCGAGCGGCTTTGTGCGAGAAATAGAGGAGCTCGTCAAAGTGAGCAAGCGGGCTCTGACGTATGGCCTTGGTGGCGTTGGCCCAGAGTGGCGATGTAACTGGCGGTGGTCGACTCTTGAGCGGCGTGGCTGTGCGAATAGAGGCTCGTCAAAGTGAGCAAGCGGGCTCTGGCGTAGTGGTGGGCGTTCAAGCCCGAGATGGCGATGTAGCTGGTAGTCGGCTGCGAGGCAGCGTGGCACACGTGCGGAGTAGAGGGCTCGTCAAAGTGGTAGGCTGCACGTTATGCGTGACTTCGGTGTGCGAAGGGCTTTGGTGGCGAACCGCCTCGCATGATTTTTGGTATGTGAAGAGCTTTGGTGAACTGAAACGCCTCGCATGTCCTCGAAAAGGGGGCGAACCGTCATTAATGCTGATTTATGGAGAATCTGGAACGATTGCGTGAATTTTCGAGCGCTTTGACCTCCTTATAAATGGTGGCTCTGTTGCCTCTGTATCTTATGCTTTTGGAGATTCTGCTTTTCACAGTGGGTGGATGAAGTTCGCCTGGGATGGATGCTCGGCGTTCGGTGCCTTCACGGAGTTCCTCTGGCCTTAACTGGATCAACCTTTACGGGTCTTCATGTGGGAGTTGTGTTTTTCCCTAGTCTCCCCTTTGTAAGTCATGTTATTCTGGCTTTCGGTGCAGGGAGTGCGTCCGGAGGGTGGCGCGCTCTTTGCTGTGCTCTCTGCATTTTCTCTTTATCTCTTTCCTCCTCCTTTCTACCTCTTCTTCCCTCTTTTCTTTTCTCCCTTCTTTCTTCTTCCACAGCTTTCTCATCTGCTTCTTTTTCCCTTTTCCGTCTTTCTCCTTTGTCTCCATCTTTTTTTCCTCTCTTTTCTTTCTCCCCTATCACACCCCTCTTTTTCTTTATTCTGTCTTTCTCCTTTGTCTCCTTTTTTTTTTTTTTTTTTTTTTTTTTTGCAATTGCTTGTACTGAGTGTTTTTTTCAAGATGTAATCAAGGACCTCTTGATTGTAGCAGAATATGATTCATTTGGAATAAGAGGACTTATTTTTATGAATTTTCATTGTGTATGTTTCTTTACCATATCAGATGCTTGTTTGAGATACTAAATTACCGCGTGTGCCGACTCGTCATAAATTGATAAGGTTTATTACAAGCCGGTGCCCTCTTGTCGCGCTTGGTGCTCCGTTCCATGTATGTTGTAGATTTTTCCTGCTGTTTGGAGCTCATGGTGCACAGTGCGCTATTTCGGGTTATTATGCCAGGACCTTCAGTTGGGGCCTAGTTTCTGTCGTTGGATTCTTCCTTTAGCGGCGAAGCTTTTTTGAATAAATCCCGTGTAACCTGGGCTTGACTCTGGTTGTAGTACTGTTTGTCTTCCTTTGATACTCTTACGTGCATTTATTGAACACATTGATTTTTTCATCGGGAGTTCCAAGTTCGAGACTGCGAGGACCTCGTCATTTTTGTTCCTCAGATGCTCGACTCCTGGGAGATTTTTATTCCAACCTCGCGAGCTCTACTTGTACGTGCGAGAATTTGAGACGAATGGGGTCCTCTGGGAGTTCTTGACTTCTATGTCGATCCTGTGGGCCCATGGTACCTCGGGAGGTGTCTACCCAACTTCGCTAGTCTTCTAGCTTGGTCTTTAAGGCGGCTTTAAGAGTTACGATGGTGACTTGTCTATCAGTTTGATTGGGTGTCTTTGTGACGAGTAATAATTTTTAATTAGGCTCGGCACAAAATCCTGAATTTGGTGTTTGTCGAGCTGTTTTCCATTATCACGATACTAGGGCTCTTGGGATCTTAAGACCTGCATATGATGGCTCGCCACACAAGTTGTGTATCTTAAATTACGTAATCGTGGCTAAGGGCTCGACGCCGGCACCTTGGTGAAATAATCTTTGCGGCGATTATAAATTTACATTGGCCCTTGCCAATGGGCAAAGGCGATATGTCGACCCCCACTTCTTTGGAAGGGCGGTGGTGATTTATGTTAGTTGCTCTGACGGGAGGCGTGATATTTTGGCGTGTTCCTAGCAGATTCTGCATCTTTTGACTAGGTCGGTCGCGTCTTTAAGTATCGTAGGCCAATAGTATCCTGCACCGAGCTTTTCTGTGCCGACTCAGATATGATTTCCGCATATGCCTTCGTGTACTTCCCTTAGTACATACTCGGTGTCTTCTCCGCTATGCATTTCGGGAAGGTGTGAATCCTCGCAGCAAAGGCTACCCTTGAGTTGGTAAACTGGATGACCTTACTCTTATCTTGGCCGCTTCTTTCGAATTAGATGCAGTGAGTTAGTCATTAATATAATCCCAAATGGGGTCCATCGATTAGAGCGCGGATCCTCTTTAGGCGACCACCATCTTTACATGAAGGGTCGATAGAGGGTTACACTTTAGGTATTCGACAGTTGACACCTTGAGATCTTCTTGGGTTGTGCGTTTGGTTGCAGGCGTCGGCTCGGGTATTCTGGTATGAGATGCCGGCCCAGAACCAATACAAACTTTTTAGCAAATCACGGACCTTTTGGAGATATAGAACCATCGTCTCACTTTTGGCCTCGTATGTATCTTCGATGCGCGGCCACGGTTCAAGTCCTTTGTGGACCTCTAGGTAGTCGACCTCTGTGGTGGGCGAGGTTGAGGCCTGCTATGACGACCTCATACTCGACTTCGTTGTTGGAAGCATGGAACGAGCTTTGAGTGCGTGTTCAATGTCTATCTACGGTGAGAGGTGAGGAGGATTAAGCTGCTCCGCTCCTTCTTTGCATGCGTTTGAGCTCCATCTACAAGAGTTTCCATATGGGGAGGTGGAGTCCTCTACATTGTGTGGGCTCGACAAGCTCTATCGGAATGAATTCCATGGCTGAAGTCGGCTAGGACTGTCCCTTTATGCCGGTTTTCGGCTTATGCGATGTCGAACTCACTTAGCTCTATGGCCCACTTCAATCAAACCTTCCATGAGACTTACGGTTTGTGTAATGCTTCGTGGGTGCTGTTGGGACTTATGGTGTGAGCACAGGAAATAGGATGAAGCCAGTGCAATCTGCAGTGCTAGTATCAACTTTTCCATTCTTAGGTACCTCTCCTCCGCTCCTCTCAGTGCTCGGTAGTAGTAAAGCCAGATTTGGACTCGCTCTTTGTCGGCCAATCTTCTTGTTGGTTGAAAATCTGATCTGGTAAGTATAAAGTGAGTTCTCTTGTGGGACTTACTAGAATGGGAGGCTTAGGTATGTTTTAATGCCATGAATGCTTCTTCATTTTCGTCCCCCTTGAAAGGCTTTCTTGAACTTGGAAGAAGAGGTGGCGTTTCTCCTCGCTCTGCGGATGCAAGCGGCTTAAGTCGCAATCCTTCTGTCAATGGATTGGACCTCCTTTATTCTGAAGGCGGCGGCATCGAGCAATGCTTTTTATTTTAATGCGGATTCGCTTCAATCCCACATGGTTAACTATGGCTTGAAATTTTCGGTGCCGACAAGCCTAAGGCGCATTTAGCTAGGTTCAGCTTCATGTTATAATTCCTCAGGATCTGGAATGCCTCAGAGAGATGGGTGATATGGAGATCGGACTTAGTGGACTTTACCAGCATGTCGTCTATGTATACCTCCATTGTTGTACCCTATCGCGCTTTGAACATCCGGTTCACTAGTCTGCGGTAGGTCGCTCCACGCGTTCTTGAGTCAACGGCGTACCGATCTTGATGGGTTCCTTGTCTTTGTAATGAATAAAGTCTTTTCACAGTCGCCGGGGTCCACGTCTTGATATGGTTGTAGTAGGAAAATGCATCGTAAAGCGAGTAGTTCGGTGGCTGCGAGTGGCGTCCAAGATGAGGTCGATTCTCGGTAGAGAGAGCATCCTTCGGGCATGCTTTATTTATATGGTGAAGTCGTCGTAGAGTCGCCACTTGCCGTTGGCTTTCTTGGCCAGGCCTAGCGTTGGCTAGCCACTTTCGGGTATTCCACCTCTCTTATCGCTCTTGCTTGGAGGAGCTTGTTGACCTCCTCATTGATGGCCTTTTGCCTTTTTGGAGCGAAACTTCGGCGTTTTTGCTTAACCGGTTTGAAGGACGGGTTGGTGTTCAGTTTATGGGTGATTATTGCAGGGTCGATTCCTCCCATGTCTGCAGATCCCATGCGAGCGTCTGTTAAGTCTAGCGGAGTGAGGGGGCTTTGAGATCCTTTGGTAGTTTGGAGCCAATGTAGGCTGATGTTCTGGGTTGTCATTTAGCGGCCGCGAGTTCTAGTTCCTCACGAGGGCTCGGGTCGGTGAGCACCTCGTCGCGCATATCGGCTTCGTCGGCGTTCCGCGTAGTCGGCCAAGCTCTTTGTTTCATGGAAGTAGCAACATCTCACGGCCCACCCGGTGATTTCTCGGACCGTCTTTACTCCATTCAGCGTCGGAATTTGATTATCATGTGATATCTTTGGGGGATGGCTTTTATTGCGTTGAGGGAGAAGTGCGCCTGCGGCATGGCCCTGAGGCGGCGGGCGTCCACTGGGAACCTGGCGTAGTCGTTGCACTGGCGGGGTTCTCCCGAGTGGCCACCCGGTTGAATCGAGCGGCGGTGAAGTACCTTCTCTCTGAAAATCCCTTGAGATGTATCGTGACGGGATCTAGCTTTTCTCTTCCAATACCCGTCTTGTCGGCCCGTCTCGAAGATGATGTCGTAGGAACTCCGTATCAATTAAAACCGGTGGCTTGTGGTGTTGGCCCTGATTGCGCGGACTACGTGGTCGTCATGGGGTGCTAACTGCCGGTCTGAGTCGAAGAAGCGTGATGGTAGTGTCGATTCGCGTGAATTTAGATGCGCTTGTATTTCCCCATGTCTGGCGATCTTATGCCAACTAGTGGGTGGGCTTTTGAGCCAAGCTAGATTCTCCTCCTCCGGCAAATCTCAGGAATCACATGGATTTCTCCCGAGTGTTGGTGTGAAACCGGTTGCTGTCGAGATGGCGAGCTGGCGGCGGGGCGGATTATGGTTAAGGACGGCTTTGGGTTTTGATTCGATCTTGAGACACGGAGATATGAAGCAGCCGGCATGTTGTATCAAATATTATATTTCTCTTCTTAGTTGTATACACGAGTTATGTGCGATGTCCATAGTTCTGTGAACTTCCTTGATACCCAGTGTTACTCCGCTTATCGCGGGATCACGATTTCATGCGTCGGCCATCTCACCAAAGGTACTCGTTCGCGCCTCGCCATGGCAGTGTCACGAAAGCGTTAGTGGGGTGAAGCGTTATGACCAGGTAATATCGTGGAATCCTTGATTTGCGGAGGTGGAGCCCAGACGGTCCTGCGAGACTCCGCCTTTAGGGATCGCTCAGATCTTTGTACACAGGGATTTCCTGCAGTGATCTTGTCAAGCAGGGCTCCGCCCTCGTCGTCTTGTCTGTCGTCCTTTTTCTTTGCGGGCGGAGCTCTCTTTCTTTGATATGAGGCCTCCTCGCCGTTTATATCCACCTGCTGCTTTGGCGAGGACCTCGGCCATGCTAAGCTGAGGTTCTTCGTGATGAACATCGGGTCCTTTGATTTAATACGCTGACCTGCGATGAAGGCGCGACGAATTTTTTAAGAGTCGGTCACGTCTATGTGAGACTCGGCGTTGAATCTTTGAGCAATATGAGCACCAAACTTTCCTGCGATCCTTGTTTGATGGTCGATAGATGGTAACGGCTGTACATCCTAGCTCAGATGAGGTGGGAGGCGAGCATAGCAGCTAGTTCCCGAATGGCGAGATAGATGAAGAATTCTATTGAACCGGGCCCAGGCAGCCGCTGGCGTAGTGGCGAAAGCCTGCATCGCCTGAGGTCACGATCTGTGCGACTCCATCGATTTTGTAAGTATTAAGGTGATGACGGGATCTTTGTTATCGAATGTTTCTGCAGGCATTACGAATTTCGTTGGAAGGGGAAAGTCACGGCACCTCGGTGTGAAGGAGGTCCGTTTCTTTGCACAGGTATCCATAGTATCATTTCGCCCTTCGCATCCTTCACGGATGAGCTCTTGTTGAAGGTTTTTGAACCCTCTGCTCCCATTTGTTCCTTGTTTCTAGTTGAGGTGATTTGGCGCCCGTTCACGAGCGCCTCCACAGGCATAGCTTCGTTTTCCCCCTCGGTAGGGCGCGGTGGTCCTTGCTGGCTTGACTAGACTCTGTACCTTGATGCCTCGGGATGCTCGACGAAGTGGTTCTTGGGGGGAGGAGGTTATGGCCTTCTGGGTTTGCCGTGTCTCTCACATTGATGTTGTATCTGCACGGTAAGTTGCTCCCGATTCTTCGACAGGCCCCGGTTGACGGTAGCGCTTCCGCCGTTTGTATTGGCTTGCATAGTTATCGTCCCGAAGTCTGCTTTGCTCATATCGCGCAGTGGATTAGTGTCCTCGGTGGATTAATTACTCATAACGTGTTCGGTCGGTTATGTCTTTATGAAGGAATTATCGTTCCACAGACGGCGCCAGATCTTTTCAGCGGGCGGGATTGGCGTGTTGAGTCGTTGGGTTGGACGAGCTGGCGAGGGGCCGGCGAAGGATCTTGGACGTTTGGGTTTAGGGTAGGATGCGCAATCTTTGGTTTATAGGATTGGTGCGACACTCTCTGAAGGAGCAGGAGGAAGAAGGGCGGCTAGAGAGCTTGGCAGGTGGCGCTCCGTCCCCAAAGTCGAGATTCTTTACGAGAAAGAGAGGATGCTTAGATTGCTTAGAATTAGCGTACCTTTTAGTGTTGGAGCGGCCTTGTATTTATAATGGATATTAAATGATTTAGACTGATGATTAGGGGTTCTTCCCTTTGGAGGATAGGTTTTCTCATCTGAAATCGACCTTAGATTTAGCAATGAATTAGTTAAGGAGTTTATTTAGATAATCCTCCTTCCTTATTGAAATTATCCAACAACGGTCTTATTTGCTTTTTCCTTCCGCTATAATAGGGTGATTGGACGAATATAGCGTCTTTTAGGGAATGTCTATCTTACATTATTTGTAAAGATATGGTTTATTTGGCCGTGTATAGGCCTTCTGTTTCTTTAAGTAGTATTGCAGGCACACAGCAGTAGGCACTGTTCGATTTTGTTATGAAGGACATGGGCGTGCACGGTCCTCAGCAGCTCTTTTGGTGTGAGAATGAAATGCTGCCCGAGTTACGTATCCCACATCATAGGTGTCATCCCATAATCGTTAAAATTATATTTTAATAATAAAAAATTAGGTTTCAATATATATGGTATTAGAGATGGTAAAATATCATTTAGGATTTTAGGATGACATATTTGACAACTTTGAAAAAAGAATGAAGATATTACAAAATAGCGATTAATGATTACGTGCTTCAATGTATATTTAAATCGTATTTGTATGTTTAATTATATTTTTAATAAAAATAAAAAAAAAAGCGTTTAAGGATGTCAACGCTGTTTAAGATTATAAAAATGGCGTTTGTCGTCCATTTTGACTCTCCAGCACTCTCTTTCGCCTACTGTAGATTTATCTTTTCGTGCCTAGCCCGAAAACTCCCCATGTTTTCTTCGCCAAATGCGAAACCCTAGGTACTCTGCTTTTTGAGCTGTTTAGGTTCCGTACCTGTCCAGATCTAAGCTGCATTTTGGTGAGATCCAGGTTTCTTGTCTTTTCTTTTTCTTTCTGCTTAACTGCATTCGCATTTTGTTTTGTTTTTTGTTTTTTGTTTTTGTTTTTTTGTTTTTTTGTTTTTTGTTTTTGTTTTGTTTTAATTGCTGGATCGTTATCGGATGGTTGGATTAGTTGGAAGAGCTGCATTTTGGTGCTGGATCGGAGGAGGAGTTTTTGCGTCTGAGGAGCGTTGCTGCATTTCGGAGATTTTAAGGTATTTGTGGAGTTTTGAGTTGTGTGGTGGATTTTGGCTGCGTTGGCCTCTGTTTGGTTGGAAATTGGGGGAAAGGAAAGGGAATTTGAGTTTTGAGTCTTGGAGAAGGCGGCTCGGCTGAGTCGAGTAGTTGTGTTTGGTGTAGTTGGTGGTGACATTGTGGAGATCCGAGATTTGTTTTTGGCGTCTGTTCTTTTCTCATTTCCCTACAGTTTTCTTGGCTACCAATTGGCGCGTTAGCGTGCATTTGCTTAATTTTGCTGATTATTATTTGTTTGGGTGAAATCTACTGTAACTGGGTCAGGGTCAGGGTCAGGGTCAGGGTCACTCGAAGTCCAAATTCAGTTCCAATAAGAAGAAATAGCACTGGAGGCTTGCGAAACCATCAGTTTCTGTTACTAAGCGCCCGGTTAATGTCGGTTCAGTTGCTACCAAAAAGAGTTCGACATTGGCTTCAGACCCATTAAGGCGTTCTCTTCCTGAAATTAGAAGGAGTTCATTACCTTCAGTGGCTGCTAAAACTTCTCCCATAGCTGGTATTTCAGAGACTAGAAAGTCAGGACCACCGGTTTCTCCTGTCACTCGGAGTTTGAGAACATCGACCGAGTCTGATGTAACAAAGAAAGAGACTATCAAAAGGTCTTCAGTTAAATCTGCATCCTCAATTTCCTCTTCTTCAAAGAGGGCCACTTCATCATTGGACAGTAGTGGCAGCAGCACATTGAGAAAGGTGAGTTCTAAGCTTTTTTCTCCATCAGCTCGGTCACCAGCAGTTACTAGTGGGTCGAAAGTTGGTTCTCTATCATCATCAATGGATAGAAGTTCTAGTTTTTCTGGGAGGAGAAAAGCGGCCACTCCTGAAAGTCCAGTTTCTAGGTTTTATTGTTCTCCCACAGGTGGAGATCAAAGCTGGTGATGATGTGGTAAGTAAATCATGTGTTTCAGTCAATATTTGCAAAAATATGTGCGTGTTGGTAAGGATGAACTCTGTTGGGTCTATCTTGTTTTGTTATTCTGCTTGGTTTCACAAATCAAGTTAATAATTGCATTCAAATTCATTTTGTTGACCTTAAGTTACTCTTGTTCTTGTAGCTTCTCAAATTTTAGGGTAGTAACCATCAGGAAGTTTATTATCATAATTTTGGTTATGTAAGGATGGTATTGCTATTTTGTCTTTTTCTATTTCCATTATTTACTTGCATTGGTGATACATGCATGTTAATAAACCATTGCTAAAAAAGATTGCATTTTGCTCTGCCCTTAGATGAAAACACTTTTCTTTCTTTCTTTCTTGTTTTTATTTAAATTTCCTGAGCCTTTGTTGCTTACTTACAGTGTCTATGATATCAAATGTTTATGATGTTTTAGAAGTGATCATATGTAAATTCCCAAAACTGTTGGGAGTTGATATAGCATGTGGAGAAGTTAAAGCATGAAGATTGTTTGACTTGCATGTGAGTTTTGTATCTCCATCAGGATTCTCTATGCTAGATAATGCTTTCTCTGCACAACATGCATTTGACCACATGATCGTTTCTTTTTGTATATCTTGGATGTAAATCCACGTCAAAACATTATTCTTGACCTTATTTAACTTTCGTTATTTTACTAATATCATGTTTTCCATTTTTTATCTTGTTGAACTAGCGGTTGGACCTCAGGGGTCATAGAGTGCGCAGTCTAAATGCTAGTGGGTTGAATTTGTCACCAAATTTAGAGGTAAACTGTTCTTATATTGGGTGCATTAGCCTTAATACTTATTTGGTCGACTATTAATTCAAGAGTTGGAGGAGTTACAGCCATTTGTGGTTTTTGGATGGCTTAAGAATAATCTTTTTAAATGCTACTGTATGGTTTATGAAGTTTCAAACAATGAGCCAAGTTCTTAAAGGTTATTTGTAAATTTTATGTTTTAGTTAAAAATTATAATGGTAGAACTTAATGTGCATTGATGCACATCAGTGATGTTGATTTTCTGATGCTCTAGTAATTCTATACCTTATAATTCATTTTGTCGCATTATAAAAGAAACGAAGTATTTTACCTTTGGATTTATAGAATATGTTTAAACATGATTCTTTGATGTAGTGGATTACACAACAATGACATTGTCATGCGTGTTAGTTTTCAACAAGGTAACCTCAAAATAAATTGTGCATGTATATTACACAATGACACTATTTGTACACTTTTAGACACTTTGATTTACATGGAGAAGAAGAAGAATGAACATGCTGAAACTATTTCTACACTTCTATAGACTCTTAGATTTTCATGGAGAAGATCTCAGCCAAGTGACAGAAACCTGCCATAGATTACAATGGCGAAGAATGTATTTTTGATGTCTAATTGATGCCATGGCCACATATCGTATGTGGCTGCCATATAAATGAACCTTGATGGAAGTAAGTTTATCGGGAGAAAATGTCACGCCCGGGAAACCCACCCTAGGGGCATATTTGTCAATTCACACCCCTCAAGCCTTGGCTGAAGGTTTTGAAGTGTGGCAAACAATGGCCTTGTATGCTTGGATTTTTGTCCAATTACAAACACATGTTAAGAGTAAATGCAACTTTCTAAATTCATCTATTCTCCAAATTCAAAATTTCATCTTGGTAAATTATTTTAAATATGTCTGACCTCGATTATGAATGTCATATAAAGTATTCGGGGAGATATAAAAATATTTGGAATCTCCCAAATCCAAGCTGTGTACTAATACTAAAAAAAGAATGTTATTATCAGTGACTTTTCTCAATTAACTTTCAAAACCCGACATTGCCGCATACTTGAAGCGCTGTGGTCCGACATGATCCAACATAAAGTTCTAATCAAATCCTAATGATGACAAATCCATAACTAATGCTCAGCTCGCCATGAGCCCAAAGTCTGAAAATATTTCAACGAATGGGGTGAGCTTAAGGCTCCGATAAGAAATCTTATGCATTTTAGATAAAAAGTTTTCAATTATATAACAAATAGGAATGTTTTTTCATCAAAACTTTTGATTCAAAAATAAGTTTTGAACATTAACAAAATACTTCAAACATTCTCATCCATTTCAAATCGGATTTTATATCAAGTATGATCCAACAATTTCATATCAGAATTTTGATTCAAACACTTTCATATCAAATCGAAAATCAAATATATTTTAAATATATTTTCTTTAGTCATCAAATATCAAATGAATTGCTTGTCATGTGGGACTTTTAAATGGGTGGCTAGCGCAAATTGTTCCTTTTAGGTGGACGGAACCAAGCAGCTCTTAGTCTTAGTAACTCTGGCAAAATACAGGGTGGGAGTTGGAATCGATTATATTAGCAGTAAAGGAATGTAAGGTCGACTATTATTCAGCTGACAAAAGTAGAATAGTGTCATTATTAACTAAAGGTGTGAGGCCGAACTCTTAGGAGTCAAATATTTCATTCAAAAGTTCAAATTACAAAATCTCATATCTTCACATTTTCTTTCGTAAACAAAACAAATCTCAAAAGTACAATCATACAAAACTACTTTTTTTATCCATGGATAATCAATTTTCTTTTTAAATAAAGTAAAACTAGTACTTTATAAATAGATTATATAATTCGAGATAATACAATTTTCATCCTCCAAATAAAGTAAAAAGCAACCGATTTTACTTTAAAGATCTGCATTAATATACTTTTTCGTACATATATAAAAATAATAGCACCGGCTATATTAGAATCCCTTACCTCAGTACTCAAAGCTTTGAAATAGTTAATCAAATAATTTCACCTCAATGAAATATTCTCTAAAATAATAAGGAAGAGACTATCATCATTACTGTTATTCTTAAAACTTTCTAATTTGATATTCTTAACAATTATATTTTTTTTTATTTTTTAATCCATAATAATAAAAGTTAATGGGTTTCTAAATATTTTATAAAATTTGTGATTTATAAAGTTTATTTTATCAACATGATTTTCTTGTTCACTTCAAACATATTGACAACTGTTCAAATGATAACTATTTGAATTAAGTAGTTTTACAAATTTTATAAAACTCATATTCCTTTCGGATCTTATTTTAATAATTTATTTATTTTTCTCTTAATCCGAACTAAATCTTTTACTAGAAAGAAATAATATTAATACTATTTTACAAATTATATTATTACACAATACATATATAGCATACTACTAACAAATTATCATACAAACACTCTAAATGATATTAACGGATCTTATTTAACTATAATTCTTTAAATAATTATTACAATCATGTCATACAAATTCATAATCCTTAATAAAATATTTACTTGCCAAATACATATATCTTTAAATATTTATCAAACACATATATTTATACAAAATTGATCTTTCAATTTATCTTGTTGTTTATTATTATTTTCTTTTAAGTATCGCCATCTTTTAAATTCTGCATCTTTCAGTAATTAGTATAACACCACCAATCCTCATTTATTTTATTTTAAGAACGAAAGTGTAATTCGTCGACTTCTTCGAGGTTGATTTAAAGCGAAAGAAACATTAAAAAATCTACATCAAACAAATTTAGAAAAAATAAAATAAGGAAGATGCTACGCAGAAATTTGTTCTTTAGCCTAGATCAGAAAGCCTTCATTAAGCTGGAATTCTCTAGTAGGGAAAGAAATTTGAAGAATAGAAATAATTTTCTTAACTACTCAGATTTATAACTGAGGGTATATTGAAGTATTTACCTCTTTCATTAAATTAATTGATGTTACTAATTGAATTATCATTATTATTTTCATAACGTCTAATTGAATTATCATTATTATTTTTCATAACGTCTATTACTAATTGAATTAGCATTATTATTTTCATAACGTCCCCAGTGAATTATCGTTATTATTTCATGCGTATCGCATGAAAGTCGCATCATTATTTTGTAACTTATGCACATGCAATTAGTGTCGTTATTTTTGCTAGCTTTATCATATCACAGGTGCGGAGTGTTATAGAAAAAGTGTCAGAATAATCAATGTCATATGTTTGAGCATATCCCTTGGCAACAATTTGAGCTTTCAATCTAACAACAGACTTATCAAGATTAACTTTTACTGCAAACACCCATTTACAATTCCACAAGTAAATCCACCGAAGTCTAGGTACCATACTCTAAAGCATTCATTTCCTCGATCCTAGCATTATGCCACTCGGGATGAGAAAGTGCCTCATGAATAGTCTTAGGAACATAAACATAATTGAGAGATGCAATAAAAGAATAGGATGAGGGAGAAAATGTTTATAAAACACGATTGAGGGCATATGATAAGCACACTGTTGTTTATGGGAGATCATCTCTAGAGACCGGATCCGACGATTAAGAATCTGGTGCAATTGGTTTCGGACATGGGTCTGGGATAGTAGCTGGATGTTGAGAATAAACGTCTGTTGTTTAAATGTCTGTGCTATTGCCCCTCAAAGATAGATTGAATTAATTTCTGTTGTCTGTTCTGTTTTTTATTCTGTGTTTAGTACAAGTAGTTCTTATCGTTCTACCCTTAATTCTTTAACAGTTTATATAATACTAAATTGTATTAACATAACACATCTTTAAGCCTTGATTTCTTGTCTATTACTGGTGACTACATTTAGCTGGGTATTAACAGCATCATATATGTTCTATAGAGATCATGAAGGGAAAAATTATACCAATTGTTATCTTCATGAGATATATTTTAATTAAATTTATTCCTGTTTGTTTTGTTGAGGCCCTAATTTTCCCTACTTACACGGCCATTTTGTAGCAATTCTGGGAAAGAAATATAACTTATGTTATGGTTGATAGAACCTGTATGCTTTGGTTGGCTTTCCTACCATGCTCTGAATGTAATAATGTTATTCACTCTTGCTTTTGTAGGTCTTTATATTGTGTTTCAAAACGGTAACATGTTAGATCTAGATTTAGTTGAGAATTTCTTCCAGGTCAACCAGTATACTTTAGACCCTTCTTGAAAGGTCGTTTATTAGCATAATAAGTACTGTTTGAACTGTCCAAATAAGATTGATAAAAATGCCAATCTTTTTATAGAAACAAGTGACCAGTCATTACCTTCACTTGGAAGACAGGCTGCAGGACTTCTCTATGATCCAGCCATGACATACTTTTGAATTTAAAATTGCTTACCCTGGAAAGCAAAGAATAAACTGATGCGTATTCATTTTATAGTTACTTTATTATGATAAGGATATGGTATCAAGGAGTTCCTGATGAAAAAGACCCAACCTATGTGTACAGGAAATCTTTGTTGTTTCATTTCCTGAAACAAATAATAAGGCACATGGCTAACGGTTGTTAAATGCGTATAAAATGCCTTCCGTGAGATGTATGCATTACGATCTCTCCTGTAATTAGTGGTTTGGTTTTTTTTAGAATTTTATGCCTTTGTTCATGTTCACACCTCATTTCTATGTTTGATTGCCCACAGGCTATGCTTGCTTTATGACTTTTGGTACCTTACCTGTGACGACTTTTTTGTGTTGTCAGCAACTTTTTATCAAGAGTCTGTTGTTGTCTTTATCAGATATTGGTATCTTTTAATTGCCTGTGGATTTTTTTATCTTTGTTATTGCTGCTGCTACTACTACTACCGCTACTGTTTGATTTCATTATGTATATGGTGAATTTTCTTTTAATTTAATTTGCGAAGAAATGATAGCCTTGTTTTTTCGATGAACTTTTTTGGATATATTGGTTATTTCTTAGTCTAATTCATTTTCTCTCAATATGGTATCAGAGCCATAGAAGAGTTTGGGAATATTAGGGTTAGGGTTTTGCTGTGTGGTTAATTCCGGTATCGGATACCGTGTCTCAATCCGGTCGCATTATAGTCATCGCAAAGCCTCTCAGGAGCCATTGTCACCGTCAGAACAACTCGTCGTTGGTAACTTTTTCCGGTAAGATTTTCTAGCAACTGACTCCGGTGCATGGACACTGCAAGATTGCGGGCTGCTCTCACTTAATCGATGGAAAAATATCACGATAATAGATATGCGGCGTGCCGCCACGTGAAGATCTCCATACGCCCTTGTCCCTCACTGCGTAGCGTGGTAGCGTAACCTCTTCTCCAATCGTCGGACTTCATCACTGGTCGCCTCACGATCGATCTATAAGCCTATGCACGGTTTTTGATTCGACACACCGCATCGCCTCTTTTGTCCATTTTCTATCTAGTTGCATATACTTTCAGCTTCTTCTTGATTTTTCTTCTAACACCTCTGAAGCTCCTCTCACCATCTGGAGTTGTTTTGTTCCTTTTGAAAGGACTGGTTCCGTTGATTCTATGACTCTCTATTGATTTCTTATCTCTATGGTTGAAAAAGACGTATCTATGGCCTTGAAAGATGTCTCTATGGTTGTGATATGTCAGACTTTTAATTCCTTTGTATCTTGAACTCCTATGATTACCTTGGATAAACTCACGGACCGCGAAAATTATCTATCATGGGCAAATTCTGTGGACCTATGGTTTATTGGTAATGGTTGTGAGGATCATCTTACAATTGTAGACACATGTATTTCAGAAGATCAACATCCTTAGTGGCGAAAAACTGATGCTTTACTATGCAATATTCTCCGGCAATCTATTGATGCCAAGACTTTATATAATATTAGGGCCTATAAAACTTTCTACACTCTCTGGAATAAGGTGAATAAACTGTACACTAATGATATTTAGCGTTTCTATCAGGTAATATTCTCAGTGCTAATTTGAAGCATTCGGTTCCTGGTATCTCTGCTCCGGTTCATAGCGGATTTGATGATCTACCTTTTGCCAGTCGAAAAGGTACCCGCTCTACTTCTAACCCACATCCTGCTTATAATTTTTTTAACTTTCATCGTTTATCTTTACCCTACTTTGCCTTTATTTCTACCTTGTCTTCTGTGTCTACTCCTAAAAGCACTAGTGAGGCTTTCTTTCATCCAGGTTGGAAACAAGCAACGGTTGAGGAAATGGATGTTCTTTACTCCAATGGCACATAGGAGCTTATCGGCTCTTCTCTTGCTTAAGTCTCGTTGGTTGTAGGGTTTATATACAATGAAGGTGGGACGATGGCTTGAGTTGATCGGCTTAAGGCTTGTTTGGTTCTTGAGAGTGCGACATGATAGGTACCAGGCCCCAAGTATCAAATCTTTTATACATTGGCTAAGATTGTCTCTGTTCGCTTGCTTCTTTCTATGACTATTATGCGCTTATGATCCATTTTTTAGTTGGATATTAAGAATGTCTTCCTTCATGGTGATCTCGCTGAGGAGGTTTATGTGTAGCAACCGCCTAGTTTTGTTGCTTAGGGGGAGTCTGGTTTGCTATGTGTTAAGGTTTAGTCTTCTAATCTATTTAGGATTCTTTTTCTTCTCTCTTTAGTCTCCTAATTGGACTCTAACTTTATTTCCTTTTTTGTCCTAAATCTAGAGAATAAATATGTATGTTTCCGACTTTGTAAATCAATGAGAATACATAATTTCTTTCCTCTCAACATGTTATTAGAGCCATAGAAGAGTTTGGGGATATTAACGTTAGGGTTTCGCCGTGTGGTCAATTCGACGACCCATCCACTGTCGGAACAACCCTTCGTCAGAAAATTTTTCCGACGATCCTTTCTTCGTCGCGTGGACATTCCACCAAGATCATCGGAGCTTGAGCTCCTCACCAGTGTAAAATTCTCGGGCAACAAGTCCCTCACACGCCTCCATGCGTAAGCCCACGCGTCGTTGCTATCCCTCACACACTAGTGCGTGTTTGATTTTTCGTCAAGTCCGACTAAGCCAAGGCTCTTACCATGTGCCATTTGTTTTGTTCATGCTTAAGAATCTTGATTTCGTTGACTCTTTATTGATTTCTCATCTCTATGGTTGAACAAGGCAGCTTTTTGGAACTCACGTGATCGATGCTGCCTCCAGTTACATGGCCTACCTCGATGTGCTCATTTAGTTCGATCTTCTTATCATTCGCGAGTTCGAGTTACATTTGGGGAGGCTCATCCACCTCGGGGTCATTCTTACACCGTGAGTTGTATCATTATAGTCTCTCCTGTAGTAGTCTTTAAAATTGGTGAAACAATTAACAATTTCCTATATATATATATATATATACACACACATATGCTAATTGACCTATGTT
Source organism: Tetrastigma voinierianum (assembly GCA_016808115.1). Classification (NCBI taxonomy): domain Eukaryota; kingdom Viridiplantae; phylum Streptophyta; class Magnoliopsida; order Vitales; family Vitaceae; genus Tetrastigma; species Tetrastigma voinierianum. Next base: position 445,757 of record JAEQBH010000343.1, read on the forward strand.
GATTATGATTATATTTTATTTCATCTAATGTAGAACGGAGAACAAAAAAACGTGGAGGTTTGAAAAAGTTTTCAAAAACAATTTAAAAAAGTTTTAAAAACAATATATTCTATTTTGTTTTCTAACATCAATTTTGTTGCAAGGGATACAAAAATATTTTCTTTATATGTTCTTTAAGAAGATACTACGCACCTTCAAAAGTCTTCTTATGGCATCTTAACTTCTAAAGTGACTTTTTTTTTTTTAGAGGATGCAACCTTTTCTTAATACAAATTAATTTAAAGTGTCTTTCTTTTTCTTTTTCTTTTAACCGAAGTTGGTCAAATTTCAGAGCATTCTCAAATATGTACGTTTACCTAATTAATAAATGATTTATTAGATAAGCACCTTGGCTGAATATTATAGAACTGTACTACTGTAAGATGTCAAAATTGTCAGGCCCTTCTTCTAATTTGAAATTTCCAAGTTTATGAGGAAAGATATATCATCTTTATTGGTTTTATAAATCCATGTGACTAGTGAAAATTACGTCCTTTGGGGGTGATGAAACATGCAAGATTTTCCTTAAAAGAAAAGAAATATAAAAAAAGCAAAGCAAAATGTGGAGCTGTTTAAAAAATGTTTCAAGAGAAAACAATTTAGAATACTCTTTAAGAATGTTTTAACAACAAATTAAATTCTATTTAAAATCAGTATAAAGAATCAATTTTCTCTATATGTTCCTTGAGAAGATACTACTTCGAACTTACAAGTCTTTATACTGTCTTTAATCATTGAAAAGATATCAAGCAACAAATACCTCCCTGTTATTTTAGAACAACAGCTTTCTTTAATACAAATTAATTCTAAAACGACTTTTTAAAAAAAAATTCCTAAAGTTTGTCTAAAAGCGTTTGCAAGTAGTTTGGAATATGTTAATTTATCTAAAAAATTATTTAATAGAATAGAATTTGGGCCCAAAAATGTCTGTATCTGGGCCCTTCGTCTAGTTTGAAAGTTCTAAGAGGAAAGATGTTATTGGATTGAAGTCGTGCTCAAGTCGTCGGCGAAAAAAGAAGGCCTGTGTTTCTGTTCCTTAAGAATGTTATGATCAAACTTTCATCCTCATCCTTGATGATGGGTTCTAGTTCTAACTGGTTGCTTTCAGCGCATTTCCATTAATGTTCTTCATCAATCTTTAGCCTTATCGTCTTCTCCGTCAATGGTCAAACCTTCCTCTACCAGATTTGCGGCAGCGAGACAGCTGATGCGAATTACAAACGGCCTCGCTTCCCTCTTGATTCTCTATCTTCTAAAGCATCCTAAACACCTTTAGCTTGAACAAAATCTACAGCCTCTATCTCTGCAGAGGCGATGTTAACACTACTACATGCCAGCGCTGTGTGAAAACTGCAAGCCAAGAAATCCTGGAGAAGTGCGAGTCTAATAAAACAGCTATCATATGGTATGATGAATGCATGTTACGTTACTCTAATCAATACTTCTTCGGAATTATGAATACTAGTCCACGGCTCGTAATGTACAATGTCTACAACAGAAGTGATCCCGGTGATAGGGATGTTGGGGCTCTATCTTTGATGGATAAGCTGAGGGGAGTAGCTACAAATTCGAAGCTCATGTTTGACACATATCATATACCGTCCATACATAACGAGACTCTAACTTTATATGGGATAGCGCAGTGTACTAGAGATATGGACAAAAGTTCATGCTATGAATGCTTGAAGTACATGTCTGACAGAATAGGAGAGTGTTGTCAAGAGAAGGCAGGATGGCGGTCTCTGGGTCCAAATTGCAATATAAGGTATGAACAATACCTCTTCTATGATGAAGTCCCTACTGCTGCATCCCCTCCTACGCTTGCTCAGCCTCTGCCTCCATCGCCTCCGTTGGCTCCGCCTCCACCGCCTCCTTTGGCTCTGCGGCCTGCGCCTTCGCCTCCATCGGCTAATCCAGGTGAATTCAATACACATAATTGCTCACAAAGTTAGTAGAGTTAGTGTCGTTGCCTGGTCGATCGACCTTCGAGGGCATCGGTAGTAGCGATGTAAACCTACAAAAAACGAGGGGATCAGGCGTGAGATTATGCAGGTCGCTCTCCGATGATTAAGTCAGCGAAAGGGTGGAGAAGAGAAAGAATGGAGTTAGTGCAATTGAAGTTGCATACCTTTCCCTTGTGGGGAATCTCTGCTTTATGCTCGAATTTCTCCTTGATTATAGGAAATATAATCTCGTGATTTTATTGATAAGATCTCTCTTTCTTTATCAAAGACTAGTTCTTCCTTATTAAGGATTAATGCTTTTGAGACGTATGAAATTTGGATGCGAGAGGTTTATTGGTTAAAATATAAATGCCGCGTAATTCACTCGTAATATGTTATACATAACAAAGCACCGTATAAGAGTGGGATGGCCCGTAGGGAACTTCGGGATCACGTAAGGGGTTTGGATTATCTCTTAGTCAGTTGGTTCTGCATGGCTTTAATGTGGTAGGCCATCTGGGGCCTTCATGAGGAGGTCGGCCCGGGCTGTACGGGCGCTAGACCTATCAAGTAGTGGGCCTAGGCCCCGAGCCTGGTACTCACAATGCCCCCCCTTTTCTTTGACTGGAGGGTTATGCCCTTCTAGTCGGGGAAAAAATACTATGTTTCGAGGACCTAAGTATGAAATTGTAGATTATTAATGCACACATATGTTCAATGCGTTTGTAGGCGCATTATATTCGATGATGCATTCAATGCTCCTTTTGAAAGTCCCTCCACTTACAGTATATATGAGGGTGAATCTCAAAAGTCATTAGGGTGCCAATGGATTCCCCTTCAGTTGCACGAAGCTTCTTTCCCCCATTGTAATTTCCTCCCTCACCTATGTCTATAAGCCGATGAAGGTGGAGAAGTTATGGAGGAGGCTTTCAGAAATCTCTGCAGTTGTTTGTCGCCAATGGATATTGTGTGTTTTTGAAAGCATTATATGTGTTGACCTACGGATATCTGAGGTGGGAGGCTTTGATTGTGCCAATTCCTCTTATTGTTCTTTACTAGATTGATTACTTTGTCTTAAGCCCAGCGTGATTTAGCTTTTTTTTTTCTTTTGACGATCAGTCTAGTATGGTTGGCAGGCCAGTTTGTAATAGATTATCATGGTCATTTGGACGTATTTGTTTTGTTTTGTTGTGTAACCAACGATGCTGTTGGCGCATTTAATAGATTTGGTTTTTGGACATACTTGTGCACCAAACTTTCTATCTTCCATTCTTTACACCTATACTTGCAGGCTAGAGGGCGGTGGCCTGAAGGTAACCGAGAAGCCTTTGTTAGTTGTGAATGTATTTTAGGATGTTTCCCAGGGTACACTTTCTTTGGAGTTACACTTACGTGCGGGCGGCCATTTGAAAAACCGTCGAGGGCGTGACCTAGCGAACCCTAGGTCCCATAGGCCCATGGGTTCGGTGGTTGATAGACCCGGGTTGGGTGCTTACACAATCGACAAGCTCTGCGATGGTTTAGATGCCTTGTAAGATTAAACGTCTTGTGAATACCAAGCTTGATGTGAGAGGAGCCGTCTCCAAATCTCTGGGTACGATGTTGAGCATTTAATGCACTGATAGGTGCCTTGCCTTATATAGGGATAGGAATTTAGAATTTAATTTCTTTATCGTTTTCGAAACCTTTCACCCAAATTCTTTGATCATCACGCAACACTCTTGAAGATTTTGTCAAGGAAATTATTGAAGGTTGCCAAACCATTTCCTCTGCGGTGGGTTTTCCTTTGCTTTGCCTCGATTTTGCTTGTACGGGTTTTTGTTTTGTAGTGGTTTTTGTTGCGGTCTTGCCTTGAATGCTTTTCGGTCGTCGGTAGGAGGTTTCAACACGCGGAACTATCGTAGGGTTTTGGGATGTACTCGATCACAGATTAACGTTCAGTAGGTTTCGAAAAGCTCCTCAGTCTAGGGTTTTGGTCCTGCTATCGTTTTGCTAAGAGATCCTCGAGTTTATCCACTTTCTTTGTTTGCCTGTAGAATGACGAGAGGTTAAGAGGAGACTTCCACCAGTCAGGTTGGGCACAGGAGGGGTCGGCCCGAAGTCATGCTATGGCGACCTTGTGGCCAGTAATAATGGAGGAACTAAGGTCCTTCTACCGAGTCCCTGACAGCATTAGCTTAGAATTGTCGAACGAACCGGCTTTCTCAACTGTAGGACAAGCGGATAACGCCGTGCTCTTCACCGGGACCGGTTCGCGAGCAGGACACGCTTCCCAGTTCGTCGTTGGTGAAGCAGATTCCTACCGTTACCGGGCACCTCCACACTTATTCATCAAATGTTTCGGTTTTTAGTGGGTTGTAGTGTGGCGCTTGTTCGAGGGTCCGTTAATGACCGTTAACTGCGGAAATTTCTATCTTAGGTCATCTTGCACTGGGAGTCTTGGCGCAGGACCGATTACCCGACTACTCGTGGACACGAGTTACTCAGCCCCCGCCGATCACGTCCCTTCGCCGAGACCCGTTCATTCATATTTAAATCTAAAATATGAAAATAAGGTATTTATTAGATCCGTAGAGTTCAATCCAGCCTCTTGCATATTTACATACTTTCGACTATTTATACAATAGTCAAGAATTTAATTACAATTCTTTACAAAACACTTTTACAAAAGTTTCTTAAATTGCAGTATGGCTTCCTTCATAATCACGGCCTCGTTGGAGCGTCGTCTCCCTGTACACTCTGTACCACGAAGGAAGTCCTGACGGGGTGAGCAATGCCCGAGTGAAGATACCTCCTACAAGAATTTACTCCCACCTAAGTGCACATACAGTAATCCTTTCACACATTCTGATCACATTCCAATGAGAACATGTCGGTTCTATGTGAATACTACATGTCATGCCATGAATGAGATACGACTCATATGTACCATGTACGAGTCCTCACCAACTCATTCACCTTGTACTAAGCGTGTGTGAACAACCGTCATTTTCAATGACATACAATGATCATTATTATTCATTTTTTTTATTTATTTTCACAATCATGCGCCTTTTGTGGGTAGTGGATTTCTAGTGTCACACCATGGGCACCACAAACCCAGACACTTTTATGACCTTTCACCGTTGGGGACTATGTCTGGCCATAATTGATGGGTCTTTCACCCTGGGGGGAATCTATCCCAACTTGCTGATACCCGGCACACATTGTCGTTTATCGTTTCCTTAATCCGTACTACTCATTTGAACGTTGTCCCAAGTAGCAGGCCATGATCCAACACGAAGCGCGGTGTTGATTAACAACCATTACCTCGACATACCTCCGAACGCAATACAGTGTCGATCTCTACCGCATGCGCTCACACCCGTGTCATCACGATGTCTTCGTGCATGTGCAGCAATTATGCCGTACTTTATTCATACCATCTTTATCTACTCTTGGTTTATATGTGCATGCCTACTCATGCATAATTATCCATGCATCATTTAGACATTTATATCAAAAGCATACAAATTCCAAATAAATCATACAATTTATGCCAACATATCATTTCAAGCATACACATTGACATCATAAGTCGCCACCACTCGGATAACGACACACAGTATTCCCTAGGCCTTGCGGTGACACGACATGTCCACCGCGCTTCTGGCAAAGCCATGTAATGGCCTTGTTCGCCGCAACCGACATGTCACTTTCGGTTATCACGCAATGACACGCAGCGAGCATTCATCTCCCGATCGATATGTATGGGCATACATGTTGTCATTCCTTTATGCATCCCTTAACGAGGATGACACTTCAATCATCCACTTAATAGGCCTCAGAAGCGAGCTCGATCATACTGACTAGGCCGCGAGATCGACCTTAAGCAGGTTGCACAACTTTGGGCCTGAACCCGGCCAAAAACAATTCTCGAAGGACGTTCACTAAACCGGTTGACCCGACGGTCGACCGTTTGTCCCGGCCGATCGACCCGTTTTGGCGGCCGGTCGTCGTTTCCGGTATGCGGTAGGCGGCAGCTAGCCGTATTCGAGCGATCATTCAGGTTGGCCGGTAGTCGGCGCTTCCCAATGCGATGGTTGGCGGCCTCATCCCGAACAAAAAGATAGCGACCAGCGATTAGGCCGGTTCCTCGCTTTTCAAGGTTGGATGCTACTGCATCCAACCGGATGGCCTTCCAGTTATTGGCCGGATGGCCTTAGGTCGACAACGGTCGGCCAGACTCATCGGCAGCTTTTTTTATTCGGAAACCAACCAAACAGCCCCCAGGGCTGACTAGTCGAGCGGCCCTTAAATGGAAAATAAGCCAAAGTAGGAAGTTTTCCTACCTCTTGGAGCGTGAGCAAAGCCCCGAGGAAGTCCCGTGGACACTTCTTGAACCCGAAGCTTTCGACTTCACGAAACTCCCACGCGAAACCTCGGCGAAACTTGGAGTTTCCGTTGTCCATGCGTAGCCCTCGCCGAGTACTCCGACTTTAAGCCTTGGCCCGTCGGACAGCGATCACGCGGATCTCAAGTAGATGTTAGAAGTTGGGGTTTCTCACTCTCTCTATAGCATGTTCTCTCCACTCGTTCCCTCTCTTCTTTTTTCCTTTTAACAGCAAGTTAAGTATGCTTGGCCCTCGTGGCGCCACGTGTCACGATCCTCGCTGGATCCATTCCTCCCACGAAACAATTTATTTTAAATGAGCAGGTTAGTCGTTCATGACTTCCAGATTTTCGTAAATCACCGTCTCTTAGATCGGCGACTCACCGCTGAAAAATTGTAAAAATTCAAGCGTTTCAGAATTCGTGAAACTTTTTCTTGGTGACAGTTTGTGAGCGAATCGAGCAGAAATACATTTAGATCTCATCTGAGATCCCAAAGAATTTTTTAGGCTGCTGAACCCGTTCTAGCAATATTATTATTTTGCAGTTTTCAAAAAATTAAATTTCTCGAGTTTTACATGCGGTGTGCTTAACTCTCACGAGTTGGATGTTTTAGTTGATAGAGATATGTTTCATCTATACGTTGAAGTTGGGGCCAGAACAATTGTCTATGTTGTAGTAGTCACATTTCACAGTTGCCGGACTCACTGATTCTCCCGAGGCGAAGGTGAAGGGGTTGTCTGGATTAGGGGCCGTGAATGCGAGTTGCCCGACTCTTTCCTTTTATGTGGAATAAGTCTCTTGTGTTCCTAGGTTGGTCTTAGTTCGGTTCTGACTCATGCTCACACTAGATGATGCATTAATGATGACATACCTCAGTTTTCTGATGTTGCTCACAGGTAGCCTTGGTAGCTAGTCGGCTAGATCGGCAAATTTGCTTTGGCCGAACATTAGAAGATTGGTGGAGGTAACGGAGGCAAAGCGCAATCATGAGCTTTGTTAACGGTGAGGAACTTGTGAGAGTTGGCCGCCTGCGCCTTCCCTTACATCATCCCCGTTGTTCCCCGCTCATTGCCCGTAGAGCTTATTGAGGGAGAGCACTTCATTCTCGCCGACTTGTGTAAGTCGAGCTAAGTGGCTCTTTCAAGCGGTTCTTTCGGGAAGATCAAGCGGAGGCATTCTGAGGGACATGAGTGATGCACTCGGGCCGCTAGCCTCGAAGTCAGTGACTGCCCCTCGGTAGAAAAGAAGAAGGCAGGGAAGCCAGGATGAGGCTCGATAAACTAAAATTGATGTCGGGTTGGAAGACCGTGGACTAGTGGAGGCTATGGTGCCGGTGAGCTCATCGAGGAGGAGGAAATGTCTAGCCTTCTGTGGGCTTGTCGCGCGGATGCGTGACGGAGTTGCGAGAGCTTGGAGGGTGAGACCACTAAGATCTAATGGGAAGCGATTCAGTTGTCTTCTCCAGTGAAGGAGGCTCGAAGGACTGGGCAATAATTTCATTGGACTCCCCCGATCGAGCCTCCAATGATCAACCGGTCTTGGAAGGCGCCCCTAATGAGGTTGGTGCACCTCTAGAGGAGGGGATCCCAATTGGGGGGCCTTCCCGATGTCGCGAATTGGAAGGGGGCCCCATCGAAGTATTGTTGTGATGCTCGCTGGGCACAGAGATGCAGTGCGAGGAAAAGCCTCTTGATTGGGTGCTTTCTTGAACACGTCGTTCCTCATGAGAAGAGGATCAAATCCCCGGGCATGGTTGCCCTTGATTTAGAGGGTACTCGGGAGATAATCCACCGTTGGAGCCCCTTTAACCAAGCGGAGTCTCCAGTTGCGCATATGCGCGACCTCTATCGTAATTATTTCCGAGTACCAGATGGCGGCTCGTCTGCAGTATCCATCCTTTCCGATACATATGAATAAGGGAGGCTTTCCAGTTGGTGGCCGAGAATAGGATGCTTATCTGTAACCATGACTTTCACCGATCGGCTGAGTTGGTATGTGCTGATTTTTAGTACTTGATTACTATTTTGCGTAGTAATTTTCTTCTAACTTTTCCTTTACATGCCATAAAGGCCATCCGGAATATGGCTCGCCAGCATAGGGAGTTTCAATCTTGGCTAAATGATACGAAGGCTGCGTTTCTGCCCGGTCGGTAGTTCCAAACATCGGGCCTTAGACCTTTACTTTGGCGAGCGAAATCTGAAAGTCGAAACATTGGGAGCAATAGTAGCCGATGTGGAAAAGATTGAATGGCGGAAAAAGACGAATTGTGAGGAGGCTAAGGTGGCTCGTCTAACAAATGCTTGACGGTGATGCGAGCTGAAGCGAAGGATTGCATTAGGGCATGAGATGCCTTAAGCGTCTGCGGAGGAAGGCGGGCGTAGGTTAGAGCCGAGGTTGCCCGGCAGGCGGTAGAGCGGGCCGTCGCTTTACTAGGCTCGAGGCATCGAAGATGGGAGTGTCTTCTCTTCATTCCTAAGCGGGCGGGACAAAGGAAGCCATGGAAGACTCTTTGTTTGATTAGTGGATTCGGTGAGATATTGTTTGATTCTTTGTGAAACGCTTAGTCGCATTCTTGATTCAGGTGACATAGGCTCCCTTTAAGTGCGAAGAACAACTTGAAGCGATCTATGAAGCGAGATATGAAACGCACGAGAGCGTGGCAAACCCGATCATTTGTTGTACCCTTTTAGGCGGAGATGCGGTTCGCATTATGGCCTTGAGATGGATATGATTAGCCTCTATCCCCCTCTGTTACCACAAAGCCCGGGGAATTTGTCCGGTGACAGAGCGTGCACTTGAGGGTTAAGTTTCATATTGTGTCTTCGCATGATAGCTCGAAAGTTTCTTGTAGATGCCTTGTGTGATCGGGGCGTTCTTTGGATTTGACGAGCATATCATCGATATAAACCTCCATGGATTTACATCGGAGGTCGAATTTTGGTCTGTCCATTTGATAAGTTGCCCACATTTCTTATTAAGCGGCGATATGTTGTAGCAATACAATCCATGTGGTGTGATGAAGGCTGTTTTTTCCACGTCGGGCGGATGCGCAAGATACGATGGTACCTAGAGAGGTGTCGGAAATGACGAATGCCATGCGACCCATTTAAATCCACAATTTGATCTATACGTGGCAAGGGGAAGCTATCCTTAGGACATACTTCATTGAGGTCAGTGTAGTCTACATATACGCGCCACTTACCACCCTTTTTCGGTACCACCACCACGTTGGCCAGCTATTCGAGGTACTTTACCTTCCTTATAAAACCTGTTTCTAGGAGATTGTCTACTTCCGTCCGAATGATTTGACATCGATCCAGGTGGAATCGCCTCACCCTTTGCCTTACTGGCTTAGCAGTAGGGAGGACATTTAATTTGTGAGAAGCCACCGTCGAATTTATCCCAACCATATCAGAGTGTCTCCAGGCAAATACATCAATGTTGCGCAGTAGCGTGAGTCGTACTTGCTCCCTTTCTTTGCTAGATAGGAGGGAGCTAACATATGTGAACCTTTTTGGTCCGTCCAAGTCTATTTCTTCAAGTGGATCAACAACCTGCGGGTCCTTTTCTTCCGCCCTGATCTGGAGGCGACATCTTAGTCATTGCTATACCTTTGGTCACGTCGTCGGGGAGGCGTTGGAATCCACTTCGCTACGCTCCTCGTAGACGATTGATAGCAACGTCGATGCGGCCCGGTGGATGCTTAAAAGGTCGGACCTGCCTAGTTTTTTAGATGTACCATTTGGTGATAGGTTGAGTCTGACCTTCATGGAGTGCGACCGGATCGAAGCCCAGTATGGCATTATAAGGCCTCGAGTCTCGACGATCGAAGCAAACCCTCTTGAGTATTTGGCCGGCTCTCGCGAGTGCGACATCTCTAGCGTCGTTGGATTGCTCTGTTGAAACGGAAAGATTCACCCAGGTTGAATTTAGCATGCGAAAAGCTTCATCTGTAGGCACGGAGATTCATGGTAAGTCTGCTTGTTGCTTTCGGATCCTGACACCACATGCACATCAAAAACCAAGTATCTGGTGAGTACGAGGCATCATAGTGGGGCCTGATGACCTTGTTGGTCTTAGGAGGAAAGGATATAAGGCCATCTATGCGCTCGACTTCCGCAGGCGAAGCTTACGTGGGCGGCATTCACCTGGCCTTAATCTTAGCCGCAGCCCAGGTTTCTTGTCTTTAGCTCTTTGATTGATCTTGTTATGACCGGGCTCAATCTCTGCGTTTATCAGTTACGGGATTGGTGAACGTGGACTGGCCTATGAATCTCTTTGTGAGCGCCACGATTATGATCTTAACCGCAGTTTTCGCAGATCTTCTTGATTAACGCCGCTGTTTTGGAAAACTGACTATGGTTTGTGTCGCCGATCTCATGATAATGTGCGGTTCTGGCGGATCATCGGATGATGGTGTTTACAAATCTAAACAAATCACGATATGAGAGGCGATCTCTTGGGCCTGAGACAGGCTGTGACTCTATATTTTGAGTGGGTGCTGATTACATTAACTTTCTTTGGGCGGCTTTTTTCAAATAGTTCTTTTCTTTCTCAATGATTGAATTAGCGATATGACTAATGATTCAACACTGGATCAATAATATAGCGTTAAATCATATACTTGTGTGTAACTCTTCCATTATGAGCGATTAGGGACTGATGGAAGAAAGGTCAAACATTTTAAGCTATTCTAAAGATTGAAGACATCGTCTTGCAGAAAATTATATTTGTTGGAACGACACGATCATGTGAGAAGTCAGTATGGACTCTTCTTCGTGTTTAAATAGTTTGTAAGGAACTAATATTCCTTTTTTGATACACTAAGCATAGGTGTTGCGAGATGAACGCTCCCCCAAGTTCGCCAAAATGTATTTATTGAGTTTCGCGGGAGGCTTGTAAATACTCGAGTGCGGGCCTCCGCAATCTAGCGAGAGAAAACTTTATAGTAGAAGGTCATTACTTGGAGCATTCCGAGTCATCGCGATTATAATGGAGCATATGATCATAGGGTCGATAGAGTTGAAAAACGCGTGAAGTTGGTATGAAAATGCGCGGGCGCTCGTGGTTGAGAATGTGTCCCCCTAGGGGCGAAGATAGCATGTCGTCATGACTCCGAATCGTTGCTGTAGGCGGTATGTAGAGCGTAGGCCTTATATCGAAGGTGGGGTGTCATGGTTGTATAGGCGGCATTACGTCCGTGAAGCGTCTGGATCACGTTCAGGAGCACTTCATTGTTGGATTGCAGCCTCGGCACATTTCTCTTCTTGCACAGCGAACGTGCCATTATCGGCGTTACTAGATCTGGGGGTGATGCAAGTACTCTAGCGCGACACAGCTCTGCTACTTTGTCGGGGAGAGGTTTGGCGGTTTGCGGGGCAACTCGGTCGTCTGCCGGGGTATCTCATCGTCGCGGGCGATGGGCCGCCTTTGTGCATGCGGTTGGGTGCCTTGTTTGACCGTTGTCTTGCACGTCTCTTTCGCCAAGATCGCGTCTTTTTTCTACTTGGGCCCTCCAACGATCGTTCTCACGTTGCAGATGTTAGCGCGATCCTACAATTCCCTCATTTGTCTTGCTTACTCCTCCTGTTTCTTCTCCATGTCTTGGCCTTGATGAAGAAATTGATCTTGACGTGGATCCGCGGGTTCTTTGGTCATTGCAAGCTGTGTCAAGCGAATCGGATGTGGAATGGGGAACCGCCAGACTGCGGTGCGAAAGGCTCTTTGGAAAGCCATTGGAGCCAAGCTCTTGCACTTCATCGATAAGACTTTTTGTTCAATTTCCACAGACAACGCCAATTGTCGTTGCCTGGATCATCTAACTTCCTGGGCATCAGCGGCGTGATGTAAACCTGCAAAAAAAAGGGATCTAGCGGCGGTGTGTCGGCCGCCTCTCCAATGATTAAGTCAACGAAAGGGTGGAGAAGAGAAAAAAGGGAGTTAGCGTAGTTGGAGTTGCATACCTTTATCTCGTGGGGAGTCTCTGCTTACTCGAATTTCTCCTTGATTATAAGAAAGATAATCTCGTGATTTTGTTGATAAGATCTCTTTTTCCTTATCAAGAACTAGTTCTTCCTTATTAAGGATTTAATGCTTTTGAGACGTATGAGATTTGGATATTAGGAGATATGTGGATAAATATCTTGCGCATAATTCCCTCTTTAATATATTTATCCATAACAAACTTCCCATATGAGGTAGGATGACCGACTAGGGGATTCGGGATCCCAGAAGGGGTTTAGGACTATCTGAATCTAGTTGGATTCTCGCATAGCTTGCTAATATGGTAGGCGATCTAGCGCCGCTTCATGAGGAGAGACCGGGGCGGTGGGCTGCCTGGGCGCTAGACCTATCAAATAGTGGGCTGAGCCCCGAGGTCCTGGTATTACCTGATTGGAGTCTCTGTTTGGAGGTCGAAAAGTGTTTCCATTAATCTCTATTGAAACGTACCCAAAAAAAAAAAATCTTGTAAAATTTATGCATTTTTGTAGTTCTATTAATGCAGAAAACTATTTTGAGAATAGAAACACTTTTCGAAGCTTGATGACAAACGGGTCTAGTTTCTTGATTAATTTCCTCCCATCATTCCCTTACCCGCGATCGTTGTTTATTAAGGTTCTTGGGTTTGGATTGCAATGAATGGTGCTTAACCGCGGAGCACGTGGGCTGGGTTCATCAATCAATGTTTTAAATCGGACCGGATCATCGGGTTAAGCGGTCGAGACGTTTTTGATTCAACATCGGGTTTTAATTTTTAATTTTTGACAAAATAGACTTTTTGATTATGGTTTGGACAGAGCATACATTGGGTATTGAATGAGGTTTTTAAACTTCTTTTTATCTTCTCACTTCCGTGACAAGTAAAGTAGGTGATTTTCAATTCAAGATAAATGGTAAAGTACCAATTGCCTATCTGCTAGTGTTCAGAATAGTATTATTAAAGCAATTGATTTATCATTTTATTATAATTATTTATTTTCTAATCATTTACCTCCCTGAATCAATTTGATCCAATTGAGGTACTGGGGGTTAACCCTGACCCGGAGGAAGGTATGTATGAGTTTTAAGCTTGACAAAACTTGTTTGTTGGGAGGTGCTTATGAGGTCGACAAGCTCATGGGTCCAAGGAAGACTCTAGAAATAAGGGCTTATACTTGGTTGGAATTTGATGTTTACATTTACACACAGAAATTTATATGTCTAAGGTTGTGTTGATGACTTGGGATTTTGTGTTGGTTTTAAGAAATAAGTACAGATTTTGTCAACTTGGAACCGGGCTTCCATGAAGGATGGCCAAGGTTAATGAAGTTTTGTGATTGGAACCATTTAAAAATTAATTTAATTTCACTGATAACCAATTGATTTTCAGATGTTTTGATTAACAATGTTGTTAGAATATTAATTCAAATCTCAAGGTCAAGTTGGAAGAGAGATTTGTTTAACGGGAACAAAACCCACTACTCCAAGAAGGCGGTGTTCAGTAATAAGGCCTTAGATTTGGTATGCTTCTTAGGATTTGATATTGGCCATAGACGAAGCTTTAGATTATCTGTGTTTTAGGATTGATATTGACCTTACCAACAATCAATTAATTTTCAAATGTGATGATTAAGTTATGTCAATGCGTACCATGAACTTGTTGAAAACCAATTAACAGATTTCTAACTATATATACATGTATAATGCAATGGCGAAACAACACCATAAAGTCATGAGTCATCGTTGTATCAGCAATTGCAGGAGCTGCAGTTGTCTTGGGTTTCTTCCTTTATTTTTCAATCTTCAGAAGGAAAAGTAGACGAGGTATATATGGTTGAGCTTGTCTGTTAACCACCACATTGTTGAATATTGCTATTAAATTTTGATGCCTCCACAGATTCAGGGGAGCGGAGAAGTGAAGAAATTATGTTAAATGTTTTGAACCTTCCAACTAGCACCCACTTTATGGAAGGGCATTTGCATGAGCAGGACAACACTGGAGAACTTACTACTTCAATCTAAACACCATTCTGGCTGCTACAAACAATTTCTCTGATTCCAATAAGCTTGGAGAAGGAGGTTTTGGCCCTGTTTACAAGGTTAAAGCAACATATAATTTTCATATAGAAGAAAACTGATATGTAATGGAATTGGGGTTCACTTGACAGATAAATATGACATTTAATTTTTAGAACATAAAAAACCTTATATACCAAGGCAAAATGCATAATAGACACCTGTGAACCTCACTATATCATGTGAAAAATAGTGGTGCTTGTAGTAAGATATCATACAAATTTCTTTGGTTGTGAAAGTTATGAATGCTATCAGGGAAGCTGCTTGATGGAAAAAATAGCTGTTAAAAGGCTTTAAGGAAATCAGAGCAGGTCTTGAGGACCAAGAATGAAGTTATGTTGATTGCTGGCTTAACACAAAAATCTTGTGAGGCTGTTGGGTTGCTGCATGGAGGAAGACGAGAAGCTCCTGGTCTACGAGTACATGGCTAATACAAGTCTTGATGCATTTTTGTTTGGTTTGTTATTTCTCTTTCTTTCTGTACAATTTTTAATGAGTAACATATCTGTAGGTCTTTTATCCAATATTCTAGCTGAGTTTTACTAACAACCACTCAAATTCATCCATGGTACAAGTCCTGGAAATTTTAATTTAGTCTATTAACCCAATTTATCACTGCTTGGACACAACTCAACTAGTTTAGAGTTTTGAAACCTTGTCATGGAATGCTGTAGTTTCAAATTCACAACTTCAACAAGGCAAGAAAGCATCAAGAAAGGCCATGAGCTTGAAGAGTACTTTGTATCCTGACGAAGCGCAGAAAGCAGGTCTGAGTCAGATGAGATAAATATGAGGACTATGTGCATTAAGCTCCTTGGTCAGAACATTAGAAATTTTAGGACTGTAGTATAACCAAGTGTGCCCTGACCTCAAATAGGTAAAAGGGATGCTCTAAGGAACCTGCTAAACCTGCTTCAATTCTTAGAAAAAGTAAGGGTCAGGTTACATTTTCAAATTGGTTGCCCGTTGCCTTTCCTCTGCAACTTTCAAAATTGTTGTAGGATTATTTTCATTTTTAGAACAGTAAAACCTTCTCCCTGGGAGATCCAACAAAAAGCAAGGAACTAGACTGGGGCAAGCGAGCAGCCATTGTTCTTGGAATAGCAAGGGGGATTTTGTATCTTCATGAAGACTCTCGTCTCAAAATCATCCACAGGGATTTGAAAGCAAGCAATGTTTTGCTGGATGAAGAGATGAATGCAAAGATATCAGACTTTGGAACTGCCAGGATTTTTTGGCAGCAATCAATAGTGCTAACACCAACAAGTGGTTGGTACATTGTAAGTCATCTTGCTGTTTTGAACTATCAAACTAAACTAAACTATTTGAAAATAAAAGGTAAAAATATTCCCTAAGATTGCAGTTCTGTTTTTCATTAAAATTGCCCTACTAATCAGATAGCAGATGAAAAAAGAAAATTGCATTTCCACCATGATCCTTGATGTTGTCAATGTCACTTTACTCTCATTATCTTATTTTACACACTTTTGTTGATTGCCTTACTCCATTTGAAGCTGAACTGTACCCCAAATTTTGTTTGCAATAGCGGGTACATGGCACCAGAGTATGCAATGGAGGGACTATTCTCCGTGAAATCTGATACTTACAGCTTTGGAGTTCTATTGCTAGAAATATTGAGTGGGAAAAAGAATACTGGATTGTATAGCACGGATCATTCCCAAAACCTTCTATCTCATGTTAGCTTCTCTTTCTTCATCTTTGTTGTGATCTTACTTTATTCTTTTCCCATTTATGAAGATCTCCATTATTTTGCTACAGGCATGGCAGCTGTGGAATGAAGACAAGGGACTTGAATTTATAGACAGCAACTTAGTTGACAAAAGTCCTGTAAGTGAGGCTGTGAGATGGATCCATATTGCTTTGCTGTGTGTTCAGAAGACTAATGATAGACCTCACATGTCGTAGTTGCTCTCATGCTTGGAAGCAAATGGATCGACCTTCCAGACCATCATCACCTCCATTCTCAGTGGGAAGATCTTTTCATGTATGATCGTTTAACAAGCGGGTCGGGATTAGGTTTTTATCTCAGATCAATATCCACGAGGGCCT